>CAUYUJ010015006.1:220557-238057 GCA_963575745.1 Prorocentrum cordatum | reverse complement strand
ATCGGCTGAGGTTTATTATCGTCGGCAATTTTTATCATCGGCAGTGGTCAATCGCAACTCCTGAGCTCTCCCGGAAGACGGCGGCACGCAAATGATACGCATTTTTTGAAAACTTCATTTTGAAAAAAAAACATTTTTTTAATTGCGAATTCCATTGTAATCCTTTCAAAATTGCGAAATCGAGCCGTCAGGCGCTTGAATGCCACATTGCGTTCGAGATTTAAGCACGCGACGCATTTATGAGAAATTTGCGTCGCACGCGCTTTTGCCCGAATATCGAACGCAGTGTGGCATTCAGGCGCGTGCGGGTTCGAATTCGCAATTTCGAAAGGATTTCAATGACATTCGCAACCAAATATACTATTTTTTGTCAAAATAAGGTTTTTCAAAAAAATGCGTGTCATGAGAAAATTGCGTCGCACACGCTTTCGCCTAAATCTCGAACGCAGTGCGGCATTCAAGCGCCTGACGGCTCGATTTCGCAAATTCGAAAAGATTTCAATGGAATTCGCAATTAAATAAAATATATTTTTTCAAAATGAAGTTTTTCAAAAACATGCGTATCACTTGCGTGCCGCCGTGTTCCCGGAGAGCTCAGGAGTTGCTATCGACCGCTGCCGATGATAAAAAACTGCCGACGATAATAAACCTCAAGAGGTTGTGCTGAGGGGTTGTGCTGCAGGGTTGTGCTGGAGGGTTGTGCTGGAGGGTTGTGCTGGAGGGTTGTGCTGGAGGGTTGTGCTGGAGGGTTGTGCTGGAGGGTTGTGCTGGAGGGTTGTGCTGGAAGGTTGTGCTGGGGGGTGCTTGTGCTGAGAGAGAGAGAGAAGAGAAGGAAAAACAAATAAGATTTATATATATATAAGAATAAGAAAGGTATACCACATTTCGCAGAAAAAAATCTTACAATAAAGAAGAATACTATTAAGAAGAAGAATAATAATAGAAGATATATGGAAAGAAAGACAGATAGAGGAGGAGGAGGAAAAACAAAAATTTCAAGTTTCAAATCCATCAGATTTTATTTAGAAGCGCTTTATGAAAATTGAGAAAGAGAGAGAGAGAGACAGAGAGAGAGAGAGAGATAGAGAGAAAAAGAGGAGATACTGAAAAGCAAGAGAGGAAGGAGAGGAGGAGAGGAAAGGAGAATACAGGAGAGGAGCAAGAGGAGAGAGAGATAGAGAAACAGAGAGAGAGAAAAGAAAAACATAAAGGAAATACTTTAAACAAACCTATCATATTTTCCATGGATAATCAACCCCAGGGATAAACAAGTGCAGGGGGGCATGGGGGGGAGAGAGACAGAGAGATAGAAAGAGAGAGAGAGAGAAGACATAATGAAAATGAAGAGGAGAAAAAACATTCAAGAGGAGAAGTAGAAGAGGAGAGGAAGAGGAAAAACAAACATTTCAAGTTCCAAATCTATTATATTGTATGTACAAACGCTTTATGTTTTGATTCGCTTGATGTTGCTATTTCAACATAACTTGATCTTGCTATCTCAACATAACGTTCCGAGGTGATAATGAAGTTTGGCCTCCGCGCCCCGCGCCCCCGACCAAACTCGTATTGGTCGACGATAAAAAACTCTAACGACTTAAGGGGGGGGTACATTATTATCGTGGGCATGGGGTTATTGTTGTTGTTTTTTGTTTCTTGTCGTCGTCCCACCCGCGAACCGCACCGCGACCCACCCGCGACCCACCCGCGACCCACCCCGCGACCCACCCACGACGCACCCCGCGACCCACCCGTGACCCACCCGCGACCCACCCGCGACCCACCCGCGACCCACCCGCGACCCACCCCGCGACCCACCCACGACGCACCCCGCGACCCACCCGTGACCCACCCGCGACCCACCCGCGACCCACCCCGCGACCTGCCCGCGACCCACCCCGAACCCCCCCTGGCGACCCACCCGCGACCCACCCGCGACCCACCCGCGACCCACCCCGCGACCCACCCAAAATTTTCGGCGCCTGCGGCGGGTTTGTTTTGCATTCGTTCCAAATTAAAACCTGCGACCCACCCGCGACCCAAACCGCGCCCGCGACCCACCGGCAATCCACCGCGACCCACCCGCGACCCACCCCGCGACCCACCCAAAAATGTGGTCGCCTGCGGCGGGCTTCTTTTTCATTCGTTCGAGGTGGAGAACCTGCGACCCACCCGCGACTCAAACCGCGTCCAGTGTGCAAATCGAAATGTTCGGCGCCTGCGGCGGGCTGTTTCCGAATTCCTTCCAGGTGGAGGTGGAGAGCCCGCGACCCGCCCGCGACCCAAACTACGTTCACTGAACAAACCAAAAATTCGGCGCCTGCGGCGGGTTTCTTTTGTATTCGTTCCAGATGGATAACCTGCGACCCATACCGCGTCCAGTGTGCAAATCAAAATGTCCGGCGCCTGCGGCGAGCTGTTTTGGAATTCCTTCCGGGTGGAGGTGGAAAACCCGCGACGCACCCGCGACCCAAACTACGTCCACTGAGCAAACCAAAAATTCGGCGCCTGCGGCGGGGTGTTTTTGCATTCGTTCCGGGTGGCCCACCAGCGATCCCCCCCGCGCTGAACTTGTCAGAGCACGCATGTCACGGGGAAGAGGAGCAGGAGGAGGAGGAGGAGGAGGAGGAGGAGGAGGAGGAGGAGGAGGAGAAGGCGAAGGAGGAGGAGGAGGAAAAGGAGGAGGAGGAGGGCGCCATCGACAGGGAAGGTGAAGGCCACGAGGTCCGCCGGCTCGACGCCCGCGTCGCCCGCGCCCGCCCCCTCACTCTGATCCGCACTTGCGGGATGCTACGTAGGCCGTTTCCTTCGGGCTTCGGGGTGGTCCCCAACTGGGGTGGCGGGGGTCTGGATAAGGGTCGGTTGAAGGATACCGCCGAGAATAATTGCCGAACGGGCTCTCCGTCGTGATCTCTTCGCACAAATCGAGGAGGTCAAGGGCCCCAAGTGCGCGCTGGCGCCTCCCGCGCTCGCGGCGCGAGCCGCCATAGCCTCCGGGCACACTCCGCCTTCGCGCCGAAGGGCACGCCCTGGCGGGCGGGGGGGTGATCGGGCGGGTGGCAATGGGGGGAGCTAAATAGGGAGTGAAAAAAGGGCCCTGGATGGGCCGTTCAGGCCTTTTTTCTTGGAGCCACAGGGGGCCCACAAAGGGCCCAGAAAGCCACCTTTTCGGGCCCCCCCCCTCATTGCCACACGCTCGAGGGGATCGAACCGGACCGAACCAGACTGGCTTGACAGATGGGAACCTTGAGAACCTCAGCGCCGTGAGCCTGGCGCTTCAGTTTTTTCGAACCGCGACCCTCGCATATTCATCGGGCTCGAAAAATGGCGCAGAAAAATGGGGTCGAGGGCCCTGGTCGTGATATTCTACGACGCTTCCCGAGTTGCGCGCCGCAGTGGCGACGACAACCCCCAGACGCGCACAAAAACGACGTCGTCGACACCGACGTCGGCGAACTCGCGAACCCCCTTCCCGCCCAGCCCCGATCTGCGACTGTGGAATGCACGGGAGTAACTGCATGGGATACACAGAGACACGAAATACAAGTAGGGGGGGCCGCGCTATGAGAGAGCACGCTCTCTTTCCAAATAACGGGGGCCAGCGCGCGCCCGTCGCCTGCGCACGAGGGAGGTGGGGCAGAGGTGGGGGTGGGGGAGAGGCTGAGATGGACATGACAACCACAGCTCCGACCTTCCTTGCAGCCGAAACGCCGCGTAGCCTCAGTCCGACAACTTCCGCTTATAATCCTCGAATATCGTGGCCACTCATGTCCCGTAGCCTTCTCACGTAGTCCGAAAACGTCTGCGACGCACAGCCGGCACGGCCACGCGAACACGTAGGCCTTGTGAACGTCTCTGGAAGAGCTCCATGAATGGATTGCCAAATCCTGGTTCCATAGAAAAGGGGCTGTCAGGTCCTGGTTGGTCCGCAGCTTTCCCTATCTCGCCCATGAGGCTCCTCAATTCGGAGCCGCTGGGGTCGCACTGATAATTATCCATTCTCTCCAAGTAGCGGGATGCTGCGCTGAGCTCTCTGGTCAATTGAGGAACCCATCTCTCGTTCTTGGGGATCAGCTTGACTTCGAAAATCGTCAGGTCGGAGTCCTCGCTCTTCTCGTCCGAGTGCGCATGGGCGCTCGGAAGCGCGTGAGGAATAGCCTGTGCTGTAAGGTGCATCCTGACCGTGCGATTCCATAGCGTGTGCCATCCAAGTACTTGCTGCTTCGGTTGGATCTTGCCCCAGGTCCCCCTTATCGTTCGGCCTGGAGCTTGGCGACGCAGGTGCTGCCTTCGCCTTGGCACCACTGCCTGTGAACATGCACCTTGGGGTAGCCGGCGCGGCGCTTGTGACCTGGGTGCATCTCGAAACTGCACGGGGATAGAGCCATCTCGGGGGCCACATCAGACGACATGTGCACCGTGCAGCGAGCGCCAGCGGTGCGACGAAGCGCCCCTTCACAGTGGGCGTCGGAAATGTTGTCCGTGCTCGAGGGCCTCTGCTTCAGCTTGAGCAGACTTTCCTTGCCCCATATTGAAGCAAGAGCAGCCGAGGTGAACCGTGGTTGGCCGTCTGGGCGTCGGCATCCGGGTTGCCGAGCTTTTAGTCTCGCTGTATCTCCGCGGCACGCGCCGTGGACATATCGGCGGGCCACCATTGCCCGGTCGGCTATGCAATCGGGCCCCGCGCGCGAGGGCCCTCGAGGATATCCGAAATATGTCCGCGGGGAAAGCTGCCCTTTAGACAGCTGGCTGTCCCAGAGTGAACCTCCGGAACCAGCGCGTCTAAAACAAGTCGCAATGACAGAGAGCGTCGGTCAAGTGGCCCCTCGTCGCGTCGACCTTGGCACATGCCTTGCAACGGGGGCTCATCATCACCTCGACGACTTGCTCTGTCTTTCTTGTCAGATTGTAGCTCTTCATCCAGCGGGCGCCGATGCAGTTCTCTCCGGGCCCGATAAATACCTGGCCCTTCTCAGCCGATTGTCGTCGCGGTGCCCGTGGCCTTCTAGATGGCTTCCCCCGCTAGTGGAGCGTTGTCGACGTACTCTTTGGGAAGAAGCGCGCCGCTTGACACCTCGCGGTCGTTTTCGAGAAGGCGCCGCAACTCTCCCCGCGGTCCGCTCTCGACGCGGGCCGCGAGCCGATCCAAGAGATCCCGGAGAGGAATCTCGCTGTCGTTCACCAACTCCCCCCAGCTGTCGTCGATCAATTGATTCTGCTCCTGGGGCGGGCGCCAGAGGCCCCTGTCAACCTTCGGAAGGTCGTTGCGGGCCATGCTGTTGACGAGAGCCAGCGCCGCGGGAGCCCAACCTGGTAGGTCGCCGAAGCATCTCCAGCTTCTAAGGGGGCTGACCATAGAGAGGAACACTTGGTCTCAGCTGCTGTTCTCGGGGGGTGCGCCGCGACCTCGGCCTCAGAAGTATTGCGCGATGCGATCGCGTTGGCGGCCTCCTCGGCGGGCGTGAACGTCGTCGGCGTCAGCCAGACATGACAGGGACATGAGAGGTGGGACATCTCGGGCACTGACGCTGAACTGCCAGGCTCGACCAGCGTCTGCCGAGCGCGGCTCTTTAACGCGCATTATAAATCAAGTCGTCGGTGGCCCAACCTCCCTCCTCAACTCCCCCCCCACCCCTGCACCCCCCCCCCCCCCCTCCCCCCCTCATTTTCATCTTCGTCGTTCTCAGGGTCGGCGGCGCTGGCCGCAGGGCTTTCGCAATAGTAGAACAAGTCGTCGGTGGGCCGACGGCTGCTTTCCCCCCCTGCGTCGGGCGGCTCGTCCTGCGTCGCCTGGCCCGCGCCCGCGCCTTGATCTTCCGCCGTCTCGCCCTCCGCCGCCCCCTGCTTCTCCCGCGGAATCTTTCGTTTCTCAAACGCCCCGATGTAGAGCAGCGGCTGCTTGCGCGCGGGTAGCAGGTCCCGTTGCAGAAGAAGCTCGCCAACGTGGACCCAGACGCGGCGCCCGTCTCTGGTGGGAATTCCTAGATTCCAGCGCCCCCGATGCTCTGCTTCGCCGCGATAATGCCCGCGCGGCCCTGGGATCCAGAGATGCGCCAGGAGGGGGGCCCCGCGGTTCCCGCGAGGTGGCTTCGCAGTCTTGAACATCCGCCAAGTTGTCCGGAGAAATCTCTAATCTATCAAAATGCCGACATGCCGCGTGCCTGACGGCGCAGTCAGAACCCGGGCCCCGATCCCAAGCAAAGCCCAGATCCTCCCGGTCCACCCCTCCCCCTGGAGCACCGCATTCGGGGCGCTCACCTTTCGGCTCCGACAGCGGGCCAAGGTGGAAATGTCGTCGCGCGCGTCGGGGGCCTGAACTTCGACAACGACGACCCGGGGTACTTCGGCCTATGGAGTGATGGCTTTTAGTCGGTCGTCGGCGTTTCCTCGACTGTCTCCTTGGCCGCGTCGCCGGCCATGTCCTCGCCGGCGCGGGGGCGCTGTGCAGGCGAGGAGGCAGCGGAAGATCTCATGGGCCCTCTGGTTGCCTGACTGAAGCGCAGGTGCAGCCAAGGCCAGGGGCGGCTTTGGCCCCTTAGATGGCTGCTCTGCCTGCGACTTTGCCTTTGCCTCGGCCGCGGGCCCCCTCTCCAGGCAGGCTCCGCGGGGCTTCTCAGGGCGCCGCAGGAAGTCAGTCACCAGCGCGGTCGTCACCTGATGCTGCGCCAAGCGGCCCGCCACTGGGATCTTCCTCCTGCTCGTCATCGCACTCGCTCGAGTTCGCGCCCTCGACGTCCTCGGCCTGCGCGATCTGGTGCCTGGTCTTCCTGTTCTGTCGGCGCCTTCGGCGCTCGGCCCTTCTTGCTCCGGCAGCCCGAGGGTCGAGTCTGTCAACTGATGGGCGTGCGGCCTCGGTTCTTCCTGGTAGGTTCTCGAAGTCCTTTCGACCCCATCCGTGGTTTCCTGCAGGTCCGCCAGCAAGCTGACGTTGCTCCTCCTGTCTTTTGGCGAACTGTGGATTCGCACCCGCAGCATCTTCTTGAAGTAGCGGTCCCATGAGGCCCAGGTGTGGAAGTTGTGTGTGTGTGTGTGTGTGTGTGTGTGTGTGTGTGTGGGGGGGGGGGGGGGCGGGCTGCGCGAGCAAGTCCATTCTGGCACGCTGCGTGCGTTGCATATCCGAACGCACCGCGGACCTCTAGTGGAAGGTCGGCAGTCCCTGCGAACAGCTAGCCTTGTTTGCGGAGTCGGGCTCGATCACCTCTGCGACGTTGCCCTCCGTTGCCTCGAGTTGGCGTCAAGCGTAGACGAGTCCGTTCTTCGCCTCGGCGCTTTGCTTGATCAACGTCTTCCTGGCCTGGATCAGCTCGAATTACAGCTCTAGCATGAGCAGTTGAGACTCAGCTGTGGCGTCGTGCCCCGCCGCCTGCAACTTCATGATCCTCGCCCGACAGGAAACCAAACCACCTTCGGTGGACTCCATCTTGTACGTCACCTTCTCCTAGCGGCGCAGCTCCAGCTCGAGGTCTGGGCACTTGGCCATCCAGAGCGAAACGCGTCCTCTGAGGCGATGGCTATGTGGCGCCGAATCGGACGGCGTCCACTCCTTCGGGACAGACTCGAGATGCCCGAGGCGGTCAACGTGCTCATCGAGGGTCTTCTTGTGCTCGTCCACTCTACGCGCCCTCGTCGCATTCTCGCCTCGGCGCTGGATGATCTTGCCACTCCATTTTTCATCTTCTCCTCCATGTGCTGACGAATCTAGAATGGAGAGGCCTCCCGGGTCGGCGTTCTCCATGCGCTCCAAGTCCACGACATCACTGTCGCCGCCAACGCGGACGATGATGCTTCTGCTCTTTGACTGAGGACGGCCCGGGGCGCGCGGGTCCCGCGCGGTGGTGGGCATGCGCCGCTCGTCACGCAGCTCCTCGTCGACCTCTGTAGTTCCCAGAGCGCCCAGGCCCGCGGGGTCCCAGAAGCTCGTGTCGTGGCAAATCTCCTCTAGGGTCCTCGGGCCCCGCGGGCGTGCCGCCGCAGGCGCTTCCCTTCGGGGTTCGGTCGGGCATGTCCCCCTACAGGCGGACTTTGGAGGACGAGCGAAATCAAAATACAGCGGACATGCGCCAAACATGTCGGGCCCCGCACGATTCTTCTCAACAAACTTAATTTTGGGGCGAGCTCTTCACGCGGAGCGCCGAACACTGACCGTCGGGCGGCCAGGGGCGGGTTCCGGGGGCCCCCCGCCCCAAGCCCGCCCGCCGTGGCGGCGAGGAGCCTCCGGGAGGCCCGAGGAGGGCAAGAGGCGCCCCAGCCACTGCAATGCTTGAAGCTCCCCTCGGCCAGCCTCGATCTTTCGTCCTCGACTTTCGATCCTT
Organism: Prorocentrum cordatum; assembly: GCA_963575745.1. NCBI lineage: Eukaryota > Dinophyceae > Prorocentrales > Prorocentraceae > Prorocentrum > Prorocentrum cordatum. The sequence continues at coordinate 229,748 of CAUYUJ010015006.1, read as the reverse complement.
TCTCTTCGAGCCTCGATGCCCCACCCCCTCGATTCTCGAAATCAGGCCCACGGTGTCGTGATCATACAATCGAACTGCTGCCACCAGGAACCTTAAATCAGGAACGATGACCTTGTGTTCTACACCTTGAACGAATGAGCACCTAAAACAAAAACAGAATAGCTAAGGAACTCTGAGCCCCTCCCCAACGAGAAAGGTTCCTTATTCAGCGGCCCGGTGGCACTTTCACAACACTGACCGTCACCGCCCAATGTCTGGATCCCCTCCAAAGGACCGTTTCTTGACGTCCCATGGGTCCCAGAATGGCCGAGAAGGGCCAACTTTCCGTCGTGAAATGTTTCGCCACGCGAGGAAGTCAAGGCTTGACCCGTTCCCGCAGGGGTCTTTCTTGTCATTTATTGATGATGATGATGATGATGATGATGATGATGATGATGACGATGACGATGATGACGATGACGATGACGACGATGACGATGACGATGACGATGATGATGATGATGATGATGATGATGATGATGATGATGATGATGGTGATCACGGGGCAGGAGAAAGGCCCGTGGAGGCCGAGGGAAAAGGGCACAGCGGGAGTGACAAATCAACCCTCAAGATGTCTGGGTCCCACTCCAGTAAGCGATCCTGGAACGTCGCCCCCCTCGAGGCGGACGAGAGGGAGGTTAGCATCAGGTCGGGCCTGTCCCCCTACTGGGGGAATGTGGACGAAAAATCACAACCCCCCCCACAATGCGCAAAGATAACCAACAGACATTCCAAACATCGCCCCCTGACTATATTGTGACTATGTTTGGTTATCCCCCCTGCAGAGGGACAGGCCAGACTTAAGGTTAGCAAAGGGGTGGTAGCGAACCAGCTCACGCAGCTGGCTCGGGGCGCCTCCCTGCGCTGCAGGCGCCCAGTGTATCGAGGGGAGCGCCTGGCGGCCGCGCCGAAACCGGCTGCATGCGGCAGACTTCGCAGCACCCTTCCCCGATCCCGCGCGCAAGAAAGACCCGTGGTAAGACGAGGCCAAGGCGAGGATACATTCGAGCGAGGATAAATCGAGAATCTCTGGGATCCGGCGGCTCTGGAAAATGTCTCGGGCGCCGCGGCCTTCTCAGAGCCCTCCTGAGCGCTCTGAGAGCGTTCCACAGCGCTCTGGAACGTATTTACCATTGTCCTAGCCTCGCCCGGCTTGGGCAACCTTCGGCGCGCAGTTTGATTGCGATGCCACAGCAACGACCGGCGTGCTTGAGTTGGCCTCCCCTCGCCCCCCTCTCCGCCCTGCGAATGCCGCGAACCAGAGCATCACTGCGGTAAAGCGCCACTCGGAGAAACCTCTGGGGGCCTCCAGCGAAGAATCAATCTCTGCATGTGCAGTCACCGTATTTGTTTCTTCCGGAACTTCGCCACCGGGTTCCTGTTACAAGGCGTTCCTTTGCATGCACATCGCCTTCGGCACCGCCTGATTCCCGGGGCTTTGCCCTCTCTTGGCCTTGACGTGAGGCCCCTCCTTCTGCCTCCCCCCCTCTGTCAATTGAAGCTGTGCGCGGCCCGCTTAGCTCCGACCGGAAGAGGCTCGCTCTCGACCCACGGATCAAAAGAGTGCAATCACCGTGCGACCCTGGAACCACGATCGGGAGCGGCCAAGAGGGGGGTGTCCAAGAGGAGGGGGTGCAAATCATGACCGGCGGCACGTGCGCGGCCCAGCGGGGGGGCCAGGGGCGTAATAAAAGAAGAAGAGGCGCCATAAAATCTGAGGAAAGATCATGGCCCCCGCCATGATATCCCCCCCCCCCCTAGTCATCACCCCCCTCTTTTCCGCCCCCGACACGAATCAGGAATCAGAGGGGCCCTTCAGGCCGGGGCGAGCGTCGGCCACGAACGGGGTCCCCGGCCTAGATACAAAGACGCGGCCCGGAGACCAGAGCCCTGCCTTAGCCGAGAGTGGTCCTTGTTGCAGCGCTTTGACTGTGGCCGACCCTTTCGTCTCGGAACAGGGCGACATGAGACGGCAGCAGCTCAAAATAGGTCCCTGGACCCCTCCCAGGATCCAGGCACCAATTTTCCAAGCTGCGTCCAGCCGTAGCGACGAGGGGGCCCCCAAAGAGTCAAAGGGGTCGACTATGGCAAACGCGACCGCCCTAGAATATAAAAACAATGTTCCCCGCGAGTTCCCAATCTCCAAAAAATCTTCCGGCGAATCTCCAAAGAACATTCGCGTCTTGACTATCATCTGGCGAATCTCCAACACATCTTCGCGCCGTCAACAACATCTTCCGGCGAATCTCTAAAACACATTCGCGCCTAAAGAAACTGCGAACTATCCACTGGAGATGTTGCAAGTATCTCTGAACGCCAGATACTTTCTGGAGACTTCGCGTAGATGTTCTGGGGATGTCCAAGATATTCTTGCACGCTGGAGATTTTAAAGAGAATTCTGGCACTGCGGAGACTTTCCGTAGACTTCTCCTCGACTTGTGAAGTCCGGAGACTTCTGGCGATCCGACCAATTCTGTCGTCGGCATTCTTCGAGCCAGATCGACCTGTGATGGCCCCGGGTCCCGAAACTGGGCGAAAAGGTCCGGTGTGAAAAAACTTGCAGCGCCAGGTCGGGCCTTCACTTGGGCCTTCGGCGGCCGTTCGGAACGATCCCGGCCCTCCCAGGAAGCTCTCGGCAGGCCGCCGCCGACGGAACGCATCCCGAGGCTGGGAACCCGCCGAGGAGCGACGAAGACGCCCGGAAACGCTCGTCGTGCTCGTCCCTCCGCCCTGCCCAGCCCTCCCCCCCCAGACCCCCAACACCATAATTCCAGAGGGTTCCAAAGAGGGTTTTGGGGGAGGGGGTTTTCCAGGAGGGGTCCCCGGCTTCGCACCCCCTGTTTTGACGAGGTTCCGAGGCCCCGGGGGGGCTCTCTGGAAAATCCCCTCCCCCCAAACCCCCTTTGGAACCCTCCGGTAATTGTTTCATTACCCATTGGTGAGAAGAAGTAGGTCGACACATGAAGTAGGACGGCGCTGAAAGCAGATTGCGTGTCCGCCCGCCCCCCAAGGAGGACGGAAAAGGTGAAACCATGCGATCATTGGAATAGAAGGCGCTGAATCTATATATATATATATATACACATATATATATATATATATATATATATATATATATATATATTAGAATCTAGGACTCCAAAAAGACTTACTTTCAACGATCGATGGGTACGTCGACTCCCGAGGTCTCGACCCATTCCCTGGGACCGGCTTCTCATCCTGAGCTGTTTTTTGACGGCCCCGGGGCCCGGAGAGGTTTGGCGGCGCGCAGAGGGGGCAGGGGGGAGGGGGAAGGCTTCGTAGAAGGAGCCTGCTTCTTAGACGCTGCGGGCCCTACATTCACAGACAAGGCCAAGCAGCAGGGGTGCTTCTAGAACACCTCCCCCCCTCACCCTATACCCCCCTCTGCGCGCCGCCACGAGGGCCCCCGGGAGGCCGACGATCACGAAACATCATCCGCCGTGATTCTTGCCACGGCTCGAGAGCATCTGGGTCCGAGGCCTCGCACCGTCCGGCCCGGCCCTCCCCGGGCCGCGGCGCCAGCGCGTGCTTGCAGACCGCGAACCAGCCGGGCGTGGCCACCTGCCCGCTGCGCCGCACCTCGAGGCGCCTTCGCCGCGGGGAGGAGGCCAGGGGGGAGGGCGCGCCCCCTCCGGCGTGCTGCTCGTCGTCCTGTGCCTGTTCTTGCCTGCGGTCCGGAGGCGCCCCTGTCTTGTTCTATAAAAAGAAGAGGAGGGGGGAGGGGGGAGGGAGGAGGGAGGAGGGAGGAGGGAGGAGGGAGGAGGGAGGAGGGAGGAGGGAGGAGGGAGGAGGAGGAGGAGGAGGAGAAGGAGGAGGAGGAGGAGGAGGAGGCGGGGAGGAGGAGGTCGAGTCGAGGAGGAGAGGAGGAGGAGGAGGAGGAGGAGGAGGAGCGAGGTCGAGGAGGAGGAGGAGGAGGAGGAGGAGGAGGAGGAGGAGGAGGTCGAGGTCGAGGAGGAGGAGGAGGAGGAGGTCGAGGTCGAGGAGGAGGAGGAGGAGGAGGAGGAGGAGGAGGAGAGGGGAAGGGGAGGAGGAACAGTTGTCCTTTATTCGTGCTGCCTCTCCCGTCGAGGGCCCGTGCATGCGGGAACGGTGCTGGGGGGGCCCGCGGCGCGCGCGGGCCCGCGCTGCTGGCGCTGCGGGCGCTCGCGCCCACTGCATGCCCGCTTAGGAAGAAGCGGAAGGCGCGGCGGCCGCCGCCAATCGGGTCGGGCGAAAGGGGGGGATAGCAAAGGGGGGGTTTGAGAATCAGCTCACGTAGCTGATTTTCCCGGCGCCTCCCGGCGCCGGAGGCGGCTACGTATCGAGGAATGGGCCCCTCGGTGAGGCCGAAACCAGCTGCATGCAGCAAATTTCGTAACCCCCCCTTTCCCAATCCCCCCCTTTCGCCCGGCCCGAGCCAAGGGCTGGGTCTCGGGCATGTCCCCCTACAGGCGGATTTCCAGGGAAAAAATAAAAAACATAGTCAAAACATGTCCCCCCAAAAGGCAACAAATTGTAGAAACATCGTGCCCGGAGTTTCGTTGACGGGGATATTTCGGAATTTTCCTCCTGTAGATGTAGAGGGACAGGCCCGACTTAAGCCAAGGGGGAGGCGTCCACCGGTGGCGGCGCTCACCATGGCGGAGGAAAGCACATGAACACATCCCAAGATCCAGGGCCCTGAACAAATGAGGTTCGGATGTCTTTCGCCGTTTTCGGCCTCCGGGAGCCCTCGCCGGGCTCAAGGACCGTCCAAAAACGACGCAGGGCGAAGCTCTGGGGAAGCGTCGGAACTTCTGGACCCCGTACTCTGAGAATTTTCTCGGGGTGGCGGGCTCAGGGTGAAATCCACAGTGGGCTTTGCACCTCGACACTCAACCCGTCTCGTGACTCACCTTTGGCAGGTTCAGGCCTCGAACATCCCTGGAAACGGCATTGCAGATCTCACCCTTGGCCCTCCACCCAAAGAGAAAGCGCTCGGGCACCGCAAAAATCAAGACATCGGAGGTCTGGGAGGAAAAACGCGGAGCATCACCGACCACGGGCGATAAGAATCCCCCGAGGATCACAGAAGTTCGGGACCCTGGCGGGGATAATAAAAGATTTCCCAGGGGAGGGATTCGCAACTTCCCCCGTGGATCATAGAGCTCGGCCGCCGCGCCCATGTCCACAATGAAATCCTCTTGGACGGGGATCATAAAAATTGAGGGGGTGAAAGGGGGGGGGTATGACTCATTATTGAGTCGGGCCTGTCCCCCTACACGGGGATTTTCGACAAAAATAAAACATAACCCAAACATAATCAAGAGATAGTCCAAAAATAGTCTGGGGACTATGTTTGGGGCTACTGTTTGACCTTTTTTGGGCATTTTCTGGGGTATGTTTAGGGTATGTGTTTTATTTTTCGTCGAAAATCCCCCTGTAGGGGGACACGCCCGACATAAACTTATTCTCGCCCGCGCTCCGTGACTCCCTCGGGGCCGCGCACGCCGTGTGGTGCCCACGCCGCGTGGTGAGCCAGTGGCGACCCAGTCGCTCTCCGGAGACCCCTCCGGCGACCAGCACGCGGTTTTTGGCCCCCTCCCCCACCCTAGACTCAAGTCGGGCCTGTCCCTCTACAGGGTGATTTTCGACGAAGGATAAAAAATACCTCAAAAATGCCCCGAAGAGGTCGAAACATATGCAAAACATAGTCCCCAGACTATTTTGGGAGCATTTTTGGACTATTTTGGGGGTATTATTTGTCGTCGAAAATCCCCCTGTAGGGGGACAGGCCCGACTTAACCCTAGACAGGGCTGAACCTAAACGGTGTTGTTCGTGTTCGTTTCGTGTTCGTTTTCGTTTTGTTCTCGTTTTCCCTCGCTTTTTCGTCTCGAGTCCGCCTCCACCGCAAAACGAAGTCGAAAAGAAAACGGCCCACGAAATCACCAACAGCACCGTTTAGGTCCAGCCCTGCTCCCAGACTTTCGGAGCTCCGCGCGGATTTCTTGAATCTGCGCCGAATCCCCCTCCCTGGCGCGCCGAGCGCGCCGGGGGCGGCGCCGGGGGCGGCGCCAGGTTCCAGCGCGGACCCAAGAAATCCGCGAGGAGCTCCGAACATGTACGCTTGCACCGTGTTTCCGAATAACGTTTCGCTGAGCGTTCTAATGGAAATAAAAACACCGCAAAAGAGTCCGGGGAGCCCGAGAACGCCCGGAACCCATCCGCGGAACCGGGCCGGGTGTTCCTGGTCCGCGGCCCTGAGATTGCCCTATAATTTACGCAGCCTTGCACTCTCTCGCCTCAATGCCAGCTACATGTCTGGTCCAGACGGCCGCGACCCTTGGTGGTAAAAACAGGCCAAGGTGCACATATGGCCGTGCGCTCACCCATGTCGCCGGTGTTTCTGTCTTAGGAGTCCCTTGGAATTCACGTGTTCACTAGCCGACCTCCTACTCCTCGATCTACCTCTTCACTTTTGCTGTTATCAGGGTGCTTTGCTGGGGTACTTTGTCTGCGACATCAGGGAGAGGCGCGCGAGGGGATGGAGGCTCGTACAAATTCAGATCGCGGGGGGCGGGGGCTTCCAAGAGAGCAGGCGGCTTTTCAGAAGCCCCTCCTGTCCTGGCTTCTGGGAAGCCTTCTCCGAAGCCTCTGGGTCTTTCTCAGAACCCCCCGCCTTCTCAGAAGCCCACCCCCCTCGTGCCATCCCTCTGTGGGCGCCGCCAACGACGAAGGTGACATCGGCGGCCAAGGCACCGGTCGAGCATGGCAAAACAACGAGAAGTCGGCTGGGACCCCAGCTCTCTGAGGTTGGAGGCCTCTGTCGAGCTACTGCCGGCTCTCGCTGGATTGAGGAGGTGATAGCGGCTTGCATGTCTGCGCGAGCTTCGCAAGCCTACCTCCCGAAGAAGGGAGGGACTTGAGTGATGGAGGCTGAGGAGGAGAGAGCTTCGAAACTCGGTGATCGAGGTTTAATGATGTTTAATTGGTTTGTTTTTATCCGGTGCTCGCCCCTCTCAGGCCTCGAGGTTTAATTGATTTTATGGGTTTTATTTGTTTTTATTGTATGGTTTATTTTGTTTTATTGATTTGATGGGTTGTTTTGGTTTATTTGCATTGGTTTTAATTGATTGAATTGGTTGTATGGGCTTATTTGTATTCGGTGCTCGCCCCTCTCAGGCCTCCGGGAGGGGGGCCTCCTCGCCGACACGGCCTGGGCCCGCGCCGAAGCCTCTCGTCGGGACGCGCCCCTCCACAGAGGCCCGGGGGTCGACTTCTGAGGGGGGATGGTCGCCGTGACGGAAAAGCCTGGCCCTGAAGTTTTCCGTCGTCTTCGGGCTCCTGGGCCCCCCTCGGGCGGGTGGGAACTGGGGGGGGGACCCACGTGGGGGGTGAAGAAGGGCCCCTCCAGGGCCCTCGATGGCCCCCCATGTAGGTCACGGGGCCCAAGACTGCCTCTCAGCAGAGCGACCCTCGGGACGAGCCGTGCTGCGCAGAGGCCCAGGGGTCCAGGACCGAGTCGGAGGAGCGTCAGCTGACTGCCTCGCCCATCTGGCCTGGCCGACCCTGGGCCCAGGATGGGCCGGGCCAAGATTGATAGGGTGGTCAATTGACGCTCCCCGCTTCGGGACCCGCTTCTGAGAAGCCTCGAACTGATCCCTATCCCTAAGATTGACAGGCCAAAAGGGCGATCACAGCCTTAGGGGATGCGCCCTCGAAAACTGAGGGAATCCTGAAGTCGGCATCGAGAGACGAGGCGATGCCAATCATCGGGTCGAGGACCTGTTCCAGGAGGGTAGGCGTCCTTCGTGCCACGGAGAGGGCTGGGCGGGGAGGGGAAGGAGGTGGAGGAGGAGGAGGAGGAGGAGGAGGAGGGGCGAGGAGGAGGAGGGGCGAGGAGGGGAAGGAGGGGGAAGGGGCGGCCGAGACGCCTGGTCCCTGCGGACGCCGGACCCACAACCGGTCTGGTGCCGCGGGCCACGGATCGGGAGGAGGGAGACGGGGAGCGAGGGAGGAAGAGGGAGAGGATGAGGAGGCCGAGGAGGAGGCTGAGGAGGAGGAGGAGGAGGAGGAGGCTGAGGAGGCTGAGGCTGAGGCCCAACACGACGACAAGGCTAGATGCCGAGACGAGGAAGGCGAGACGGGACGGATGCCCGATTGCGAAGGCCGCGCTGAATGGAGCGCATGCGCTCGGAGTTGAACACAGGCAGCCGGCTCAGCCGTAAGAGGGCACGGCGTGCACGCGGAGGAGGAGAGGGAGGAGGGAGGAGGGAGGAGGGAGATGGAGGGAGAAGGACGAGGAGGAGAGGAGGGAGGAGGGAGGAGGAGGGGAGGAGGGAGGAAGGGGGAGAAGGAGGGGGAGGAGGGGGAGGGGGGGGAGGGTAGAAGGAGGAGGAGGAGGAGAAGGAGGAGGGGGAGGAGGAGGTGGAGGAGGAGGAGGAGGAGGAGTTGCGGGGAAAGGGGTGGAGGTGGAGAAGGAGGAGGCGGAGGAGGAGGACGAGGAGGGGGCGGAGGAGAAGGAACAGTAGGAGGAGAGGGAGGAGAGGAGAGCATGGAGGAGGGAGGAGAGTGAGGAGGAGGAGGAGGAGGATTTTTTTGACATCCACGCACCGCTGCCCCAGCAATAAAATAGGATGGGCGAGTTCCTGCTGTGACGGTGCTGCCTTTGCACGCCTAGCTTAAAGCATAAATATCCTGTGGGAGAGAAACGCTTCCAGCCAGGACGTGAGCTCAAAGAGAGACGCAGCTATGAGCCGTCGCTCAACGAAAGCAGAGACCTAATCGGACGAACCCGATGAAAATTGAGGTCTGCTTCAGGACGCTCCCGCGGCACCGCCCTCCCTTCGGGAGGCGGTATCCACACGACGGAGCTGTCCTGTTTCATCGTATACATCACCCCCCCCCCCCCAGCTCCGACCCCGTCCCGCCGCCCCGCACCGAGGGAGGAAGAGGAGGCTCAGAGGAGAGGGGGCCCACCCTGAGATCAGGCTCTCGCGGGTGGCGGCCCCGTAGGGCTCTGTTGTAATTAGTGCGCCCGTGGCGCTTGAGACTACCAAAACATGCAGAGGAAAGTCCACTTTTCTCGAACCTGCCTCGGTGCAAGAAGGCACCGCAAACTGTACACAGGTAGCAATCCACACCGTCAGGGCAAGTGAGAACGACCACACAG
>CAUYUJ010015006.1:193057-215557 GCA_963575745.1 Prorocentrum cordatum | reverse complement strand
GGGAAGGATTGAAAAGGGAAAGGGTGGAGGGGGAGGATGACGAGGAGGAAGAGGAGCAGGAGGAGGGCAAGGAGGGGTGGGAGAGAGAAGAGAAGAAGGGAGAACGAGGCGGAGGGCGAAGCGGCGGAGGGAGGGTGAGAGGAATGGGGGAGACGCAGAGCGGTTGGCGGGCCGGCCGGCCTCCGAAGCGCCGGGTCTAATGGAAAGGGGGGAGGCGGCGAGGAACGAGGAAAGGTAGACGAAAGAGGAGGGAGGAGGGCGGGAGCCGGGAGAGCGTGTGCGCGGACCGCAGGCGGGCGCGGGAGAGGGGGGGCAGCGGGGGAGGAGCAGAGGCGAGGTGGGCCGAGGGGAAGGCGACGAGGAAGGACGGCGGGATGAGGGGAGCAGGGCAGAGGAGGGACGGTGCCGACGAGGGATGAGGGAGAGAGGATGGAGGATGAAGTAGGGAAGGGATAGGAGGGAAGGGCGAGAGGGAGGGGCAGGAAGAGGAAGCGTGGTAGGCCTCCACCACGCAATCCAGCCCGTGCCGCTCGCAGAACACCGCGGCGGAGATCAGGTTGTTGACCTCGCCGGGTAGGACGAGAAAATCAAGAGAAGGACAAACCTGTGATGGATGGGTGGGTGGATGGCGGAGAGTGGAAAAGGAATTGAAGAGGGAGGGGAGGAAATGAGGACTGTGAGGGAGTGTGCAGGCGGAGGTGCAGGAAAGGCAAGGCGAAGAAAGACGAGAGGGAGGATGAACACGACGAGACGGATGACGGGGAGCAGAGAGAAGAACGGGCGAGGAGTAGGAGGGAAAGGGAAGAATCAGGAGGGAGGAGGGAGGGAAGAGGGGGAAGAAGACACAGCTGGAGGCAGGGAGAGATCCACTATGTGGGTAGAGACAGAGGGGGAAAGAGAGAGAGAGAGAGAGAGAAGGGCAGAGTGATATACTGGCCCCCTCCCCCCCCCCCGTGGAGCGGGGCCCCGTCAAGGGACTCGGGGACTGCCGGGGGCAACCCCCCTGGTCGAGCCGGCAGGGCTCTCCGCGCGGCCGGGGCGCCGGAGGCCCGCGGGGCGTAGGCAAGAAAAGACGACATGCTTCCGGCGGGGGGCGGCGTGGGGGGCCGGGGTGCGGGTGCGCCCCCCCCCTTCCTCCTCCTCCTCCTCCTCATCCTCCCTCTTCCTCTCTCCTCTTCCTCCCCTCATCTCCTCATCCTCCTCCACCCTCCACTTCTCCTCCTCCTTCCTCCTCCTCCTCCTCCCTCCTCCTCCTCTCCTCCTCCTCCTCCTCCTCCCTTCCTCCTCCTCCTCCTCCTCCACCTCCACCTTCTCCTCCTCCTCCTCCTCCTCCTCCTCCTCCTCCTCCCAGGTTGCGTGCTCCACGGCCTGCCCTTCGGGGAGAGGGCTGGCCGAGGGGGGGGGGCAGCGGCAGAGACGTCGCGCGCGTCCGCGCGGGGCTGCAATAGGCCCAGGCTGGAAGGAAACAACGGGCGGCCTTCCACGACGACGACGCTTCCCAACTTGATGGGAAGGGAACTGCGACATGCTAGAGCGGGCCATGCGACGACGGCGGTGGCGACGGCGGACGATACGGCGACAACGCCGAGACAAGACGACTAGACGCCCGCAGCGACGCGACAGGGAACGATGAGGGGGGACGAGGACGAGAAGACGGGGGGTGAGGGGAAGGACGACGAGGACGCGGAGTACGGACGGACCCCTCTGGAGCTGGTGTCTGTGTCAAGGCAACTGAGGTGCTCTAAGACCGAACTATACTCGAATATTTTGGGCCAGTGCGAGGGGGAGGGATAGTTCCCGGAAAAAGGACGAGGACGAAGAAACAGGAGGGGCCTTTCCCGGAAAAAATCAAGCAACACTTTATGTTAGATTATGTATGCTCTGGGTTGGGACAAATGCCCGAACATCGATCCCCATTCTCGCGATTCGTCGCTACGGGGTTTGCCGTGTCTGTGCAAGTGGCGTCACGGGCGGATTGCGTCCCTGCTGACGCCTGCAGGGGGATGGGAAGGCGGAGGACGAGGGGGAGGGAGAGAAGGGGCACAACACCCTCCACGTGGCCACCTCCACCTCCTCCATCCTTCCCTCCCGGAACGGGTGGGCACGCAGCGTGTGCCCGAACGGGCCTTCGCACCAATCCTTTCTTCTCACTCTGCCTTCCCTTTCTTCTGCTGCGCCCACCTGGGCCCAACATGCGCAGGCCGCCGCGCCTCGGTCGGCTCCGCCCGCTGCTGCACCGATTACCATGACGAGCCAACAACACACACACACACACCCATACCCGTAGGGGGGTCGGAGAGGGCTACGGGTGCGTGTTGTCGAATGGGGGTCCCCGCTCGAGCGGGAGCGTTCCCCAGGGTCCGACAATCGCACCCATACCCATAGCCAGTCCTCCTCCCAACATTCCCCCTATGGGTATGGGTGTGTGTTGCTCGTTCGTCAGCTCCGAGATCATGCGGGTTTTGACAAAGCGAACCCTTCTCTTGATGGATAAGGCCGCCGCCACCACCAATGTGGCCGCCAACGACCACAACAGCACCGAGCGCGCCATCGTCGACGTGGGCAATCTTGTGGCATAAGATCGGCTCCACCTTCCAGGACTTTCGCCGCAAGCTCGTGACTGCCGAATTGCTCAACGAACTGATGGGTCAATTGTGTTGCTCGTTTGTGATACCACCCCTGGATGCTGCCAGAGCCCCGCTGCTCGGAAGTCTGGCCAGCGCCCAAGACAGGGAGGCGGGGACGAGGAGGCAGAGGGAGGGGAGGGGAGGGGAGGCTCCCTGGGGGAGGAGGAGGAGGAGGAGGAGGAGGAGGAGGAGGAGGAGGAGGAGGAGGAAAAGGAGAGAGGAGGAGGAGGGGAGGAGGAGGAGAGGAGAGGGGGAGGGGGAGGAGGAGGAGGAGGAGGAGGAGGAGGAGGAGGAGGAGGAGGAGGAGGAGGGGAAGGAGGGGGAGGAGGAGGAGGAGGAGGAGGAGGAGGAGGATCGATCGATCGAGCTCTCGGGCCGGTTCGGTGCTGCACTCTCGCTACGCGCTGTGCTGCTTACTAAAGTTGTGTGGCCTAGCTGAGGTCACTTTGCTGAAAGGGGGTCGCGGGCGCCACTTAGACGCTCGGGCCCTACCTGCACAGACCTTCCCCACGCAGGGGTCTGCGGGCAGGGTAGCACCCGCTTTTACGAGTGCCCTCTCGCCGTCTCCTCTACTCCCCTGCCTCGTCCGCCTCGCCCCTTTCCCCTACCCTTTCGCTTCGGTTCAGGTGGGGGCGGGGGAGGTCGGTGCACAACAAAATAATTGGGAAAACTCGGGCCTCGGAGTTGGAGAAGGTCGGGAGTCCCAGTCGGAGGCGGAGGATGGGGGAAGCAGCCTTCCCTGACCAGCTCGTGGAATCGTGCGCTGGTGAGAGAAGTTCGCGGGATGGCCTGAGGGGTCGCGCTCGCTGGGACAGAACAGAGCCGCACCGTCCGCTCAGTCACATCGCTATGCGCCGCTCCTCTCTCCGTGTCGTTCTGGCTCAGCTGTTGACGAGACGTCCCAGTTCTCGCTCCAGTGCTCCACGTGGCGCCGCCCCGATCTTGCGGCTCGCTCCCTCCTTGCGGAGGGCGCGCGTGAGGATCGTCCCCAGCTGCGTGTCCGTTGCCTTCACCTGGAACTGGAACCTGCACTTATCCGTGGCGCCCCCCTCCTTGCCCTTGTTCCTGCGAGCGCGGAAGATCGGGATGCCGTCTGCTACCTTCTCCGCGCTGCCACTCAAGATGACGTCCTTGTAGTACTTCTCGAGGTAGTCTTTCTCCGCTCCTGCGTCGTGCGTGCGCCCCATGTAGTTCGCGACTTCGGTCCACACGCGGATGTGGGGGCTGCCGAGCGAGGCCGTGTCCACGTGTTATCCTTCTGCTGCTCTGCGTCGCAAGTCCTGCGCGTCGTCGTTGTACGTCTGGCCCGCCTGTAAGCCCGCCTGCGCGATGCCGCTCTGCGCGCTGATCTCCCACGTCTGGATGACTGCCGACGCCAGCTCGGCCTGCTCGCGCGCCAGCGTGAGGGCGAGGCGTGCCGCGAGGTCCACTATGTGCGGGTTGGCCACCGCTGTTCCTCCTCCCACTGGTGCTCCTCCTGCGGCAGCTCGTCGTGGTTGTCGACTGCGGTCTGGTCGCTGAGGTCATCCTGCCGCCGCCGCTGGCGCCCAGGCTGGGCGCTGGTCGAAGAGCGCCATCCCGTGCCTGAGGTCGCAGTAGTGGTCTGGGCAGATGCGTGCACCGGTGTGCGAAGAAGGCGCCCTTGTCTAAGAAGAGATGGCTGCAGAGAGGACATTTCGTGCTCGGTTTAGTCGGCTGGCTCTGGTTTCGTGTCCTATCTGGGTTACAGCTGCCCGTGATCAAACTCCTGGCCAGGTGTTTCCAGGCTGTTCCACGGCTCGTGAAGCACTGGTAGCAATTGATGCACTCGTTGTTCGTAGTTAATAGAGCGGCTAAATTGTGAACGTTATGATTCCGAATAACATGACTGTGCAATGCTTTTTTTGCTCGCGAACAGTAGTCCGCATTCCCCAGGATCGTCCCCGAGCGAGCACTTCCACGGCTGGAGGTCCTGAAGGGCTAAGTCTTCTCGGAGTTCGTCGTCGGGAGTATAGCCTGGAGGAGGAACTGCTACCGTCAATTTGGCTGCTCTGACCTCGCGCACGTCTAGTAGGTGCAGTTGTTCTCTAATCACTAGCGTGAACATCTTACCTATCTTGACCTGCTCTTCCCCGAAGATGTTTCTGAAGCTCTCCGAGACTTGGCAGGCCTTCGTGACATCCTCCTCGATTCGTCGGGCCCAGGGGTTCGCGTGCGTCGTCAGCTCGTCTGTCGCGCCGTCATCGTTGGTCTCGAATTGAAGGCGTCCGAACAAGGCGACGATGAGTTGGCGGCGATTGTTCGGGAATCTCAATATGTTTTTTGTCCAGCCAAGTCTGCGGACCAGTGCCTCCTCCGCTGGAGGAAGGATCTGCCAGTAGCGGAAGACCTCCAGCGTTGTCAAACTACGCACCGAGCCGTCCTCGCTGCGCGTGCTGGCTCGGCCGGCCATCGCCCGTCTCAGGAGGGCGCCCATCGCGCTCTGGAGCATCTGGTACTCGTTGGGCGTGGGCAAGTAGCACTCGATGCACGAAAGCCCCGTGTTGATGACCCTGCATATGAGGACCGCGCGCTTCCACTTGTAGGGTATTTCTCGCTTGGTCCAGAACCTGCCGCACTCGTAGTAGTTCTTCTTCATGGCCTGGACACGCTTCTGCAACTCTGGGTAGTAGCTCTGCGTCGATGTTACTTGAGGGCCCAGGTGCCGAGCCACCGCCACCACTTTGCCTGGAAGTTTGCATTGCGGGTCCTTCTTGATTCGTTGACGCGCCTGGATGGCGCCTTCTCCCTGAAGGTGTACTATCGTCTCCTGCCTATCTTGGTTTTGCTTCAGGCCGATCTCGCTCAGGCGTCTGTTCAGCGTGTCGTCTATCTTGTGAGCCTGGTCGGCGAGCAGTTTGGGATGGGCCTGTTTCCCGTTCAAGATGATCTTGCGTATGTCGTCCGCGTACTTCGTCAGCCCCACGCATGCTGGATGTTGGAACAGTTCACTTCTTCCATACAGTAACTCGTCGTACTCTATCTCGTCGTTGCAGTCCTGGGTCCACCTCTGGATGCAAGGGGCGAAGCTGGCTACGAAGTTGCGCACCATATAGGGGTCGCCGATGAGGCCGCCGCAGTGGGGCTTGATGCATATTCCCTGCGTGTCGTCTCTGCAATCAATGTTGAACGTCGCCCTGCGGTATCGTTGTTCTCCGAGGTCCCAGAGGTCCTGCGGCGTGATGTTGCTGCTGGCCGCGTCCATGGTAAGCCACTTGCAGCTGGCGAACGCGTTTGACATGTCCTTCATGGTCGACGCGTAATTGTAGCCTGCGTTGCGAGCCCTGTACTCGATGACTGACATGGTGAGGATGGCTCCTTCTCGTCGTCGCCCCCTGATGAACCCGTGGTCCTGGTCCGTGTGGGCTTGTTGTCGGTGCCTCCTGAGTCCCGCAGCAGTATGCCTTGCCGATGGGGTCCATGATGTGGTAGATTCGCTTGCCTGCTGGTCATTTCTTCGTGTTCTTCTTAACCGCCGTCGCCGTGCTTTGATGCCATCGAACTGGCGCCGCGTTGCTGATGCGTATCGCGGCCAATGCCGCCTTCAATACTGCTTGGAACTGTTCGGGTTCTCCATCTCCCTCGTGATGTCCGAGGCCGTGTCGTTGGCGTGGTTGGTGTTCCGCCTTCGGTGGGCAAAGTAGTAGTCGCCATATCTCCGCTGGTGCCGCAGTTGGTGGTGCTGCTCGTCGTAGGCGTGCTCGTTTGAGGCTTTTGGCAATCTCGTTGTAGTCTTCCTCTATCTTTTCCTCCAAGTCATCCTCGTCGTAGTCCTTCTCCTCGGCGTTGTGCGGGATGGCCTCCAGGTGCTGCGTGTCCTGCTCGGTGCCTTCCATGCCGCCTGAGCCGCCTGGTAGTTGCCAAAAATCGAGCCATTCCTGCTTCGTGGGGTTCGCCGTCGTAGCCGTCCAGAAGTCCCTCTTGCGTGGTCCGCATCTTCCCCCCGCGATCAATCGTGATAGTCTTCCAACTCTTGCCAAGCCCCTTTCCTCCCACGCCTCGTATAGTTCCTCGACTCGTTGCTCTGTGCGTAGTTGCTGTGCGTGTCGTCGTTGTCGTTGGCATGTCTTCGCGATGCCCTGCAGTTTTTTCTCTATCTCGCGCATGCGCTGCTCGGTCTCCGTGATCGGTTGTTCGTCTGTGGCGCATGGGTTGCCTTCCAGCTCTCTCTCTTCCTGGGTCCCGGGCGGGTCGGCGACCGTCCCTGGAGGGCCCCTGGATTCGAGCACGTCCGCGCAAAACGGGGGAGGCGACGATTCGGGAGCTGGCGTGCGGTTAGCCTCATGATGAGCGGCGTGTAATTCGTGAAGTACTGAACGGGCTGCTCTGCGTTGTCTTAGTAGCTGCATGCGCTCGTTGCGGAGCCTCTCGTAGTCGTCGGTCGGTTTCGGCGCCTGGCTGTAGTACTGTTGGGCTGTCTCTACGAGGATGGTATTGATGTCCGTGAAAAGCTGATCGACTCCCTGTCCTGCCGGGTCGTAGTCCTCTATCGGTTGCTCTACCTTCTTGATGTATTCTCCTCTGTGCAGTCCGTGTCGTACTGCGAGTGCGAGGCTGTCCTTGTCCCACCTTGGTAGCTGAGGTCGCTGCCGTACTTGTTGCCGTAGAGAAAGCCGAAAGGTCACCTGCACTGGAACGTGGTCTCGTCTAGATCGGCAGCGTATGTGTTGTAAGCGCGTTCCCATCCTGAGCAAGGGTCCTTGAGATATCATTGTCTCGGTCATGCTCCTCGGTATCATGATGTAGTCGATGCAGCTCGCGTTCTTCTCTCCGAAATATGTGGGACGCCATTGCCCGAGCGTGTTCACCACGCTGAGGTCGTAGCGGTCGGCGTAGATGCGAGCCTTCTGTCCAGCGCCGCCTGGTAGTCGTTCGGGCGATCTGCCTTCTCCGAGTGCTGGTGTATCTGGTCGTCCTCCTTTCTGTGTGATGCCGATGCCGTCGCTGAGGTCGCCCGCCACGATGAGTATCGTGTGTCTGTGCTTCCGTTTGCTGGTCTCTTCTATCCAATTGAACAATCTGCTCGTCGTAGCGTAGTACTCTTTCCTGATCGTCTTGCCCTTGTTGGGTTGCGGCGGACTGTCGTATCCTATGATCAGCAGCGTCTGGTCGTGATGCTGCAGGGTGATCGCGAGGCCTCTTCCACTGAGCTCGGGCGTCGGTTCCTGGATATCGATCACCTTAGCCCCTCGCAGTCGTCCCTGCAACGCGATGATGATGCCCGTGCTGCGGTTGGTAAGTTTTCCTGGTTGCCAGCCCGCGTCGTAATAGCGTGTGTTGTCGCAGCGGTGATGCGTGATGACTGGGTCGCGTCGTCTGCGTGATGTCCCCACTAGCACCATGATGTCAAAATTGTTGGCCTCCTCGTATATTTCCGCGAGCCTGTCGGGTTTTGCCGAGAGTGGGTTGAAGAGGAGCACAGCGAGAGAAACTGCGAGTGCCGCCATCATGCGGGCCGCCGCCCCTTCTGTCTGCTCGGCCCGAGGAACAGCATGGTGGCGGTCTGGGCTGCCCTGACGATATCTTAGGCCCAGATGGCAGCTGGAGGAGGAGGAGGAGGAGGAGGAGGAGGAGGAGGAGGGGGGAGGAGGAGGAGGAGGACGAGGAGGCAGAGGGCGGGGATGAGTATCGTTTCGCCGATCCCCATCCCCAGCGGCGTGGCCCGGGCCCCACTGGCCGATGTACCCCCCCTAGATGGGGATATAGGCCATCCCCTTCGGGTTTCGAGGGGTGTATCCCCAAGTGGGGTGGCAATCTGGTGGGGGTCTCGAAGGGGATGAGGATGGGGATGGGGGTCGGAGAAACGATACTGAGGGGAGAGGAGAGGGGGCTCCCTAGGGGAGAGGGGCCAAGGTGTAAGTTTTGTGGGCCTCAACAGGACAAATCTCAGAGCTCAGATTTGAGAAGATGTCAACCAACAGTGAATGAGGGTTCCCTGCCTGTGCCCGCTCCGCAGCCATCTGGGCCAGACCAGATCAGGGCCTGGAGCCAGGCTATTTTCACACTTAGGTCCGAAGCTCAGGGGGACCTGTACTGATGCGACGATATCCTGGATATCTGTGTAAAATACTTGCTTTCTCGCTCCCGACCCTCACCTCCAGTCGGAGATATGGTATCAGCTCTGGCGAGCCCAGGACTCCGCTTACCTCCTGGAGGACTGGAGAGACCTGGAAGTGTCGTGAGGATATCTCGAGGTGACAGGCTGGACGATCCGTGGATAACACCTTCCACCGACACAAGGCGGGGTGCGTTGGGGCAGCGAGTCCCCGCGGGCATCCGCGCCTCGGACCCGATGCCGCGGCCCTCGATCCACACGTGCACGCACGTGTGCGCCTCGTGGGCGGCACCGGGCGGCCAGCCGACGGGCCGCGGCGCCGCGAAGGGCCTCGCCGTCGCCTCGCCGCCGCCGCCGCCGCGCTCAACGCTGCTCTCGGCTCGGTGGCCTTTTCGCGCTCGGCGCCGACGCCGACGCCGACGCCGACGCCGACGCAGACGCCGACGCCGACGCCGACGCCGACGCCGACGACGACGACGACGACGACGACGACGACGACGACGACGACGACGACGACGACGAACGACGGACGACGGACGACGGACGACGGACGACGGACGACGGGGTCGGGAAGAGAGCAAGGCGGCCAAGGCAGGCGCCCGCGCTTACGCGCGAGGAGAGCACCAGGCGTGGCAAGGCAGGCGGCCCGCGATCGCGCCCCAAAAAACTCCAACGGTCTGATTTGCGCAGTCGGGTCGTCGTCCTCGGTGTCGGCCTGGCCGCTGGGGCTCCTCACTGTCAAGCCCCGGAACCACGGAGACGGGACCCGGGACGAAGCAACTACCCCCGGGGGAAGCGGTCGGGACTTCTGGGGCCGCGGACTGTAAAGATCAAGCCGGCGGATGTCAAGGTCCTGCCAGGCTGCTCTGGTGCACCCCCTCGGCCGGGCCACCGCATTCGCGAGGGCTTCTCCTCGGGGCCAAGGGCGTCATCGAACACCCAAGCGCGACCCAGCCCAGGCTCTGGCGCCTGTCCTCACATGGTCAGGCTGGTGCTGTTTCATCTGCTTGGGTCCACCCTCCTCCTCCTCCTCTTCCTCCTCCTCCTCCTGCTTCCACTTTGTTTTGCGTGCGCAGCAAGCAGATCGAATGTTCATTGACGGCAACAAACATGCAGGGATGGGCAAGGGAACAAGAGGAGCGTGAAGCGTGCGATGCAGAAATATTTATATAGATAGATGTATAACGAACTTGGGATCATAAGGGTGACCACGCGATCGACGATGCACCAGCAAGCGTACGAGGCCGCGCTGCGCAGCATCGGCAGCGATGCGGCGGCTGCAGCATCAAGACCACGGCGCCTAGCAAGGTCAGCGTGTGCTTACCAGCAGCAAGCCAAGCGCGCGATCCAACAGCTGCTCGCCCTGCTCGGGCGCATCGCGGCGGGACGCCCGCCAGAGTAGCACACACGACGGCGGCGCCCGTGATCAGCGCCGACACCCGGCCGTCAGCTGGAGTAGGGGGCCACGTGCGAACCCTGCCCCTACCCCCCACGATTTCTGAGGGGGAGGGTGGGCTTCACTTCGCTCGGGAGCTCCCGCACGAAGTGAACCCCCGCCCCCTCAAAAATCGTGGGGGGTAGGGGCAGGGTTCGCACGTGGCCCCCTATGGAGGGCGACAGGCGCGACGCGAGCGGCGCCGCTTCCGCGGGGGGGGAATCGCAGCGGCACCTTCCCGCCGCAGCGCCTCTGCCGCCGGCCGCGCCCCCTCGGGAACAGCACGCGGCGGCCCCTCGCCTCCAGACAGGCGGCGCGCCCGGCTCCTCGGACGGCCCTCCTCCTCGCCCCCCCCCCCTCCTCGGGCGGCCCTCTCTGCTCCTGAGCCTCTTCTCCTCGCCCTCCCACTGGCTCCTCCTCCTCCTCGTCCTTCCCCAGTGCGGAAGGCTCATGCTGGCAAAGACCATCACAGGCCTTCGCACACAGGATCCTTTTCGACGGAGTTCGAGGCCGGATTCGCATCATAGTGGTCCTCGAGGTGAGCACCCGCCTCATCACGGCCGGTCAATTCATTATTCATTATTCCATGTCAGGCCATGCGCAGCATGCTCGATCCCTGCGTCGTGGATCATCACGACGGACGATTGTCGGCGATTTTCGGCCTCTGGGGGTCCTCACCGGGCCCCTGCGACCGTCAGAAAGACCCGGGAAGAACAAGCGGTCCTTGCCCTGGGAAAGGGTCCAAACCGCCAAGGGGGGCCACGTGGTGAACAGCAACGCGACGCCGGCTGTCTGGGCCCTGCCCCTGGAGGAACATAAAATAGCTGAAGGAGAACTGGGACACACAAATAAATACACACAAATAAAATTATCTTCCATATTTTCCCATATTTTCTGGGTTTTTGTCTTCCCCCCCACTGCCCATATTTTCCAATATTTTAATCGCCGATTAATTGTGTCTGCGTGTTTCTTTCCCTCCTGAATAGCACAAACACCAACTTTTGGAGGTCCGCGCGGAGTTCTTGGACCCGGGCGCGGGGCGCACCAGGAGCACGCCGGAGCGGAAACCCCCCCTCCCCTGCGCGCGGAGCGCTCGGAGGAGGAGGAGGAGGAGGATGGAGGAGGAGGAGGAGGAGGAGGAGGAGGAGGAGGAGGAGGCGCCGCCAGGGGGATCCAGCGCAGAGCCAAGAAATCCGCGCGGAGCTCCGGCCGCTGGTGCTTACGCCATGTTTCCCGAACAGCGTTTCGCCAGAGGGTCCTGCTGGAAGTGCAGAGGGACCACAGAAGAGTCCCAGAGGGCCACATGGGGGGGACGAGGACCACAGAAGAGTCCCTTCTCCTCGTTCTCCTCATCCTCCCACGCGCGCTCTGCCCCCCCCCCCCCCGGCGGCGCTCGGCATCGCCTTGGGGTCGACGCTGGCGCCCTGGAGGGTCTGCAGCACCTTCTCGGTCTTGAGGGATCCGCGCAGGAGGAAGCGCTGATCCTCGGACATCACTGCGCAGATCCACCTCTCTCTGCCTTCTCCTGTATCCTCCCCCTCCCCTTGCGACGTGCCCGTCCTCCTCATCCCCCTCCGTTTCCTCATCCTGCTCCTGGTCATTCCTCTGCCTCGTCCCTGCCACCCTCTCTCTGCTCCCCTCTCCCTCTGGCATGTTGCCCACCGTGGGGCCCGTCCGCAAGCATAAGCATATCAAGCAAACGCAAGTGTAAAGAGAAGACCCGAGTGCCAAGAAAGAGATAGCACAGATCACTCGTAGCTCATGCGTCAACCATCAACCGTGGCGCAAGCAAAGCTGGCCCAGGTAGAGTCACCTCTGGGTATCATTCTAATATTGCACCCAAGCCTCAATTGGAAAAATGATCCCATGCATGAAACAATTGGGGGAGCATGTCCCAGCATAGGTGACTAGTGATCTACGTGTGTCATCGGACAAGGGCCATCATTTTGTGTCACTTGCGGTGGCGGAGGGGGAAGAGCAACATTGGCAGCAACAGCAAACGCAGAGGGTGGAGGAGCAGCAGCAGTGGAGAAAAGGCGGGTTACCTCATCCCTCTTTATCCTGTATGTTCCCTCTATCCAATCAATTTCCTTGCTGCGTTTCCTGCTTTCCCCCCTTCTCCTCATCCATCCTCCCCCTTCTGCTCCTCCTCTGCCTCCTGTACCCCATCCGTCCTCCGTTCTCTGTCCTCCTGCACCTCCTAAACCTTCCTTGTCCTCCTCCGTGTTCCCTTCTCCCTCCCTCGTTTGCTCACTCGCTCGTCCCACCGCCCACCCCTCCGTCCCACCTCCTTTCTCCCAGTTCATCGTCATCCCCCTCATCCTTCCCGATGCCGCCTCCCCCGCTCATGTAGAGCTTCTCGCTACAGTCCTTATCCCCATCCTCCACCTCCTCCTCCTCCTCCTCCTCCTCCACCTCCTCCTCCTCCTCCTGCCTTCCTCCTCCTGCCTTCCTCTTCCGCCCTCCGCCGTCCCTCCTCTACATCCCCCGTCACCTGCAATCGCAGCACCATCGCCAGTTCAAGGCCGAGCAGCAGCTGAACCCGAGACTGCTGGGCCCAGGGCAGGGCGGAGAGAAGGAGAACTGCAGAGGCAGTGGGGGTGCCTCCTGGGCCGCCTGCCTCCTCCTCCTCGCCTCCTCCTCCTCCTCCTCCTCCTCTTCTCCTGCCTGCCTCCTCCTCTCCTCCTCCTCTCCTCCTCCTCTCTCTCCTCCTTCCTCCTCTCCTCCTCTCCTCTCCTCCTCCTCCTCCTCTCCTCCTCCTCCTCCTCCTCCTCCTCCTGCCTCCTCCTCCTCCTCCTCCTCATCCTCCTCCTCCCTCCTTCCTCCTCATGCCCCCTCCCCCTGCCCCACCCCAGAGCAGAGGACGCCGACCACGGGCCGGAGAGCGACGAAGACACCGTGCCAGCGCGGCCCGACGATGGCGGCCCGGGTCGGACCGACCAGCCCCTGGCGCCTCCCCCCTCGTGCGGAGACCACGAGCTGCCGATGCCGCTGCTCGCAGATTACCAGCCTCGAACGTATCCCTATCCCTAAGATTGACACGCCAAAAGGCGATGACAATCTCAGGGGTTCGCCCTCAGAAAATCAGGGAATCCCTAAGATTGGCATCGTGATGAGGAGGTGCCCAGCATAGGGATAGGGATATGTTCCAGGCTGGTAAGCAGAACCTCTCACGGGATGCGTTCTGACTATGATTCTTAGGCGAACCCAGCCGTTGCGACGAGGGCCTCCCAGGAGGCCCGAAAAGGCGAAGACGAGGGAAGTGTAGCGGCAATCGGTGCCAGTGTCTCCTGACCTGAAGCTGCGGTAGGATGTACAATGGCACTCGGACAACCTCCAGGACAACCCGGGCAACCCGTGCTGTTAGATGACGAGAAGACGACCTGCTCCGGACAACCCTTTGGACAACCCAACGGGGATTTGAACAACCCCACCAGACAACCCCTCTTGGACAAGCCTACTTGAGACGTCTCTTCCGTAAGATATCATACATTCGAGAGGACGCCCGAACCTTGTCGGCGGTAAGGGCGCAAAAGCCTTGAACGCCGAAGTTGGCCCTTTCTGGGCGGCGGACTGCCAACACCCTGAAAGGCTGGCCAGTGAAAACCGCCACAAGGGGAAGATAATCCTAGATTTCGGTGTTGGTGGCGATATTCCAGCCACCCTGGAAGCCGGAATAGCACCGCCATCGCCGAGGTCGGGATCGCCTTCCCTCGGCAGAGGCACACCGCCGATCTTGGTGTTGGTGTCAACCGGTAGGCCTGCGGGTCCATACTGCAAGTTTTTAAGGGGCCCTGGTACACACAAATAAATACACACAAATAAAAATAATCCCCATATTTTCCTATATTTTCTCGGTTTTTGTCTTCCCCCCCACTTCCCATATTTTCCCATGTTGTCTCGGGAATCGACAACTAATTGTGTCTGTGTGTTCTTTCCCTCCTAAAGTTTTGCCTGCAGCCCACCTCCCCTGCTGGGGCGGCCGCGGCGCCTCGGACAGCAGGCCCTCCAGCCTCCGCAGCGCCGCGGCGCGGCCCTCCCCGGCCGCGGCCCCGCCGCCGGGAGCGTCCACGCCGCGCCAGGCGGCGAGCTGCTCCTCGCGACGACGACGCCGACGACGACGACGACGACGACGATGCCGATGCTGACGACGACGACGACGATGCCGATCACAATACGACGACGGTGGTGCTGCTGCTGATGGTGCTGCTGCTGCTGATGCTGCTGATGATGGTGCTGCTGATGATGGTGGTGGTGGTGCTGCTGCTGATGATGATGACGACGATGATGGTGCTGCTGACAATGATGCAGAGGATGCTGATGAGGCTGACGACGACGAGGAGGAGGAGGAGGAGGAGGACGAGGAGGAGGAGGAGGAGGAGGAGGAGGGACGAGCGGCCACGTCCGGGCCGCGAGGGGCGCCGCGGTGGCCCACTCCTCCTCGCCTCGTCGGCGGCTCTCCCCGTGGGCCCCGAGGCCGACGTGCGCGGCCGAGGGGGGAGGGACCTCCTCCACCTCCTCCTCCTCCTCCTCCTCCTCCTCCGGGAGGCGCACTGCCAGAAGCCCCCGCCATGACCTCCCCGAGTTACGATGCTCCAACCTCCTCTGTCAGAGCGTGAATTGCCTACCCCGCGTTCGCTTCCAGGCAAAACCAAGTCATGCCACGCGCCTCCTCGTCAAGAGGCCTGACCAGTGCAGGCCGTGGTTTGGCATCGCGTGGTATCTCTTGGAAGCGAGGGTGGTCAAAAACGGGGTCGGTTTGTTTGCCCCCTATTCTAGCCTGACCTGCCAGCGGGAAGCTCGAACACGAAGAGGGCACCGGAACTCGAGGGCTTTCCCGTGTCGGGCCCTGGGGGACCCTCGCTCGTCACTGCTTCGACACTCTTTCGACACTCCTTCGACACTGTTCGGGGTGCTCGAAGTCATTTCTGGGATGTGGTCCTTGTGCACGATGGGAGCAGCATCGCTGTAGAGGCCTCCCAGATGGGGTCCAAGCAGATGGGGTCGGAGGGTCGCGCCGCATCGCCAGTGCATCGCCCATGCATCGGCGGTGCATCGGCGACACCGGCGGCGCATCGGCGTCATCGTGCGCTGCAGGGGATAACGTCTGGCTCCATTCGTGGGGGGACCATGAGTGTGACCATGTATCTGCTGCATTTCCCAGAGAGGGGCATGCAACAGATCGGGCCCAGAATGAAGTGACTCACGCTGCTTGTCAGCCCACTCGCCATGAAGGCCTCCGAAGGCTTCGTTGCTGGACCCATGCTGCTCGATACCATAGACGGCGACGACGACGACGACGACGACGACGACGACGGCGACGACGACGATCGTCGATGCACCGTCAGTGCGGGGCGATCCTTCGACCCCATCTGCTCGGACCCCAGCTGGGAGGCCTTCAGCCAAGGCGCTGAACCACGAGGACCGCTTCGGGCTCGGGAAGAAGGGCTCGCTCTTCGTCAGATCATTGAGTGGCTGTTCTTTGAAACTCCTGGCTTGGCGGCGCGCAAAAGGGGGTATATAGGGGTAGGGGGGAAGGCTTGTTAGAAGCACCCTGCTTCCTAGAAGGCCCCGGCCTTACATCTATGGAGAAGGCCAGCGCCTTCCAAGAAGCAGGGGTGCTTCTAAGCAGCCTTCCCCCCTCCCCCTGGCCCCCTCTCTGCGCGTGGCCGACTGGAGCACCCAGGCACTTCTGGTGCCGAAGAGGGCCTCCGTCCCTGATCCACAGTAGCCCGACTGCAGACTCTTGAGGACGCCCCCGCCGACCGCTCGGGCGGTTCTGGGGCTGGGCCGGAGGGCCGCCGCCGCCGCTGTGCCCTCCTCCGATAGGGAGCCCACGGAGGACGTCCGCGCTCACCCACAGACATTTTGTTGTCGCAGCCGCAGGCGAGGGCGCCGGCGGCGAGTCAGGTCCGAGCGGGCCGCGCAAAAGCCGAGTTGCCTCACCCACTTACGTGACGACGGTCCCCCCATCTGCGAGACCGGCCGCGTGATGCGAAGCTTCGCGCAATGCGTACCCTCTCGAAACCAACCCTCTCGCTCCTGCGGGGCGTCGGGGCGTCGGGGCCCCCGGGCCCCAGGGCAAGGCGGCGGGGCCCGCTCCGCTCGGGGGCCCAGGCAGAGCTCCTCGGAGTCGGCGGCGCGAGAAGCGGCCAATGCGAGATCGGCCAGCGGTGACCTCCCACGGGCAGGAGTGCCAGAGGCGGGCTGGCTAGGCTCCAAGAGCAGCGGTAGGACTCACCTGCGCCAGGATATATATATATATATATATATATATATATATATATATGTATATATATATATGTATATCGATGTGTGTGTACACATAAATATGTATACTAGAACCACTCGCGCGCTTCGCGCGCGCGCTTAGGTTATAGCGCAGACGCTGGCGACTGCAATGTCGAATGGTCTCGTCATCGATTCTTTCGTCCCCCTGTCCTTGGTCTCCTCCTCCTCCTCCTCCTCCTCCTCCTCCTCCTCCTCCTCCTCCTCCTCCTCCTCCTCCTCTCCGTGGCAGCGGCAGTGCACTCGTTCCCCCTTCCCCCCTCCGCCACTCGCCGGAACACGCTGGAATGATCACTCGCTGCGGTTTCCCATGCCAACGTCCTCGGACGTGGGCGCCCTGCAACGAGCGCATTCCGGGAAGATGCTCCCGGAACGTGCTGAAAAAATATGGCCACATCTCGGGGACGCTCCCGGCACCGCTCCCCCAGCCTTTCCGGGGAGCGTCCACAGCGCTCCAGGAGAGCCCAAGACGCCCCCCAGGAGCCCCCAGAATGCGAAAGGATGGCCCAAGACGCTCCCGAGCAGCCCAAATCAGCCTTCCGACGGCTCTCGAGGCTCCCAGGTGGCCTCCAAGAGACCCCAAGAAGTCTGATGGGTATGACGGTACGGCCCGAAGAGGCCAAAGTCGTATATGTTCAATGGTCTTTTCAATGTTTTTGGCTTCTCGCGTTTTCGAGCTTCCAACGGTCCAAGAGCGCCGAAGAACCTCCCAAGACCGGCCCAAGACCACCCAAGAGACCCTCAAGACGGCCCCAAGACGGGCCAAGAAGGCTCCAAGACTGCCGAAGAGGCGCCCAGCACAGCCCCAGACCACCCCAGAACAGGCCCAAGATGGGCCCAAGAGCGGGAGCAGGAGGCTTCCAGAGACCTCCGAGAGGCCTCCGGGACCCCCCAGAGGCCCCCAACACCCCCCCCATCCTTGAGAGGCCCCAGAGAGACCCCGACGAGGCTCCAACAACAGCCCAAGAGAGCTGCGAGAGCCGTCCCGAGAGAGACCAAAGAGGGTAAAATCGTTGATGTTCCATTGTTTTTCCTATGTTTTTCGCCTTCTCACGTTTTCCCGCTTCCAGCCCTCAAAGATCGACGATTTGGGAAAAAAGAAAAGGAATTCCAAGAATTCCTTTTTTTCATCAAAGTGGAACTCCTACTCGGGGGTCCTACATATCCCCTGACATCTGGTCGGTACCGCGCCTCCCGGCTTCTTAACGTTTTCGCGGAGTCTCCGAAGGCCCCAAGGAATCCGGGAATTGTGGATTTGGGTTAGATTCTCATCTATTCGGGACCCAGGACAATATGCCCGGGCCCGGGCATACTGTCCAGGCCATCCTGAGAGCGCGCTCAGGTTCTAGCCCAGGCCGGGGGGGCCCTGGACGATCTTGGACAACGCTATCAAGCACAGGCGCGCGACGGCATCTGAGGAGCTTCTGGGGTGTTCCGCATGCTTCGTCAACTGGCTGTTGGAGGCACCTCTTGGGTGCTTCTTGGGGGGGCGTCTGAGGGTCCCTTGGGGGCATCGGTTATGCAATCTGAAGCCGTCATTGGCCGTCTTGGCTGCGTGGATGCCCAATTCCTGGAAGCAGTTTTGACGCATCGAGGGCACTCTTGGGCTATTTTAAAGCCTCTTGGACGTCTCCTAGGGGCCTTGTAGGCCCTCGGGAAGCTGTTGGGGTCCTCGTCGGACCACTTGGGGGCCTCTTGCGGCCTCCTGTGGGCCTTTTGGGGGGAACGCTCTTCTGTTGGATCGCGTTCCCCTTCTTCGGCCTCTCTTGGGGCTCTTGGGGCCCTCTCGGGCCGTCCTGGGCGCCTCAAGCACCGTCTTGGGGCCCTCGCGGGCCGTCTTGGGGCCCTCTTGGAGGCCTCTTCCATTATATGGGAGCGGTGGTATTGAAGCCTTTTGGGCCGTCTTGGAGCATCGGGATGCCAAAAGGCCGAAACAAATAAAAAAACCGTCAAAGCCCAATCGTAAAACAATGAGTTGTGCCTCTTGGGGCCACCTTGGGAGATCTCTTGGAGCCTCGTCGGCCCTCTTGGGAGCTTCTTGGGGGCCTGTTGGATCCGATTGGGGGCCTCTTGGGACTTCCCGAGAACCTCTCGGGGTAGGAAGCTCGGATTCTCGGTTCGTGTTTCCCTTCTTGGGCCTCTCTTGGGGCCGTCTTGGGGCCCTCTCGGGCCGTCGTGGGCGCCTCAGGCACCGCCTTGGAGCCCTCGTGGGCCGCCCAGGGCCCTCTTGGAAGCCTCTTCGGCTATCTTGGAGCTGTCTTGGAGGCCTCTTCCTCCTCCTCGTCCCCCTCCTCCTCCTCCCACTCCAACTCTCTCTCTCCTCCTGATCTTCCTCCTCCTCCTGCAGCGTGTTCCGGAAGGCTCCCGCCGGAACATGCTGTGCACAAGTGCTGTCACTGCTCCCGCCACCGTGCCCTGGGTGGTGGGTCAGAGGCCTCATGGGTGTTGGTTTGGATCTCGTGGTTGGCCTGTCGGGGACGTCGTGAAGGCAGTTTCGCAGCTTCTCGGTAGCCGTTTTGGGACCGTTGTGGGGCCTCCTCGGGGCTGTTTTGTGGCCTCTTTAGGCCTCGTTTGGGCCGGGTGCCTCTTGGGGGCCTCCTGGGGCCTCTTGGGGGCTCCTTGGGGCCTCCTGGGGCACTCTTCAAGCGGGAGGGTCGAATTTTGGAGTCGTGGGGGTCGTCTTGGGGCTCTGTTGGGCTGTCTTGGGCGACTCTGGGGCCATCTTGGGGCCCTCTTGGGCCGTCTTGGGGCGCTCTTTTTTTTACGCAGTGCTCAAAAGGATCACCTATTAGGTGCTGAAAAGGATCACAGTGATCGCACTTGGCAGCGTGGCGGCAGACCCTTACCCTCCTTGATGGCGGGCGTTCTGGCTCGAAAACATATCAAAGTATTTGCGGTTGGAGCGGTGAACCCTGTCCGCCAGGGCACGGCTCGGGCGTGTCCTCAGGTCCCACGCCCGTGGAAATTATCCTGGCGAAGAACCCAACCATTTGCAGTTGGGAATATCGTCGTTGCGTTGTCTCTTCAAAGCGAAGGCCCAACAACACAAATGGGTGGGGAAAAAAAGGCTGACGATTCTCACCGTGAACCGATGCCGCGCGCCGCGCCCCCACGGCGACACTTCTGGCCTATAAGCGGAAGGACTGGCTGCGCCTCTTAAGCGGGCGAGCAGCAGCGAAGGCTCACCAGGGAATCGAGGCGTGCACCGAAAATCCATACACACATTCCGAGGATGGGCCGGGACGAAAGGCCGAGCAGAAAACAGCCCGCCCGCCCCCTGGTATTGAATCTTATGCCCGCGCTGCAGGAGGGCATAAGAATGGTCACTGGCGAAATGTATATACTGGAGGCCATCTGCCCGCTAGGAGCCCCAAACTCCGTTCGTCGGGGGGCCAACACATGCGAAACGACTCGCGCAGCATACCTGCTCTGATGCCACGGTTGCCCTGCGATGGGAGGATTTAGAGGAGGCGAGCGCAGAAGAAGAGCGAGGCGCCCACCGGGCCAGGCAGGAATAATCGCCCGCTGCTGGGATAATCGCTGCCAGGGTACGGAGTCCACCCACACAAGCCATCTCCGAGGCAGCACCACTGCCTAGTGCGGGCAACGTAGAAGGCAGTTGCATGCGCCAGTGCCAACGCACAACGTCCTTTATTCATCTTCATCCGCCCGATTGAAAATTAGCTGGGGAACTGTGCGCCATTTACATGGCCGCCGCAATGCCGCAGCTCGCGATAATGGCGCGTTGCGAGCGGCGCGCGAGTGTGAAGACGCTGCGTATCATTGCGCGTCCTCCAGCTCTCCCCCGGCCCCTCTACCTCACATCCTCCCTTGTCATTCCACACGGAACCGCTGGCTCGTTGGCCATGGCGGGACTTTGAATATGTGCGGCAACCCGCAAGGGTACGGACTCCTAATTATGGCGTCGAGCCCGCAGCTGGATGCATGGCAGGCCTTCCAATCCGGCCAACATCGAGGTGCGTTCCTTAGGAGAAAAGGCCCGTCCACAGCATGCGCGACGGCTCCCCGAGTCCCCGACGGCCGAGACCTGCCAACCAAACAGCGCCTTCCTGCTTGCGAGCCTAACGGTTTCACGGCGACCCCGCATATACACCAGGGCCGCGGCCTGGTGCGGTGTGCCAGCGAGCCCGCCCCCAGAAGACTTTGAATCGGTGCGGCAACCCGCAAGGCAACTGGCGGCACTCAAACTGGCCTAATCTGCTGGGACATCGCTGCGACTTTGACTTTCGTCAAACGTGCGTTTGACTCGCCCATGTCGTCCAGCCCCCATCCTCCGCCTCCCCCTGCTGTGGGATACTACTTTGGTCCACGCCGTTGGAACTCATCCTGCCGAAGAACTGCGGCATCCAACGAGCGTGATGGGTGAGACACGCGACGCTCCGAAGCTCCAGGCGGTCAGGCCCGGCATTACGAGCTCTGCGAGCGCATGCGCCCTGCGGCGCTGGCAGATGCTCTTGGGTGGCGGCCAGCGCCCACAGCCCGGCTCCCCCTCCATCTCCCCCTCTCGATCCTCGATCCCTCTTCCACTCCTGGGCCTAAGCGAGCGCCCGCCAAGGAATGACGCGAGCGGCCCAGCACCAACAACAAATGAGCAGCCCAACTCTCTGTCGTTCCTTCCTACCGCGCCTGGCCGTGCACTGCGCGCGCGCGCCCGCCCACCGTGTACACGCAGCTGCGCGCTCTCGAGCACTGGCGCTCGCGAGGACCGTCGGCTGGTGGAGCCCGCTGCGCCAGCTGTCAGTCCGATCCTCCAATCCCACCCGGCCTCCTTCCTGCTCGTGCCCTCCCGCCGCCCCCAGGGAGGCGGTCGGGCACCGCGGCCGCGACGGGCAGCTCCCCACAAGACAGCAACAGCAGCACGATCGCCACGGCGCTCTCCGCCGAACGGGCCCTCCGCCAGAGCGGGCCAACCGCTCGGGCAGGGGGCCAGCACTCTGTCTTTTGTCCTGCACAAGGGAAGCCCTCGTGCCACTTTCGTGATCCTTTCCGCAGCCCCTCTGGAGCCCAAACGTGGTGCTTCTGTCAGCGCCTTTTGCTGCCGAGCTTCAAGAGGGTGTTCTTCCTCTGCCGCCGCGTGTCGAGGCGGCGCGGAGCGGCCGACATCTGCACGGGGGCGCGATCAGCCCAGGGGGGCGGCTCACAGGGACACCTTAGTAGAGGTGCCTCCCCGCATGCCGCTGCCGCTGCTGGAAGCGGCGGGAGCTCCCGAGGGGAGGTCGCCGGTATCCGCAATCCCTGCCTTGACTGCTCTGAAGAGCTTCCGCTGCGCGCGACGACGCTGCGTCCTGGTCTTCTCCGAAGTGCGGTCCCCACCCGGCTGCTCGAGCTGCACCATCTCCTGGTGGGCGGCGCCCTCCGTCACCAGGCGGGGCCCTCCGAGCCCCTGGTTCCCGAGGGAGCTGGCATCCTCCGAGGTCGAGGTGCCGGCCATGCTCCCCGAGTTCCACTTGGATGAGACGCGGTCGTCGGTGGGATCAGACTGGGGGCGCTCGTCGAAGGTCAAGGTGTCGATCCAGGGCGACTTGCAGTCAAAGAAAGTATTTCTGACGTACAAGCCACGCGGCAAGGCCGCCGTTGCACTCATGCCGCTCGGCAGGGCCGCCGCGGACATGGGGCAGTCCCTTGCTCGCAGAGCCTGACGAACGCGCGGCTCGACCCAGAACGGCCTTGAACCAAAATGGCTACGGATTGGGCCGTCTTGGGGCGCTCTTGGGGGCCTATTGAGCCGTCTTGGAACGTCGGACAGCCGAAAAGGCTGGAAGGCCAAAATCGTTCGAAAACCTTCGTACAATTGACGATTTCGGCCTCTTGAAGCGCTCTGGAGAGGCGTCTTGAAGCGTCGTGGAGTGCCTTGGGGGGCCTCTCGGGCAGTCTTGGGCCTATCTTGGGCGTTCTGGAGCGGTCTTTCGGCGACTCGGGGCCCGCTTGGGCCGTCTTGGGAGCCTCTGGAGGCCCTCCTGGACTATTTTGGACCTCCCCGGCCGCCCCGTCCTCCCATGGGGGGTCGGAGGCGGCGGCCTCCGAGGCCCAGGACGCGGAAACCTTGTAAAAACACA
>CAUYUJ010015006.1:88057-188057 GCA_963575745.1 Prorocentrum cordatum | reverse complement strand
TTCGCCCTTCTCTTCCACTTTCTCATCCGCCTAATCCTCCTCCGCCTCCTCCTATTTCCCTCCCGATCCCCCTCCACTCCCCATCCTCCTCCTCCGCCTCCTCCTCCTCATCCTGCTCCTCCTGCTCCTCCTGCTCCTCCTCCTCCTCCTCCTCCTCCTCTTCCTCCTCCTCCTCCTCCTCCACCTCCTCCTCCTGCTCCTCCGGTTCCTCCCCTATCCTCCCCCTCTTGGGATGTGATGACTTCCCAGGCCTTCTTCCACTGCTTGCTCCCCAACCTGGGCAGATCGCCTGGGCATCGCTTCTGGATGGGCTGGTGGGGTTACGCCAAGCGTGCACAGCTTGCCGGGCTGATGCTGGACCCCCCAATGGCGGCGCTTCGGGCGCCGCCCCTGGCGCGCTCCACGCGCCAGGGAGGGGTGGTCCAGCGCCGATGCAACACATCTGAACGAACCTCTGACAGCATGTGCTTGCGCGATGTTTCTCTGCACGGGGGGGGGGATACCTACAGCACGCACGTTTCCCTCGACCAGCGAATTGACGTCTCCGTAGCCGAAGCCAGAGTGGGCCACGCACGGCGTGAATTCCACGCGGCTTCGCGAGTGGGTGGCTGCGCTGCGCGAGCGAGCCTGCTATGAAAAAAGCCAAGCCCAGGGGCGGGCGAAGGTCCAGCCGTGCAGAAGCGCAAGAATACCTGGCCTAGATCCGCAAGGACAGCCGCAAGAGGGGCGAACCCGCAAAAACATGTCGAGCACACAGCAGCGCGCACACACACACACACACACACACACACACACACACACACACACACACACACTCACACACACACACACACACACACACATTCCTCCAGCGGGACATGCTTCGGCGAAATTCTCCCTGGCGTAACAAATGGATGGCCGATTTGCATAAACAGCACACCCGCATCCCCCTTTCCCTCCCCAATCCTGTTCTTATGCACGCAACGCACGAAGCCATAGTTTCAGCTTTTCGCCCCGCGTCTTAGAAAACAACTTGGCCACTTCAGCAACTGGCCCGTCCGAAACAATCGCCTCTGCGCCACACGCCGTGCAGCATCGTTCGCAGAATGTCCCATGCATGGTGGACGATTCGAACACGCCCTAGCCTTGTGGATGCCACGACAATGGACACCCTAATAATCCTATCATTGAATTTAACATGTGCTTAACATTTCGGACATGTGTTCTAAACATGTTTTGAACATGTTTAAGACATGTTTGACACATGCTTTAGACATCTGGAAATGATTTGGCAACATGCTTCCTCTCCATTGATCGTCCTCCACAGCCCTAGCCGTCCACCGTGCCTCCCCCAACCCTCCCCGCGCTCCCCCCCTTTGTCCAAGGCGCCTCCGCCAGCGTTGCGCAAGGCGCCGCGCCGTCGGCGGCGGCGCGGGCCAGCAGCTGCTGCTCCGGGAACCGCGCGGGGAACCAGGAGCCGCCCCTGGGGGTGCTCGAGGGAAAGGGGTCCTGGAGAACGAGGATGGAAGAACGAGACAACGCAGTGATCTCTTTCTGACTTTTTGCTCTCCGGAGGCCGGGCCAGGGCGTACGGGCGAGCGCCCGGGCTGCAGCGATCGCACCCTACTTTGATGAACGCGAAGACTATAGAAAGCTATATCGTCCTTTAGGTTTCTATAAGATTGTATCAACATATAGCATGGAATACGGAACAATAATGCAAACAAGAATGATAAATATTTGTTAAAAAACTGAAATAATAATGAAAAATACTGAAACATAGAGAAAAAAATGAAAAATCCGCCGGCCCCCTTGTGGGGCCACCAGGCTGTAGGCGCGGGTTCGCAGTTTCCTGTACCAGTTGTAGCTTGTGGTTTCCAGTGTTACAGTTCTGCTTCTTGCTGGTTACTGTAACTAGTTGATTGACCGCGCGAGGGGGGGGGAAGCCCAAACGGGACTTTTAGCACCCCCTGGGCGCGTTGTCTGAATTGCTGGGGGGGCTCGAAATCGACACCCCTCACACAGATCCGCGGGGTCAGGGTCAAAAAAACACAAGGCATTTGCCACATTTCTGAAATTCGGTGTCACCCCTCACGCAGATCCGCGGGGTCAGGGTCCAAAAACACAAGGCATTTGCCACATTTCTGAAATTCGGTGCCACCCCTCACGCAGATCCGCGGGGTCAGGGTCCAAAAACAAATGGGATTTGCCACATTTCTGAAATTCGGTGCCACCTGTCACTCAGATCCGCGGATTTGCCACATTTCTGAAATTCGGTGCCACCCCTCACGCAGATCCGCGGGGTCAGGGTCCAAAAACACATTGGATTTGCCACATTTCTGAAATTCGGTGCCACCCCTCACGCAGATCCGCGGGGTCAGGGTCCAAAAACACAGGGGATTTGCCACATTTCTGAAATTCGGTGCCACCCCTCACGCAGATCCGCGGGGTCAGGGTCCAAAAACACATGGGATTTGCCACATTTCTGAAATTCGGTGCCACCCCTCACGCAGATCCGCGGGGTCAGGTCCAAAAACACATGGGATTTGCCACATTTCTGAAATTCGGTGCCACCCCTCACGCAGATCCGCGGGGTCAGGGTCCAAAAACACAAGGGATTTGCCACATTTCTGAAATTCGGTGCCACCCCTCACGCACATCCATCGCAAGGCGTGGTAACCCCCAAACTGCGAGTACTCCCTCGGCCCATTAAATCCCAAGGTGTGGTAACCAAGCTCGTAAACCATACACGTCTTACCAATCGCCCTGTGTGGTAACCCCTCTTGTGATCAGTTGGTTTTGCCGATTGCGAATCGGCCTCGCATGAAGTTCCGATACTGCTGCACGACAGAGCCAAAGCCTCATGACTTAGCTCTTCCATGGCCCATTCTCCGAGAGAGGGGGCCGGCGGCAGGGGGCGAAGCCCTTACGGATAGTGAGAAATTGTTAAAATAGTGAAACACAGTGAAAAATAGTGAAAAAAAACAATGCAAATATGGAAAACCATAGAAAATATTATAAACAAATAGTGAAGCCGTTCTCAAAATTTCGAAGCAAAGCGGTTGGCCCGCTCCTCCTCCTCCCCCTCCTCCCACGAGAACCCAACAGATCTCCCAGCAGGAGGAGGAGGAGGAGGAGGAGGAGGAGCAGGAGCAGGAGCAGGAGGAGGAGGAGGAGGAGGAGGAGGGGGAGGAGGAGGAGGGGGAGGAGGAGGAGGAGGAGGAGCAGGAGGAGCGGAGGAGGAGGAGGAGGAGGAGGAGGAGGAGGAGGGCGGGAGGAGGAGGAGGAGCAGGAGCAGGAGGAGCAGGAGGAGGAGGGGGATCTCCCAGCAGGAGGAGGAGGAGGAGAAGGGGGAGGCGGATCTGAACTCTGGGGTCGGGGTTCGGGGGTCCAAAAACAAAAAAACGGTGGAAACAAACAAAAAAACAAAACAAAAACAAACAACACGGGAGGGTGAACAAAAAGGGTGCGAGAGAGAGAGAGAGTGTGAGAGAGAGAGAGGAGAAAGAGAGAGAGAGAGAGAGAGACAGAGAGAGAGAGGGAGAGACCCCAGACAAACGCCAGAGGAACCCAGGGCAACTCCAGACAACATCAGACAACACCAAACAACAAAAACACAACAAACAACAACCAACAACAACGCAACACAACACAACAACAAGAAAATACAACATGGTTTTGTTTGTTGTGTTTCATTTTTTTCTGTGCGGGCGCGCCCAGACAACACAATACAACAAAAACAACACAACAACAACAGAAAACACCACCAAACAACACAAAACAACACCAGGCAACACCCAGACAACACCCAAACAACATCCAAATAACACCCAATAGGGTAGACACGGAGGAAGCATGCGGAGAGACACGGGAGGGGCGCGGGAGGGACGCGGGAGGAGTGGGGGCACGGGAGGGACGGGAAGGGCACGGGAGGGACACGGGAGGGACACGGGAGGGGCACGGGAGGCACACGGGAGGAGTGACATAAGGGACACGGCAAGGACACGGCAAGGACACGGGAGGGACACGGGAGGGACGCGGGAGAGACACGGGAAGCACACGGGAGGGACACGGGAGGGACACGGGAGGAGTGGCATAAGGGACACGGCACGGACACGGGAAAGACACGGGAGGGACACGGGAGGGACACGGGAGGGACACGGGAGAGACACGGGAGGGACACGGGAGGGACACGGGAGGGACACAGGAGGGACACGGGAGGGACACCGGAGGGACACGGGAGGGACACGAGAGTGACACGGTAGGAACGCAGCGTTTTTTCAAGCGAGGATGTCGAGCGCACGGCTCGACGGAAGAGATAGTCGGGCGCACGGCTCGAGAGTCGAGCGAACCGCCGCCTCTCGCAAAAAATTGTGAAAACTAATGAAAATAGTAAGAAATAGTGAAAAACATAGCGAAAAGTAGTGAAAATTAGTGAAACATGTGAAAGAGAGTGAAAGATAGTGAAAATACTGAAAAATGGTGAAACATACAAAAAATAGACAGCTTTAGGCTTCGCAACTATCGCTGATGATAGAAGCCTATAGCCCCTATAGGACGAAATAGTGGACCTAATCGTCACTAAAACTAAAGGCCCCCCAACCAATCCTAAGTAGCATCCTAATCTATCCTAAACCCTCGTAATGCTAACATAGCATCATTATAACCATTTGTAAATATTTACTGCTTCGCGTTCATCAAAGTACTGGGCATCGCTCGGACGTCCATTCTCTGTGCTTTTTTCGGTTTCGTGCGTGGCTTCTTCGCCGAATGATCAAGGATGCTCCTCAATGGCCCTCGCCGAAGGAAAAACGCACACGTCCGAGCGATGCCAAGCACAGGGGTCCTGGAGGAGGGGGGGGTCCTGCCGTTGCTCTGTCGCCGGCCTGGGGGCGTCCTGGAGCCCCCCCCGGGCCCTGTCACCGAGGACAACCCTTTGGAGCCACCACGGCCCCCAAAATAGCCGCCGAATTCCGAAGGAGTTGCGCGGCAATTTTTTCTTGTTTGAAAGCATGCAGTGCTGGGCGCGTAGGCCAGCCTGCAATGCCCCCTGACGAGCATCCATTTTGAACCAGACATTACCGCGGCCATCGCAATCATCGCCGCCAAAACCACAAAATAACAAATCTTACAATCATCGTCGGGCTGGGGTCAGGTCAGTCTGCGTCGCCGCACATCGACTCTTTGCCGCAACTGAGTGATGCGAGCTCCCAGCAGCATTCGTCGACAGCTGTCGGAAAGCAAAACCGCCGAAATGGTCCTTGAAAGGGCCGCCAGGAGGGCCGCCGAAAGGGCCGCCGAAATCGTCGCCGAAATCGCCGCCGAAATTGCCGCCGAAATTGCCGCCGAAATTGCCGCCGAAATTGCCGCCGAACTTGCCGCCGAACTTGCCGCCGAACTCACCGCCGAAATTGCCGCCGAAATTGCCGCCGAAATTGCCGCCGAACTTGCCGCCGAACTTGCCGCCGAACTCACCGCCGAAATAATTGCGAACTCCGCCAAAATAGCCGCCGGAATTCAACCGCCGAAATCGCCGCCGAAATTCAGCCGCCGAAATTGTCACTGCCCCGTCGCAAACGAAATCGCTATTCCAGGAAGCACGATGACGCCACAAACACAGGCATAGAGTCACAGCCATGGTCAAATTCGGCCTCTTTTCGGCGGAACCATCTGGAATTTCGGCGGCAATTTCGGCGGCAATTTCGGCGGCAATTTCGCGGCAATTCCGGCGGCCCCCCCTTCCGACGGCTCTTTCGGCGGCCCCTTCGGCGGCAATCTCGGCGGCCCTTTCGACGGCTCTTTCGGCGACCATTTCGGCGACGTTGCTTTTGCCAACTGTCGACAATGGCTGCCGGAAGCTCGCGGCACTCGGCGACCCCGGCGGGCCCTGAGAGGGCCCTCGAAGGGCCTCGCCAGAAAGCGTCTGCGAAGTAGCTCAAGCCATGCGTGATTTGCACGCGATAGCATGCGCAACGTGCAATATGAATGCCCCGCATTATGCGTCAGCGTGCGCTAAGGCGCACCTGGGAACCACCGCGCGGCAGGGCGCGCCTGCACACTGAAACTCTAAGAAAAACCTTAATTTCGTCTGGAATGGATTTCGGCGCGCGCCCCTTTTCGTCTCCAAAGAAAGAGCCACTATGAGCCCTGGGCTCGCCGACGGGACGCCTCAGGACAAACAGCTGGCCCGGGGGGGGGCGGGGGAGCTCCGGGGTCCGGGACCCGCTTCCCCGGGGACCCCTTCCTGCATGGCGGGGGGAGGAGCAGCAAGAACACAGTCACTGGGCATCGCTCGGACGTCCATTCCCTGTTTTTTTTGTCGGTTTCGTGCGTGGTTTTTTCGCCGATGGATCAAGGATGCTCCTCGATGGTCCTCGCCGAGGAAAAGACGCACACGTCCGGGCGATGCCAAGGTCAAGGCGCTGAAATAAGGACCGCGTCGGCTTCGGAGAGGACTCGCGGCCCCTCGTGTCCGCCCACGGTTGTTCTTCGAGCGTTCCTCGTGCACGCAGGCGCTTGGGGCCATGGCGGCTCCCGTCCCTCGTGCATCCGACCGTTCCTCGTGCACCCGCGGCGCCCCTCCGTGTTGAGCGTTCCTCATGGTAGCGCGATGACTGCGCGGCTGTACTCAGAAGTAAATGTTGGTCTGCGTGGGCCACAACTCATGGTTTCTCTTAATACACGTGGTGCGCTATAAGCGGTGCCATCAACGTGGTGCAGTCGAGGTGGTGCAAACCATGTGGTGCAGCGTAGGTGTTGCAAGCGACGTGGTGCAATCTCGGTGGTGCAATCCACGTGACGCACACTCTGCGGCGCCAAGGAATCCGGAACATCGCAAGGCAATGCGATGCATTGCAATGCAGCGCAGAGCAATCCATTGCAGCGCAGGCAATGCATTCAATGCAAAGAGAGGCAAAACAATGGAAATCAGTGCTGCAACATGCAAGTAAACGGAAATTAATGCAACACAATACGGCGGTTACGGGCGGCCACAAACTGGCTGGACCGACACAGACCGGGGCCCAGCGGCGACGGCGGCGACGGGCGCCGACAAACTGGCAGGACGGACACTGGGGCCCAGCGGCGACGGCAGCGACGGGCGGCCGCAAGCTGGCCGGCCAACTACTGGGGCCCGCTTACTTTCGTAAAACCCCTGAGTGCAAGCAGCGCTTGGGAATAGTGTACGGCAGGTTCGTGTCGTGATGACCCCGGCGTTGGTTTCTGACACCGCGTGGATCGTTCAACCTTGAACGATCGGCGGGCTTTCGATCGCCCGATCGCTCCATGTAGGCCGATTCCGGGCCACTGGCGGCGTTCAACCTTGAACGCCCGAGGCGGGGTCGCCGCCGGTCGACACGACGCGAACCTACCGTAAGGATGACGGGCGCCAGAGCGCTCCAAGGCAGGACTCGTGGGCCGAGAGGCAGAACTCCTCGCAAACACGCCCCGAACCGACCGGTGCGGGGGCCCCCTTGCTTCATGTGCTCATCCTCGAGGCCAGCTTCGTAACTGTGTCAGCGGAGACAGCACCATGAGTAGGATGGCACCAACTATACACCAACACCGATCCTGGCCAGGATCGGTGTTGGTGTATAGTTGGTGCCCTCCGAATGAGAGCGCGAGGAACTGCAAGAGCACAGCGCGAAAACCGCCCTGTCCGAAACATGATGAGCCAACGCCCGCGGCCCAACGGCCCAGGCTTGGTCAAACAAGTCGTCCAGGAGCGCAGACGCTTGGCAAACATAATGGGGGTGGGAGTGGGCCGCCGGGCAAGGTGGCATGACGTACGCGCGTGTGTGTGTGTGTGTGTGTGTGTGTGTGTGTGTGTGTGTGTGTGTGTGTGTGTGTGTGTGTGTTTGTGTGTGTGTGTGTTTGTGTGTGTGTGTGTGTCCGTGTATGTGTGTGTCTGTGTCGTTGTCCACCCGCGCAGGGGCCCCTCTCCCTCCGCGCGCCACCGCGGCGCCCGTGCTGCTCCCTGCAGCCGCCTCGCGTTCGGGTTCCTGGGCCCAGTCTCGCCGCCAGTTCCCTGCTCCCCCACGTTTGCCCTGCGTGCACCGCCTCGGCGCCGAATTGCTGCCTGCAGCCGCCACGCTGGGGTGCCAGGTTTGGGCTTGCCGCCCGCCGCCCACCGCCGGCCCAACATCTTGCTGGACCCCCCCCCTCGGCAATACCTGCTCGCCGCCCCCATCCGCGCCCCCACCCGGGGAACGCGCAGCCACCGCCTGGTGCTTCAGGCCCCTGGCTGCATCGCACACTTGACTTAGGTTCGTGAATTGCAACTACAGGCGGTCCGCGACCACTTCGGGCCAAAAAACCCAAACCAAAACAAAAACAAAAATCTTGAAACCAACACCTGGGGAGGTCGACGTCCGGAAAAAACTCAAACACCGCGAAGAACTCAAACCCACAAAAACATAGAAAACACCTGAAGCTCAAACCTGGGGAAACAAAACTCAAACCAAACAACAACTCCAGAAAATCTCTAAGCCGACACCTGGGACAAACTATGGGAAAACTCTGGAACAACTCTGGAACAAAAACTCTAAAATCAAGTTAAAAAAACTCTACAAACTTTGAAAAAAAAAAAAACAAAAAAAAAAAAAAAAAAAAAAAAAAAAAAAAAAAATCTGAACGACTGAAAACTCTAGAGAAACTCTAGGAACAACTCAAAACGACTAAACGCTTGACAACTCTAAGAAAACACGCTATACAAACTCTAGCAAACTCTGTAAACAAACTCTGGAACAACTCTACAAGCACTCTAACAACAACATTCCGGGTTTGAGTTTTTACGGGTTTGAGCTTCAGGCTTTTTCTGAGTTGTTTGTGGGTTTGATTGTTCCCCAGGTTTCTGCTTCAAGATGTTATGTAGTCTCTTCTGTGTTTGAATTTTCCCCAGGTTTTGTGTTTGAGATTTTCTCAGGTTGTCTTGGATGTTGAGTTTCCCATTCAAGATTCTTCAACATGTTTTGGGACTTTGAGTTTCCGGCCGAAGATGTTTTGAAGATTCCGGCAGGTTTTCCTGTGGACCGCCTGTAGTCCAGTCGCGAACCTAACACTTGACTTGCCGGACTCGTTCTGGTGCCCACACTGGGCCCCGCCCCGCTGGAACCCCGGCGCAGCAGCCGCCGCAGTCCCCGCCGGCGGGGCAAGCCGCGCCACCCGCTTCGGGCGTGACCCGTCCCCCTGAGCGGCCCTCGCCCCGTCTTCCCCTCCCTCCGGCCGCCCGCCCTCCGCTCTCCCCCCCCCTCCTGCATGGCGGCTCCATTCGCTACAACGGTGCCCCCGTTTCAGCTCCTCCGCCAGCGCAGTTGCTCCGCCCAGCCGCCGACGCAAAAAAGTGCGCCACGACGGAACAGCTGGGGGAGCGCCCAGCGAGGAGACCCAACACCATCCTGAGGTGAGGGATGCTGAATAGACGAAGGCAATGTCTCATGCGGGAAGCTGGCGCCTTCTTTCTACACCCTGCGACATGCTTATGAAATCCGCCGACCCCTTGGGGATCATCGGCGTGTGAGATGCTTCCCCCTCCCCAAACCCCTCCCCCGGGAGCCCGGTCCGGTCGATTTGGAGGGGGGGGGGGGTCCGGCACGAGCGCAGCACGGCCGGGACGAGCGGTTCACGGGGCTTTTCCGGGCCCAAGAGGGCCTCAAGACGGGCCAAGAAGCCCCCAAGAGGCCTCCAAGACGGCCCACGAAGGCCCCGAGACGCCAAACGACCGCTCCAAGACGCCCAATATGGCCCCAAGACGGGCCAAGAGGTCTCCAAGACGGCCCCCGAGGTCCCAAACAAGCCTCCCAAGAGGGCCCCAAGAGTCTAAAATTGTTGATTTTCCATAGTGTTTTTCGATGTTTTTTGCTTTTCCGCCTTTTCGGCTTCCCGACGCTCCAAGACGGCCAAAGAGGCCCCAAAGACAGCCCCAAGATGGCCCAAGAGGCCCCCAAGACGGCCTCCAGACGGCCCAAGACGGCCCCAACACGGCCCAAGAGGTCCCCAAGACGGCCCAAGAGGGCTCCAAGACGGCACCAAGAGGGGCCCAAGAGGGCGACCAAACATGTTGAAACTCTAGCTTTCTGCCCCCAGGAGCCCCAGGGGGCCCCAAGAGTGCCCCAAGAGGCCCCCAGAGGCCCTCACGAGGCCGCCCAGACGCCCCAAGGAACCCCCAAGAAGCACCCCAGAGGCTCCGAAACGGCCCCCAAGTGGCTCCAAAACTCGCGGTGTCGCCGTCCGCTCGGACCCCCCCGCGGAACTGCCCGAGACCCTCTGGCGGTGGCGGCGAACAGACACCAAACAAATATCACTCGCCTTTTCACCCCTTCGCAGCTTCTACTACCCCCAGATTGGCATAAACAAGGGGTCGGCGGTGTGGCGTAAGCCTAAGAATCATGGGTTAAGAAACTCAGAGTCTCAGGATTTGAATAAAAACCCAGAACTTCGATCAAAATCTTGGGATTTACATTGAAACATTAAGAATAATCGAGACTCTCGCCGAAAACTTACGTTTTCTTAAGCATCGCCCAGGGTGTACTCTCCTGCGCCATCCCATGCGAAAGTGGGACCCTCCATGCCGCTCTCTTCGCCACGTTGCGCGACAGTTGCACGTCCCTCCACTGCACAGGATGAGGGTACAGGATACGGGGGGACCGGCACACCGGGGATACATTGCCGATGCATCGGCGATCGGGCCCCGATAACGAATCCGCACTTTCCTGGGCGGGGTGGGCCATCAGGCCCGATTCGGGGTCGATGCGTCCCCCCTTGAGCTGAACTCCCCCTGACGCTGCCACTGGCGAAATCTTGTTGCTCGTTTCCCGCGTGCCTCGGCTGTCTGCCAGCGCGAGGAGCCCCGCAAGAGGACGAACCATGCGGCCTAGGAAGGCCGTGCAGACACCCGAGAACTGT
Source organism: Prorocentrum cordatum (assembly GCA_963575745.1). Classification (NCBI taxonomy): domain Eukaryota; class Dinophyceae; order Prorocentrales; family Prorocentraceae; genus Prorocentrum; species Prorocentrum cordatum. The sequence goes on along the minus strand of CAUYUJ010015006.1, from coordinate 177,176 downwards.
CCTGCGACTGTCCTGGCAACTCCGTGTGTGGATAAAAACGCCAGGGAGGACAATCCACACGACGGAACAAAGAAGAGTGGACGTCGACCTTGGTCATCGTCCATGTGGGTCACCATCAACTTGTGCACCATCCTCACGAATCGGTGACGGCTGGCATAGACCATGACCGAAGGATTGCCAACAAAACGAAGGATTGCCCAAAAACCGAAGGATTGCCAAAAAACCAAGGATTGCCAAAAAAACAGAATTGACAATCCTTCTTGGGTTTTTGTTGGCAATCTTTGGTTTTTTGGCAATCTTTTGGCAATCAATCGATCGGCGTCGACAAGCTCCCACGACAACTTGGTCATCGTCCTCGCGTGCTCTTCCCTCGGCGGTGCGCTGCCGAGGGAACCCTCTCCGCGGCCGCCCTGGGCCCCCGAGCCTTCCCCCTGTGGTGTGCAAGCCCCCACGTTGAGGCCCAGCCTCGGCCCAGCCCGCGCCGCTCGCTTCCCGCGCCTCGGCCGCCAGCCCGTGTGAGCGAAGGGGCCCTGGAAGGCACAAACAGATAGACACGAATCACAGGCTTCCCCACAGTTTCGCACATCTTCTGGGCTTCTGCATGCCCCCCCCCCCCTTCCCATATCTTCCAATATTTTCCGGGGAGTCGACGATTCATTGTGCCTGTGTGTTGGTTTCTCCCTCCTGAGGTGGGAGGTGCCCTTGCGCCTGCGGGGGGCCGAGGCGTGTTGCCCAGGCCGCCCAAGAAGGCCGTCAGTGCAGCCAGTTGGGAGCTGCGGAGCCAGCAGTGCAGCCCTCAGCGAAGCCCGCAGTGCGGCCATCAGCAGGCCGCCTGCCTCATCCCTGTGCTCTGGGCGCTGCCCACGTTCTGCAGGGGTCAAACAGTGGGGTGGGCGCGAAAAAACGTGCACGCTTTCGTGCCCCATTGGGGCCCCTCGGGTGCACGGGGTGGTGCACCCTTCTTAAAGCCCTCGCATCTATTGCCCCCGCGTTACGCAACGCCCGAGCGTTCGGTCGGGCATGTCCTCCTACAGGCGGATTTTGGAGGAAACATGAATACAAACACAGTTGTTGGAGTACGTTTTGACTATTCTTGAATATTCCTCCTCTAGAGTTATGTTGCTCCCATCGTACTTAAGGACCAAGCCCCAGAAATAATTTCGAGCACCTAGACAAGTGTCGAACTAATGTCGAAAGAGTGTCGGAACAGTGTCGGACGAGTGTCCCCCAGGGCCCGACACGTGCAAACCCTCGAGCTTCGGAACCTGTTCTGGTGCTCGAAACTCTTTCTGCTGAGCAAGGCTAAAGTAGGTTGGAACATCATTCGGGTCGGGCGAAAGGGGGGATAGCAAAGGGGGGGGGGAGAATCAGCTCACGTAGCTGATCTTCCCAGCGCCCATGCATCCAGGAAATGGGCCCGGCGGCGGGGCCGAAACCAGCTGCATGCAGCAGACTTCGTACCCCCCCCTTCCCCAATCCCCCCCTTTCGTCCGGCCCGAGACTCCAAAGGGGTCTCGGGGGCCTGGCCTCGAGGGCCCGAGGAGGAGGAAGAGGAGGAGGAGGAGGAGGAAAAGAGGGAGGAGGAGGAGGAGGAGGAGGAGGAGGAGGAGGAATCCTAACTCTGGAAGGGCGCGCCCGACGTGGCCCGAGCTCCGCCGAGGCGCCCGCGGCCGGCGCGCCCGCCGCCACGGGCGCCGCCGCGAGGGCGGGCCCGAGGCGCGCCCGAGCAGGGCCGCGGAGGAGGCGCGGCGCGGCGCGCGCGCGCGCCTCGCCCGCTCCAGCGCGCGGATCGCTGCCAGCGGCGCCGCGCCCATCTCCGCCGCGGCGTCCTTCGCGCTGGGGCGGAAGCACCGGAAGGAGCGGCGCAGCGCCTCGCGGCCGCGCGGGTCTCTGTCTTTGGCGTCTGGCGGGGCAGCACCGCTCGGGGAGGGGCAGGCGGGGGAGCGCCGCTCTTGGGGGGCGGCGGCGGCAGGCGGGAACGGGGGAGGAGAAGGGGGGGGGGGAGAGGGGCGGGCGGGGGAGGGGAGGGAGGAGGAGAGCGAGAGAAGGAGCGAGAGGAGGAAGTGGAAGTGGTTGAGCAGGAGGGCGAGTGACTCAAGGGAGAGTGAGAGGGAGCGGAAGGGGGCGGGAGGAGGGAGGGGGGGGAAGAGAGTGAGGGAAGGAGGAAGCAGATGAAGCGGAGGAAGACAAGGGGACCAGGATTAGCTGGAGAAGGAACCGAGCGACGATGATAAGCTGAGAGGAGCGAGAAGGAGCATGAGCGGGGAAAGACGAGGTGGAGCTGGAGGCCGAGGAGGGGGGTCCAAGAGATCAGCATAGACGAGGTCGAGGGAAGAAGAGGCCTCCCGGTCCAGCCCCAGGAAGTCCGCGACGGGGTCCACCGCGGCGAAGTCCCCGCGACGGTGGGCGTCGCAGAGGTCCTCGTAGGCGACCCAGCGCCAGGAGTCGGCGCTCAAGGAGCCGAGCGCCTGAGCCGACTCTCTCTCCTCGACTTCCTCCTCCTCCTTCTCCTCCTCCTCGACTTCAGCTGTGGTGGCAGGATGTTCAGGGGCGACAACTTTGGCCAAGTTACTGTTGCTCCGACCTCTCCTTCTCACCCAGCAAGGTCGTCCCAACCTTTTCATCCGCAATGTTGTGGACGATGTGGCGCTTCAGGTGTGTGGGCGACCACTGCAGGTAACACAGGTACTTGCGGGTGCAGTCGGCCAGCTCTTTGCGTGCTTCAACGAGCTTCACCTGCCCGTGAACATCAGGAAAACCAAGTACATGTGCACGCGTGAAGTTCAAGCTCATGTCATTGGAGCTTGGTGTCTGCCTGTGTCGTCTCGGGTCGAGCATGCGCGTAATCTAGGCACAGACGCGACAACTGGGACTAGGAGACGAGTGGGAGTGCAGAGGGCGAGGTTCATCGATGCAGGTTCGCGTTCGAAACGACTTCGACTTCTGAGGGAGGCCGGGGCTCATGTGGCTCTTGTGCAGCGAATGGGGGCAACGGCCTCAGCTCTCTGGGGTAGCAGCGTCTCGGGGATTTCGCCGACGGCCATGCATGGCCTGAGGTCGTCGGCGGCCCATGCTTTAGGGCGCCACCCAAAAGGAACCTCCCTGGGAATTCGGTTGCACTCGTTTCGTTTGGGCGAAATCGTGGACCGTTTCGTGGCCTATGTTGGCCATGTGGCCTTTCAGTGGGCCGCTGCGGTTTGGGACAGTTTTCCCAAGGCTTCGATTTTAAGTGCGACTGCTGGTGCAGCAATCACGCGAGCGAATTCGAAGAAGTATCCGTGGAGGGGAGCTTCCACGCCTGCGGACGTTGCTATTCTGAGTCTGCAGCGTATCGGTTGGAGTTTTCTGGACTTTCGCTCGGTCGAGTCGGACCTCGGGCAGGTCTGGAACCTTTCGCAGATTTCTCCAGTCGAGTTTCGGCTACAAGTCAAAGCGGCAGCCATCAGGGCTTCTGATAGGCAGGCCCTTATGCATGCAGGTGATGATCTCCCAGGGTACCCTCTGTTCTGGGATGCGTTGAAGCCTCTCCTCCGATCCTCCTCCTCCACGTGGAAGCCCCAGCATCAGAGGTCCCTGAAGAGCTTGATGAGCAATGTGCACTGGCCACAAGCACGGGTGCACAAGTATGGCTACCACAGCTGCTGCAAGTGTAGATTGTGTCAGGAGGAGGCGGGGAGTCTGTTTCACAGGCAGTATCGGTGCCCAGCGAATGCGTCCCTCAGGAGGGACATGGTCTCGCCTCAGCTCGCTAGCAGAGCGGCTCGCGTGCATGAGAGAGGAGACGAGCTTGCTGAGCGGCTCGCTCGAGCGATCTTCCCCTCGCCGCTGGCTCCTTTTCCAGCGCAGGAGCCTGAACAGACGGCTTTCCGGATAAACAGGCCTGCTTGAGGCCGTCTCAGCGGTTTGTTTTTTTTCGGACGGGTCCGCCCTCTGGCCTGGGATCCCAGGGCTTTCGCGGGCTGGCTGGGCTTTAGTCCAGGCCGATCCCCTGGGCAATGTTGTCTCAGCGTGCTACGGGCCCGTTCCGTTCTCCCACGGGCCGAGACAGTCGGCTGAAGATGGAGAAGACTTTGCCGTGCACATGCTGATGCAATGTGCGATGGCGCCAATAGAATTGTTTTGTGACTGCCAAGGAACCCTGGATGTCCTCTGGGGTGGCCAAGGGGCGGGGGCCTCTGCGGGAGGGCCCAGGGCCCATCTTTGGGCCCCCTTCTGGTCCAGCTTCGGGCCAGGGGACTTCACGGCGAGTAAAGCGGCAGCTCACTGCACGATGGCCGATGTCCACAGAGGTAAGACAACCCTGTGGGAAAAGAAAGCCAATGACTCGGTCGACTCTTATGCGAAGATGGGTGCTGCTAAGCATCACTTGTGTGAATCAGATGTGGACCTGTACAAAGGTCTAACATGTCTGGTGAAGGAGTCGGCCAAGTGGGCCGCCAATTTAGAGGTGCACCTGCAGGGACAGTCGGAAAAGCGTCTGGACACTGCCCGTTGGCCTCGCGGCGGCAGAAAAGGTTGCTCCCGATTCTCACGAGCCGCCACCTCTGCCAGAGCCTGAGATTGTCGAGTCGGAGGGCGGGGACGGGGTGGAACCTGGGTCGGGAGGGACGGGTTGTTTGGACTGGGCCGACATGGCCACCTCAGCCTTCTATGTGCAGGGCCATGCTCTCATGTGCTGTGAGATTGAGAGCCCAGCCCGTGCAGGAGTGCCTATTGTTTACTGTGTGAAATGCGGTGCCTACTGCGAGGACTATAAGCCAGGGGACCTGCTCGTGACAGGGTGTAACCACAGGCCTCGTTCCGCCCAGGTTAGGCACCACTTGAAGCGAATTCGGGACGGTAAGCACCCCCATGGAAGGGCCACGTCCAAGAATTTGGTGGTCTCCCAGTCTCGAGGGCTCTCGGAGGCGGAGAGAGACCTCATGTGCGTTCGCTGTCACCCCTCGCCTCCTCCTGCCGCAGGTAAGGCGGGCCGTCGACGTAGGGTCGGCTACGCTTGTCGCGAGGCCGTGCTGGAAGCCTTCGGCCTGCAGGAGAGCGACCTCGACACGGTCAGGTCGCTAGGCGAGGCGGCGCGCCGACCTCCCCAGGATCCCGAGGACGAGGAGGCCTCGGATTCGGAAGGAGAAGTTGTTTTTTTAAGTTTTGTCTCTGACTTTAGGTCGCTCCACAACAACGACAACAGCAACAGCAACAACAACAACAACAACAACAACAACAACAACAACAACAATTACTAGCACGTGGGGACACTCCGTTCTCACCAGTGCCAGGGTTTTCATACGACGCCCGCCAATACCCCCACTTTGTGGGGGGGCCGGTTCAAGCTCTACCACATTTCCAAACGACTCTTCGCCACCACCCACACCCAGCTTCCCGCCCTATGACGTTCGGACACTTCACTTCGTGGCCTGCGGACGACCGTGGCTACTACACTGGCGCATGGGTACAGTGACTTGTTGTGGTAACATTTTCTGGACGCTAGCTTAGTATACGACTTTTCCCCCTGTTCCAACACTGGACACCTGTACTGGTTTTTGGTGGTAACGTGTTCCTGACGCTAGAATAGGAAACCACGGTAAACCAGTACGACGCCGGTACTGTCTGTAGGTCCTACAATGATATGGACTGCTTTGGCTGGTGAGGCGCTAGCGTCTGATACGACGTTTTTCCGTTTCTGTACCACACAAGCGAAGACACTTATTTTGAGTGGTACCACGTGGGTGGCGCCAGCATACCACAGGACTTGTTTCCGTTGTTGTGAGACGATACATGCTCATTCTTGTTTTATTTGACAGGGATGATGGCCCTGGCAGGTGCGTAACCGTTGTTGGAGAAGTTCGAAGCACGTGAAAAACTTGCTCGCAAAAGCCCGTTTGACAGAAATGTTTAAAAAGTGTTGGGTTTCCTACAAATCCGCAAGAGCGCGCGGGATGAAATGTTGACACTTTTTTGGAAAAAAACCATTGGTTTTTTGATGTTTTTATGTTAAAATCGTTACGAACACTAAGGTTTTGAAAGGATTTCGTCTTGCGCGCGCGAATGTCCACTTTACCTTATTTTTTGCAAGGGATTCTTGAAGTTTGGTTATGTTAGAACAAGAAATGTCCACTTCGCCTTATTTTTTGCAAGGGAAAACCGCCCGTAACAAAACAACCGGATCCGGACCAACCCGTTTTGCCGGAGACTTCCTCACGAAAGTGATGAAAACATGGCTGCGGCCTAGGCGCGGCGAGGGGGCCGCGCACCAGGGGCCCCAACAATAATTATTCTTTAGAAGTAATAATGTTCAACAACAGCACAAACAAACAACAACAACAACAACAACAACAACAACAACAACAATTACTAGCACGTGGGGACACTCCGTTCTCACCAGTGCCAGGGTTTTCATACGACGCCCGCCAATACCCCCACTTTGTGGGGGGCCGGTTCAAGCTCTACCACATTTCCAAACGACTCTTCGCCACCACCCACACCCAGCTTCCCGCCCTATGACGTTCGGACACTTCACTTCGTGGCCTGCGGACGACCGTGGCTACTACACTGGCGCATGGGTACAGTGACTTGTTGTGGTAACATTTTCTGGACGCTAGCTTAGTATACGACTTTTCCCCCTGTTCCAACACTGGACACCTGTACTGGTTTTTGGTGGTAACGTGTTCCTGACGCTAGAATAGGAAACCACGGTAAACCAGTACGACGCCGGAACTGTCTGTAGGTCGCAGGTGCGCAACCGTTGTTGGAGAAGTTCGAAGCACGTGAAAAAGTTGCTCGCAAAAGCCCGTTTGACAGAAATGTTTAAAAAGTGTTGGGTTTCCTACAAATCCGCAAGAGCGCGCGGGATGAAATGTTGACACTGTTTTTTTTGAACAACCATTGTTTTTTATGTTTTTATGTTAAAATCGCTACGAACACTAAGGTTTTGGAAGGATTTCGTCTTGCGCGCGCGAATGTCCACCTTACCTTACTTTTTGCAAGGCATTCTTGAAGTTTGGTTATGTCAGAACAAGAAATGTCCACTTTGCCTTATGTTTTGCAAGGGAAAACCGCCCGTAACAAAACAACCGGATCCGGACCAACCCGTTTTGCCAGAGACTTCCTCACGAAAATGATGAAAACATGGCTGCGGCCTAGGCGCGGCGAGGGGGCCGTGCACCAGGGGCCCAACAATAATTATTCTTTAGAAGTAATAATGTTCAACAACAACAACAACAACAACAACAACAACAACAACAACAACAACAACAACAACAACAACAACGACGACGACGACGACGACGACGACGACGACGACGACGACGACGACGACGACGACGACGACAACAACAACCTCCTCTTCCTCCTCCTCCTCATTCTGGCTCAACCGATCGCACGTCCCTCCTCCTCAGCGCCTCTTGGAGGCGACGGCACGGCGGGGCCCAGAGGGGCTTCGGCGCTGGCCGCACCCGTGTGGGCTGCTCTCTCGGGGGAGGCGGCGCGGCGGCGGCGTCGCCGCCAGCGCCTCGCGGCGCGGCGGCGCGAAGGGGCTGGCGCTGCTCCAGCGGACGGCGGAGGTGCGCCTGCGGCCGCGGCCGCGAGCCTGCCGCTGGTCGCGCTGGCTGCTGCTGGGCCTGAGCCCATGGAGGCAGACCTCAAGGACGACTCTCGGGCGGACGTGCCGTGTTCGCGCGCGGTGCGGAGGCGGCTGCGGTGCACCGACACCGTGGCTGGCGAGGCGTGTGCGGCGGCGGCGCCAGCTTGGGGAGCGGGACGCGCGGCTGCGGCACCCGATGGCGGCATCTGCGAGGCGGACGTCGCGGCGATGGAGAGCCAGCCGGAGAGGCTGGCGGCGCAAGGAAGAGGCGGAGGAGGAGGAGGAGGAGGAGGAGGAGTAGGAGGAGGGGGAGGAGGAGGACGAGGAGGATTCTTCCTCGTGTTCCTCGTGGAGGAGGACCTCGCCGTCGGCCTCGTGTGGTCAAGGCCCTGCCCGTCAGGGCCCCCGTGCGGGAGGGCCGTGGACTGCTGCGAGTTTGCGGTCGGGGGGTCTGAGACCAGACCCGCCCCGCGGTGGGGCAGCGGAAGCCCGCAGTCCGATGCTCGCTCGTTCGCTCGCTCGTCCTCTTCTTCTTCTTCTTCCTCCTCCTCCTCCTCCTCCTCCTCCTCTCCTTCCCCTCCTCCTCCTCCTCCTCCTCCTCCTCCTCCTCCTCCTTCGTGGCGGGGACGTATCCATACCCGCCGCCCGGGCAACAGACGTCCGGGGAGCACAGCGGGCGGCGGATACGGCTCTATGCTTTATCCCCAGGGGGCCATACGGCAGGTCCGTGTCGTGCCGACTTCGGCGTTGGTTTCTGACACCGCGGGGATCGTTCAACCTTGAACGATCGGCCGTTTTCGAAACGTCCAAATCGTTCCACACCGAACGATTCTGGGTCGCCCGCGGCGTTCAAAGCTGAACGCCGCTGGCGGGGTCGCCGCCGGTCGACACGACGCGAACCTACCGTATCCGCCGCCTGCCGATGTCTCCGAAGGCCGATCGCCCCTCCTCCTCCTCCTCCTCTCCTCCTCCTCCTCCTCCTCCTCCTCCTCCTCCTCCTCCTCCTCCTTCTCCTCCTCCCTCCTCCTCCTCGTTCTCCTCCTTCTCCTCCTCCTCCTCCTCTCTCCTCTCTCTAGTTCTCCTCCTCCTCCTCCTCCTCCTCCTCCTCCTCCTCCTCCTGCTTACGGATAACCCCCGCGTCGGACCTCCAAGCCGGGTCGGGGGGGGAAGGGTCCGGGCCTGCCGGGGTCCGCCCGGCGCTGCTGGTCGTGCGCGGTCCGGCTCGGTGGCCACGTGTGCGCCCTGCCCCAGATTTCGTAATAAGAGGGAGGGGGTCTGGACCCTCCAAGACAGGCCATTTCAGACCTCCCCCGTGGGAGAACCCTCCAAAACATCGTCCCCAGACCCCCCCAGGCCCTCCAAGATAGCCTGGAAGAGACCCCCCCGAAATGAGACCCCCCTCCCTTTATTACGAAATCTGGAGTACCCCCCCCCCCCCCCCGCTGACAGGGCTGGGCCTAAACGATATGGTTCGTTCTGGCTTCGTTTTGTTGTTCGTGCTGCTCTCCTGGTTTTCCTGTGCCTCCCTGCCGAAACGAAACACCGAACACGGCCGAAGTCCAGCACAACGGCGTTTGGGTCCAGCCCTGCCCCCTTAGAAATCAAGGGGGGGCAGGGTCCACAAGCGGCCTCCTACTAGATCCCTTTTCCCAGGACACCGCACGCGGATAAGTGATTCAGCGACGGGCAGCGCGCTGCTCCGATAGCGCTCTCTGCACTCTGGCACCGCCCTCTGCCTTTTTGCGCAATCGATGCATGAATGGAACTCAAGAGTGAAGCCATCGCAATCCGGGTGTTGCTACGAACGCCCCTGGCCCAAGGTGCCCCCAGCTCTTCGCTCTAGCTTGCAGCCCCTGGGGCACCCTGGGCCTCGTGAGAGGCACTCTGGGGGCCCTGGGGGCCTCCTCGTAAATCCTCGGGGCACCTCGGGCCAGGGGCACTTGCTTAGTCTTTATTATTATGGTTCTTCTTCTTCATATAATAGTAAGAATAATAGTTATTATTATCATTATTATTATTCGTAGTAGTAGTAGTAGTAGTAGTAGTAGTAGTAGTAGTAGTAGTAGTAGTAGTAGTAGTAGTAGTAGTAGTAAAACCAGTCTTAGTAGTATTATCATGATTCGTACTAGTAGTGTTCGTATTCTTATTCTGCTGTGTTATTATTATGTGTATTACTATTGTTGGCCAAACCTTGCTATGAAGCGAAGCAGTCCGAATCTTCCACGGCGGGCCTGCTGCCTGGCGCCCACTCGCTCGTCCCGCAGGCCTCTGGGGCGGACTTCTGGCCCTCACATCTCCTCCTCCTCCTCCTCCTCCTCCTCGCCTCCTCCTCCTCTTCGCCTCCTCCTCCTCCTCCTCCTCCTCCTCGCCTCCTCCTCCTCGCTCGTCCCGCAGGCCTCTGGGGCATAATTCTGGCCCTCACATCTCCTCCTCCTCCTCCTCCTCTTCCTCGCCTCCTCCTCCTCCTCCTCGCCCTGAAGGGTCCACGACAGAAGCAGCATACATCGGGCTGACGCCACTCGCTAGAAGCAGATACAGATCCGCGACAGATGCGTGGGGAAATCGTGGGGAACGGTTCGATAACCTTAGTGCAACTCGCTGCTCTTGCTGCTGCTGCTGCTGCTGCTGCTCTTCTTCTTCATCTGCTTCTGCATCTCCACCTCCTCCCACTCGAACTCATCGAGTATATCGTGGCGTGCCTGCCCGCCCGTTTCTATATCTTGCTCTCCCCTCTACCAATATCTCTCGTTACCGCCACCCTCTCTCTCTCTCTTTCTCTCGCTCTCTCTCTCTCTCTTTTTCACTCGCCCTCTTCGCGTCCCTTCCGGCGCCTCTGTAAGGTACTCGCAGAACAGTGCCAATACCTTGGCGTGCTCCACAAGGCCGTCATCCCACTCCTGGGGAGTAGGCGAGGACAGGGGACGGGAGAGGACCCTGCGAGTTGACTGCGGGCAAGGATGGGAACAGTGGAAGTTGGCCACCCCACGACACTGGACGTGGCCAGGGCTGGAACAGCTGGCAAGTGGCAGAAACGAGCTCGAGCACGACGGGACGAGGTCGCCAGGGCGGGAACAACTCGAGGGACACTTGTCGGGGCTGTACATCGTGGAAGGGTTGGCCCCAACCCACACTTCCCATCTTCCCTGTCTGTACATAACACTATGCCAAGGGACCAAACTCTATACGCCGAGGCTTGTTCCGGCCCTCTACTGCATGTTGCAGCCACGAAAACGGATCATGGTGCATACGGGATCCCGGTGTATACATGTTTCGTCGTTTCCCCGGGCAGACGGGGAAGCAAGTATGCACCATACCACCCCGACGACGCCCCCGACCCTCAAAGAGCCCTGGGATCAAAAAACAGCCCGCCACTGGTACAGTCGGTGCGTTGACCTAAGGAACCCCAAATAAGGAAAGAGGCCCCTTTTCTCCAGGAGTAACTTCGATCCCCGATCGAAAACCTAGGGAAGACAGAAGGCAAGCTTTGAAACAGTTAAGGAACACGTTAAGGAACACGGAGCCCCTGCCCAACGCAAAGGGTGCCTTCTTCAGCGCCCCGACTGTAATGCATACGCCCCAGCTTCCGAATATGAGCGACGGCGAAACAAAGGGGTCTCACGCACGATGGCACCGCGCGCTGACGCGGGGGCCTACGCTGGCCGCCAGCGCAGCACGCTACGCCGAGCACGCGGGGCGATGACGCGCTACCTTGCGCGGGCAGCTTGCGCCGCGAGTGTCCGCGCAGCCGTGGGAGGGAAGGCGGCGTCCAAGCTGCCGCCCAGGCGGAGCTCGGGCCCCCTTGTCGGCAGGTTGGTCTGGATGCACACGGGCTCGAGGGCCAGTTGGGCGCTCGTGGTGTCCGTGCCTTTCCCGGCCTCCGCTCCGTGCGTCCCTGGCAGGATCAGCTCCCGCCGCCGCCTGCCCCTGATATACTACATGCTGTCCAGGGTCTAGGCCCCTCATGCTGATGCCATCGCCTCCTCCCCCCCCCCCCCCTCGTGATGGCCCCCCCCCACCCTTTGGGCGTGGAGTGGTGCCCCCCGCCCCCCCGTGGGTGTGGTGTGGGGTCCCCCGTGTGGGTGTGCGCTGGTCAGGGGGCCCGCCTCAGCGCCAAAGCGTCGCCGTCGTCCTCTGCATCCGCCTCGGAGGAGTGCCGGACACACGGGGAGAGGAAGTGCGAGAGAGGGGAGCAAAGAGGGGAAGGGGAGGGCCAAGGAACGAGGAGGGAGGGATGAGGAGGGGGACGCAGGGAGGGGGCACAACAGCGCCGACGACGGTGCCCCGCCATCCTGCGGCGCTTCAGGGAGGCAGGGCGGCCGACCTCCGGCGGAGATCTGAGGCCGTCGTGGTCGTAGTCGTCGTCGCCGCCGTCGTCGTCATGGTGATCGTCCCCCCCGCCCATCCCATCGGGGGGGTGGGGGGGGGGGGCCCGAGGGACCCTGGGACCCATCCCATCTGGGGGGGGGGGGGCGTGGGCCCGGAGTTCGGGATCATGTGTATATATGTGTGTGTACATGTGTATCTATATGTGTATAATACGTGAACGTGTGTTGTATATGGTGTGTAGATGTGTAGGTGTGAATATGTGTACTATACCAATGCAGCGGTGCCTTGTTAGCTTTTTAGCGGGAAGTGCGCCGCGCGCGGTCGGGCGGCAAGGAATCGAATAGGAATCGAGTCTCCATCTCTGTATCTCTATCATTCATTATTTCTCTATGTTCTTCTCTCTCTCTCTCTATCTGTCTCTCTCTCTCTCTCGCTCTCTCCGTCTCACTCCAGGCCCAGCGCAGCACTAATGGTAAACTACGACAGGTCCTTAATCAAGGCTGGTTGAAATCGCATGGACAGAGGAGCAAACAGTGGAGAACCCCGAGACCCCATCAGACAACAACGCGGGCGGAAGAGAAAGGCGGATGCCAAGACCGAGGCGCGCACACAGGCGCACGGACGGGCCGCAAGGCGAGACAGGCCCACCACCCAACACAGGTGGGATCACAGCCTAGCGCGAACCAGACAGCGACGGTTCGAAGACCGATGCAGTCTCCGCGTCGGGAAACCCAGAATCAATGAAAGCACACGGAGAGGCTCAGCGAAAACGGGTCCGTTCGCCCAAAGGCCCGGGAAGGAGGAGAAGAGATTACCTCAGTAGCAGCGAGGAGGGGGGCTTCATCCCCTCGTCGCCGCGCAGGACGGACGTCGAACAATTGCTCCATCAGTTCGTTGAACCATTCGGCAGTCACGAGCTTGCGGCGAAGGTCCTGGAAGGTGGAGCCGATCTATGCCACAAGATTGCCCACGCCAGCGATGGCGCGCTCGGCGATGCTGTGGTCGTCGGCGGCCACATCGGTGGCGGCGGCGGCCTCATCCATCAACAGAAGGGCTCGCTTTTTGCCCAAACCCGCATGGTCTCGGAGCAGCGCACGCCCTCCGTGCGCAGACCCATCAAGATCGGGAGCGGCCAAGAGGGGGGCGTTCAGGATGGGGGGGGTGCAAATCGTGACCGGCGGCACGTGCGCGGCCCAGCGGGGGGACCAGGGACGTAATGAAATAAGAAGAGCCATGAAATCTTGGGAAATATCATGGCCCACGCCATGATATCCACCCCCCCTAGTCATCACCCCCCTCTTTTCCGCCCCCGACAAGACCTCTTCCGAAGATCTGGGGAATCCCTGGCGGAGAGCTGCCACTCGTGGCGCCGAGGACTGGCACACTGAAAGGGCCCAAGGACACACAAATAAATACACGCAGATACACATACTCCCGATATATTTTAACATTTTTTTAAGGTTCTTGTCCTCCCCGACGCTTCCCATATTTCCTCATATTTTCCAGGGGATCGACGACTCATTGTGTCTGTGTGTTTTTCCCCTCCTGGCACATGTGTGTGAGATGCGCCATGCCGGTGTACTGCTTGTTTCCGCCGTGCGGATGAGGTGTGCCCACGGCTGCTCCTCTAACCTGCCGTCGACATCGGCGTCTGCGCGAAGGTCCGGGCCCTGGCGCCGCATGGGCTCATCCTCGGGCTCAGCATCGGCAGGGACCTGTCGGCTACACGTAAGAGTGACCCTGGGTAAGAGTGGCCTTTGGTGCGCAGCTTTTTGGGGACCGCGGGGAGGCCAAATCCAGGCGCGCTAGCCGCTGCTACCGCCGAGACTTCCCCAGCAATGCAGGGCAATGGCGAACAGAAAACATTTCGATATAGGTTTTAGATAGGTTCAAAAGTAGGTTCGGGAGATAGGTTCGCAAGCATAGTAGGTCCCAGGAAGAAGGTGCAACGCGCGGGGAAAACGTGCCATCGGGCAGATAGCCTCCCGTTACTGGGTTTGCCAAAGCGCGTCGGCGCAAATGCCGCGGGCAGCTAAGTTGGCGAAGCGAATTCGCCAAACTAGCCCTGGCGAGTGCACCCGGGGACGTTCCCTGGCCGCGGTAACCTCGCCAAGAAGGTTTGCAATGAAAAACGGCGTCAGGGCTGCATTTCAGGCAGGGGCCGCGACACTTTTCGCGCGATGCACCCTCGGGCACTAAACATAGAAAATTAACGAGAGCGGCTGCGGACCCTCGGGCACTAAACATAGAAAATTAACGAGAGCGGCTGCGGAGAAGACCTCCGAAAACACGACCCGCCAGAAAAGCAGTCACGACGATGGGCGACCCAAAAATCAATTGGGGCAGCCCCGGCAACTGGCACGGCGAACAACGCAACTCAAGGAATCCCGGACAAGCCGGGCCGCCACCAACAATCACCCCGTACCAATACCGTGCCCCGGCGGGGTTCGGACACGCCATGGCTCCTCCTCATTATCACGGCCGCCCCGCCCAAGGTCATTCTGCCCTCCCCAAAGCCACTCGTTATCAATCACATCATGCTTCCCATCATCGCCCCCCTTGCCTCACCATCCTCCCCCTCGTCAGCCGCAGCATCCACGTTCTCATCCTCCTGCCCCCGATCCTCCCCGCCCTCCCCGCCCCCCCCTCCTCCTCCTCCTCCTCCTCCTCCCCCCCCTCCTCCTCCTCCCCCTCATATTCCCCATCTTGTTCCTACCTTTTCCCCCTCATCCCCCCTTCATCCGCCCCTCATCCTCCGCCCGATCCTCCGGGTCCTCTTGGTCCTCCTCCTCCTACTCCTCTCTCCTGTTCCTCCTTCCTCCTGGCCCTCCGTTTCCTCGACCTGGCTCTCCTCCTCCTCCTCCTCCTCTTCTTCCTCCTCCACATCCTCCTCCCGGCTCTCCTCATCCACCTCCTCCTCCTCCTCCTCTCCCATTCCTCTTCCTCCTCCTCCTCCTCCCCCACATTCTCCTCCACCTCCTCCTCCTCCTACCTTCAATCCCTGACCTTCCATGCTTCCGAAAACAGTTTGAAGTAGGTTTGAAATAGGTTTGAAGTAGGTTTGAAGTAGGTTCGAAGTAGGTTTGAAGTAGGTTTGAAGTAGGTTTGAAGTAGGTTTGAAGTAGGTTTGAAGTAGGTTTGAAACCTACTTTGAGGCCTCCGAAACCTACTTTGAGGCTCCTAAAACCTATTTTGAAGCCTCCGAAACCTACTTTGCGCTACCGAAAACCTACTTTTGGAATCCGGAAACCTTCTTTGGAACCTACTTTGCAAAAACAAATTCTGCAAACCTACTTTCCGACCTACTTTGGGGGCGCGGTTCCTTGAAACATCAGCACACGCTTGCCCGAGCCTTTCCCAGAAGTCGCCCCCGGGGGCGGCGCGCCAAAAAAGGAATCTGCGAAGTACCCCCAGAAGGTGAGCAAACCCAAAACACTTGTAGGTTGCCCCCGACAGGCGGGAGCCCCCCAAAGGGGGCGGTCTCCCCCCCCCCCGAGGGTCGAGGATCGAGCGCGATTTCGCTGTCGGGCGACAAGCGAACGTACCGCGACAGGACAGGGCCTTTTGGCAGCCCCCCCGCTGGCGGGCAGGGGGCCGCCGCCTGGCGCCCTAGGTTCTTCAGAAACCAAACCTGATGCGGCCGCCCCCCGCCCCCCGGGGCCCCTCCGGGCCCGGCCCGACGGAGGCGCCACTCCCCTTCCGTTTCTCTTTCCTCCTCCCACCTCTCTCCACCTCCTCTCCTCTTCCACGCGCCCTCATTATTCCAGCCTCCCTCCACCTCCTCCCCCCGGAAACGCCACCTCCCCCCTACCCGCCTTCTGGAGCCCCCCACCCTCCCGTTTCTGACCTTCTTAACCTTCCTGGTCCTCCCTCTCGCCCCCCCCCCCTCCCCCTTGCTCGGGCCCGCGGCCCTCGCCCCGCCCTCCATGCCCCACTTCCCGCTGTGGTCAGACCAAGGGGGAAACGCAATGCCCCCAGATCTCAGGACGGAGGTGGTTTAGAGCGCTTCCTGTTCCAACAACCCCCAGTCTTCCCTTCGGGGATGGATGCGCCCCTCCCCCCCCCTCCTTCCGGGGCCTGCAATGGGGGGCGGCGGATCGGTGGAGCGCCCGGGACGGTCAAAGATAGAGCCGGCATGACCTCGCAGAATGCAACGCGGTCTCACAGATGGTTCAAGATAGCCCAAGATGGATCAACATTGTTTCCCGCATGCTCCAAGAAACCCAAATACCGCTCCGAGACCGCCCCAAGCGGCCGCGGAGCCACCCAATAACACCCCCGAGAAGCCGAAATCTTTCCAAATCGTACGAGACACGAATGAATTGGGCCTTTTGGTCCATGCGCTTCCGAAGACTTTGGAAGCCTGAAGATAAGCCCCGAAGGAGTCCAGAAGAACCCAAGACAGCGCACTTCACGAAATACTCGGCTGGCTTGCTAGCAGAAGCCGCGCCTTGCCGGCGGCATTCCAGCATTTCCCCGAGAAGCTTGTTTGGAAAATATCATTACTGACCCGATCCCGACAAGTTACTTTTGATATTGTGTTCCCGACAACCTTTCCTGGAAAGCTACTTTTGCACATGAATGTCGCATTCCTTTCCCCTGAAAGTTTCTCGCGGCAATCGGTTTCGCCATCCTTTCCCTTCGAGTTACCTGCGCCGACCACTGTTGCCAGGCGCGCTGCAGACCTACTTCGCCGACCTACTTCAGGAGCTACTCTAAACCTACTTCATTTGTTTTGCGCCTCAAGCAAGCCCTGCATTCAAAGGGAAGTCTCGGGTCTAGAGATCCCCGAGCTCTCGACGCGAGGAAGGATGTCACAAAAGGGGGCTGCCCAAACACCCTGGAACGAGACTCCAGCATCATCTTCTGCGATTTTCACTGCGGCCCACGCTCCCGTGTCATCGTCCCCGTGCCTCAGGGATCCGTCTGTGAAATAAGAGATTTCCCCCCAAGATGACTCACGCCTAGGACAGAGCCCCAGGGCCCACGTGGACTCAACAGGAAGGTCCCCAGGAAGGTCGATACCCCAGGGCATCGGAGGGACAGAGGAGACAAGTTCCGTAATGGTCGGACCCCGCTCGAAAGGGCACCACAACTGTGCGAAGCGAGGAGGAGGCAAGGTGTGGGAACAGGTATTAGTCTCAGCTGACGCTGCTCCGCCGTCCGACCCAGGCGAAGCGTCTCCTTCAAAATCGGCGGACATATGACCCATGTCCAGCATTTCATCAACGTCATGCATATCAGATTCCAGTTCAAACAGTGGCGCAAACCTATTGTTGGCAAAGCGCCTATTCCAGGACAGATCGGCCACTCCCACCCGATCATCTCCCCCTCCCTCAGACTGGTTGCCAGTTCGACGCCTATGGATCCCCACGAGCGGATCTGGACTTGCATCTGCTAAGTGGGTGTGGGTGCGTGCTGGAAGATCCCCACGAGAAACAACTGAAGGCGCATTCGGATCTAACTCCCTAGATCTCGAGCCTTTCATGCAAGATTTCACCCTGGGGGAGGACGGGGGAGGAGTATGCATACCCAGGAGAGGGGTATTATCACCAGGTGTGAAGGCCCTAAATTCGCTGGTCCCAAAACGGACCGCTCTTAGGCAACCCTGGCCTCTTTTCGCGGCGGGCTTTTGGCCTCCTCGGGACCCCCCCCCACCGGTCGCAGAAGCGGATCCTCCTGCGTCGGGGCCCCAGGAAAAAAAGGCTGGGTCGGAGACAAAAACGGGGCGCTCATATCATCAGGTCCCTTTATCTCCTCCTTCTCATCATCTTTAGCTTCATCCTTAGCCTTCACGCCGTAGGGGTCCTCTGCGACCTCCGTCGGCGAGGCCTGATCGACCTTCATCTCATTGCCGTCATGCTCCATCTGAATAACAGGCGTTGGATGCCCTCCTATCGGCGTCGCAGGGCTCGGCTGCGCGGGGGGAATACTCGTCGGTGAAAGTGGCACTGCAGTCGCTGGAGTTCCCGACGTCCCCGTATCTGAACCAACCTGCTGCCGATGCTGGAGGTGGGTAATGATGGTGCTCATCTGCGTGTCCGTATGACACTGGCGCTGGCATATCATCTTGACCAACTCCGATAACTGTTTGATCTCCGCGTCAGTCTGCTGAGGTACAACTGGAGGCGCCGGTGGAAAGATATGCTGCATCATCTGCGGGAAGAAGGGCCCTGGCATCGTGACTCCGACCGCGGCTGGCATAGGTGGTGGCGGTGGCGGCATAGGTGCCTTTGCGGCTGGTGCTGCTCCTTGTGGGCCTGCTGGCGGCGTATGCAACGCACCTTCTCCCGTCATAGCTGCATCTTCTTCTCCGACCATGTAGTCCTCGAGCTCCTCGAGTTCATCTACTGCGGCCTTCCAGGCCACTAGATCGTTCTCGGCGTCTCTGCACTGAAGCTGAATATCGTTGATCCTGGTGGTGAGCGACTTCAGGTACGTCTGACATTTGTCCCTTTTAGTTTTGAGGTCCGTGAGCTGATCCGTTAAACGCTCCGTCGTGCTCATCCTATATTTCAAGCAGGCCACCTCCTTGATGTAATGGGTGGCGTCCTCTTTTCCTGCTTTTCTAGACACAACGATAAGCCTTGCAATCTCGAACATCCTCTGCTTCGTCCTGGCCTTGTAGTTCTTGATCCCTGGAATATCAGTGGGGACGTGATCATACCCAATGAACTCCATGTATTGTACTGCATCAGAACGTTTCATCGTGACTACCTTGTCGAGAAACCTCTTGATCTCCTCCTGCTCCTGCCTCATCTCCTTCCTCTCCTGGTCGCGTTGTATATCTCGCTGCGCTTCCCTGCGGGTGCGGCTCTGGTCGCGACGCTGGGGCTGATGAGGGCGACCAGGCTGAGGGGTGTGTCCTCGTACTCGCTGCTCGTACCGACGACCACATAGACATGCCCAATGATGCCCTCGAACGTAGCGTCCGCACGAGCAGTCCCACTGGTGTCCAGGTCCTGTCGGCATCTTCAGAAAATGGGGTGAACTATGGTGGCTTCTCAACAGGGGCTGGGCTTTGTAAAGAGACAAGGGCACTCGCGTTCTATGACGGCGCTCGCGTTGGCGCCGATGCCAGCGCGGTTCACGCGCCGTGATAAGAACAGAATGTGACAGCAGAGAAAGTGATTTACAGTATCAGTGTCGCGGCCTCTCCAGGCACGCTTAAGCCTCAGCCTCCTCGTGGGCCAAATGCCTTCTCCTCCTCCTCCTCCTCCTCCTCCTCCTCGTCCTCATCCTCCTCCTCCTCCTCCTCTTCACCTGCTGCTGGGAACTTTTGCTCAACGCATCGCGGCGGCGGCCAAGGCGACGCGCTGTGCCCTGCAAGCGGACAGTGTGCTGTGCGCCGCGCGGCGGGAAGCCGGAAAAGGCTCGGGTCGTGGAGGCTCGGGGGCTGGGACGTGGTCAGTGTGTCGCGCCGACGTGTGATGGGCCAGAACGGGTGACGCGACACGCTGAGCCAACGTTCCAATTATGCAGCTTGAGGGAGGCCGAAGGAAGGAGGGCGGAGCCGGGGGGAATAGAAGCGGAGGGAGGGGGGCGTGGCAGCAAGGGGGAGAGGAGGTAAGGCCAGGGGGAGGGACGTTCTCTCCTCCCCCCGCATGCTCATCCTCCTCCCTTCTCCTTCTGAACTCTTGCTCCCTGCTGCTCCTCTTCATCTCCTAATTCAAAACATGAGCACAGAAACTGGACAACAGCTGCTCCTTCTCCTCTTCCTCCTCCCCCTCCTCCTGCTCCTCCTCCTCCTCCTCCTCCTCCTCCTCCAACTCCTCCTCTTCGCCTTCATGGCCTTCGATGCGGCCTACAGCACCTCTCCTCACTCTCCCCCTCCGCCTCCTCCGCCTCCGCCTCCTCCTCCTCCTCCTCCTCATCCTCCTCCTCCTCCTCCTCCTCCTCCTCCTCCTCCTCCTCCTCCTCCTCCTCCCCGTGCCAATGCTGTTCTATACTCCTCTGGGGGAGTCGGCTGGGGACGCACGGGGCGCCACTAAGGGCGTGGATTATTCCCCACGCCCGACGAGCACCCCAGCAGAGCCCCCAGGGGAGTGAACAGCGGGGCGACAGTGGCAAGAGGCACGTTCAAGTGCCCTCCCAGCACAAGGAGTAACCGCCTGAGGGGGTTAGGGAAGGGCTAGAATCAGAGCGTGGGCTGGGGCGAATGCCAGTCCCCAGCCACGCCAGGGGGGTAGAGAAGCAACGGAGACCGTATGCATCATGTAGGGTTCCCATTTGACACAGAGGGGAGTAGTAAGGTAGGCGCAGTAGTTGCCATGTTGTTCGTGCGCAAGCCATAATTGATACCAAAGCACAATGCGATGCGGTTGCGATGTGATGCTATGCGACCCGCATTCCAGCCTTCCAGCCCTTATGCCCCATGGCCTATGGCCGATGGGGCGGTCCTCCCAGAGGGCAGGCGCATGGCACACGCAGTCCCAGCTACGGGCTATGGGACACGCAGCCCTGATTAATTACATGGGACACGCAGTCTCGATTATGGGCCACACAGTCCTGGCAAATGGGACGCACAGTCCCTGTCATGGGACACGCAGTCTTGGCAAATGGGACGCGCAGTCCCTGCGATGGGACACACATTCCTGGCAATTGGGACGCGCAGTCTCGATTATGGGGCACACAGTCCTGGCACAGGGGACGCACAGTCCCTGTTATGGGACACGCAGTCCTGGCAAATGGACCGCGCAGTCCCTGCTATGGGACACACATTCCTGGCGAATGGGACGCGCAGTCTCGATTATGGGACACACAGTCCTGGCAAATGGGACGCGCAGTCCCTGTTATGGGACACGCAGTCCTGGCAAATGGGACGCGCAGTCCCTGCTATGGGACACACATTCCTGGCAAATGGGACGCGCAGTCTCGATTATGGGACACACAGTCCTGGCACAGGGGACGCGCAGTCCCTGTTATGGGACACGCAGTCCTGGCAAATGGGACGCGCAACCCCTGCTATGGAACACACATTCCTGGCACACGGGGCGCGCAGTCTCGATTACGGGACACACAGTCCTGGCAAATGGAACGCACAGCCCCTGTTATGGGACACGCAGTCCTGGCAAATGGGACGCGCAGTCCCTGCTATGGGACACACATTCCTGGCAATTGGGACGCGCAGTCTCGATTATGGGACACACAGCCTGGCAAATGGGACGCACAGTCCCCGTTATGGGACACGCAGTCCTGGCAAATGGGACGCGCAGTCCCTGCTATGGGACACACATTCCTGGCAAATGGGACGCGCAGTCTCGATTATGGGACACACAGTCCTGGCAAATGGGACGCGCAGTCCCTGTTATGGGACACACAGTCCTGGCAAATGGGGCGCGCAGCCCCTGCTATGGGACACACATTCCTGGCAAATGGGACGCGCAGTCTCGATTATGGGACACACAGTCCTGGCAAATGGGACGCACAGTCCCTGTTATGGGACACGCAGTCCTGGCAAATGGGACGCGCAGTCCCTGCTATGGGACACACATTCCTGGCAATGGGACGCGCAGTCTCGATTATGGGACACACAGTCCTGGCAAATGGGACGCACAGTCCCTGTTATGGGACACGCAGTCCTGGCAAATGGGACGCGCAGTCCCTGCTATGGGACACACATTCCTGGCAAATGGGGCGCGCAGTCTCGATTATGGGACACACAGTCCTGGCAACTGGGACGCAAAGTCTCTGTTATGGGACACGCAGTCCTGGCAAATGGGACGCACAGTCCCTGTTATGGGACACGCAGTCCTGGCAACTGGGACGCGCAGTCTCTGCTATGAGGCACACATCCCTGGCAATTGGGACGCACAGCCCCTGTTATGGGACACGCAGTCCCCGCGCATTGGAGGATGCCCCATGCAAATCGGAGATGAGGGGGAGAGATCGAAGTGGAACGGATAGGTGGCAGTGTCATAGTCGCGGGGATACACGTGACCGTAGAGGTAAAGGGATAAGCAATGTTAGGGCTTCACAGTCGTGGGGCGGCCCTCCTGTTGAGGGAGGATGAGAGTGGGGTTTAATAGGGCTTCGCAGTCGTGGGGCAGCCCTCCTGTTGAGGGAGGATGAGAGTAGAATAGTTAAACGGGCTTCACAGTCGTGGGGCGGCCCCCCTCCAGAAGGAGGACGGTGGCGCATTCCATATTATGTGAAGCACGATCCAGCACAGCAGAGCCTGAATGTTGGCGGGGGGGGGCAGGCGTCAGCGTAAGTAAAAGGATAAGATTTGGGATATAATAAGGCTTCACAGTCGTGGGGCGGCCCTCCTGGTGAGGGAGGATGAGAGTAGGGTAGTTAAGCGGGCTTCACAGTCGTGGGGCGGCCCTCCTGTTAAGGGAGGATGAGAGTAGGGTAGTTAAGCGGGCTTCACAGTCGTGGGGCGGCCCCCCTCCAGAAGGAGGACGGCGGCGCATTCCATATAACGGACTTCACAGTAGTAGTGCGTGTTTCGCCTGGTTGGCATCCGTAGGTAGACTACAGAATACCCGAGTAATAGCAGTCGGGGCACGGCTTAGTAGTAGATCCCACTTGGAGGGGCATTGGGTGACGGGGGTGAGCCGGCATCACAACCCTGAGGGGGATGGGGGGGGGAGATGCACTGCCACTTATTAGTGGGGGGACAGGCGTCAGCGTAAGTAAAAGGATAAACTTTGGGATATAACTAGGGCTGACCTGTGGACTACCGTCCACGAGTGCCAGAATATTGAGTGTGCGCCTGCTGCTGCGCAGTGCTGCAGGGCGAGCTGTGTGCTTGATGGTTCTGTCGGCGTCCAGGGCAGCGTTTGCAGCAGCAGGTGCAGCAGCGGATCTGGCAGCACGGGCAGCAGCCCGAGAGCAAGTCGGAACGATGTGCCTGAGGGGGCGGGGCAGCCAGGAGGAGGTGGTCGAGGAAGAGAAAGCCATCTGTATGGGAAAAAAACAGACCCCACACCTCTTGGGACACGCGTGGTGCGATAGGGGTTTTAGAAAATGCGTTCCTGGAGGTTGGCGTCTCGCTCCAGAGAAAGATTTGGGCACCCCCTCCCAGGCGAGAGGTGTCCCAAGAGGTGTGGGGTGTGGTTTTTGCCAATCAGGCGGGGCTTCCATGAAGCAGGAATTGTCAATCCATTGGGGGGGGGGAGGTTCGTGGAGACTCCTGCGGAGGCCGTACTGTTACCTTATAGGAAGGGCTGTATTTTCCAGATCCGCTGATCGCGTTATCGTACACGAGACCCACCAGAGAGGATAGCTTGTCAACGGCGGACGGTGAGGGCAGGCACATCGTTATCTGCACGGCCGCGCTGGGGACCACTAGGCTAGTTGGCAGCAAGAGGCAGGGCGCACTAGACAGTGGACAAACGTCGACAGCCAACAGCCCGCCAGATTCGTTACCTGGTACGGAGTTCTGTGTGCGGTCGCCGGGCACCCGGTGCGTCGTGATTGCAACGGCCACGATCGAGTTGCATTCAGGTGAATTCTGGCACGTTGCCAAACACAGCCGCTGCCTGTCCGGGCGCATGGAGGACGGGGGCCCGCTTGTGGTAGAATCCCGTCCCCGCTGGGATAACACGCCAGGGTGGCTATCGTGAGCCTGGGAGCCTCTGAAAGGGCGTGTCGCCGCGCATATTTCGCGGGGCTGGAGGACCTCGCGGAGCACATGTGAAGTGGCTATCCTGGTAGTTGTGTTTGTCACAATGGTAGCATCATGTTGACACTCTTGTTGAGCATTGCCAACAATGCAGTTGTGACACGCCATGTAGCACGTTGCAGACATTGCATAGTGCGCGGGAGAAAAAGGAGCACAGTGCAAAGGGGAGAGCACGAACACCAGCAGAGCATGCACATTGCCATGCAATTGAGCATGTCATGTTCCCTTTTGTTAGGGCACGAAACGGTAACACTTTACCCGCGCCTTAAACGACAGCCGAGACGATCCTCCTCCTCCTCCTCCTCCTCCTCCTCCTCCTCCTCCTCCTCCCTCTCCCCCTCCCCCTCCTCCTCTCCCTCCCGATCCCCCCATCCTCCTCCTCCTCGTCCTCGCCCCCTCCTCCTGACTCCCTCCCCCTCCTCCTCGGAGGAGGGACGGGGCTCTGGACGGGGGGGACCGTGGAGACAAAAGGGAGCCGGCCGGCACGACAGCGCTGCCGAGGGCCGCGCGTTGCGGTCGACGCACCAGTCCGTCTCCGGGAGCTCCTGGCGGCGGAGGCCGAGCCGGCGACACTCTTTCCGGTCGCGGCCGCGAGACGACGGTCAGGCGGCAAAAGCAAAGTCCGGGACGCGAACTGGGCGAATATAGCTAAAACAGGCGCAGGCCGGCCGGCACACTCAGACAGCAGCTGCGAAGCTGAAGGGGAGGAGCTGGCGGCGGAGCCTGCGACACGCGCAAGGTGAGGAAAGAACAGCACAGGGTCGAACGTGAAGGAGGATAGAAGGAGAAACAACTGCAGAGACATAACCTTTCGACGGTCCGAGCGGATTTCTTGGACCTGCGCCGGACACCACTCGCTGTGGCGCGCGGGGCGCGCAGGGGGCAGCGCCAGAGGCGCCGCCAGGGGAGCGCCGCGGACCGTCGAACGTTCATGTTGTTATACAGTTGTTCTCCTTCGAGAGGGGGAGGACGAGGAGGAGTGGGAATGGGCAAGGCGACGAGGGCGCGACAGGTAGGGGCGCGAGTTGACGGACCGCGAGTGGGGCTCCCGTTCGAGCGGGATCTCCATCCGACAACACACACACATACACTCAGCCACCGCACCGCGCGAATTCCACCCAATAGATTTGGACGTCGCACGTGCTGGTTGTCAGCTGATGACTGGCGTGGTCCTGGGCAGGAGTGACCTGTGGCGCGGGGCGTGCGGGAGCCTGCGGAGGGCCAAATACATGCGCGCAGGCCCGTCTTGGGGGGCCTTGTGCAAGCCCGCACCAGAGCTCACTGCACACCCGTGTGATGGCATCTCGTGTTTGGGCGCCCGAGTTATCCGGGGTAACTCGGGTCCGGGGTAACTCGGGCTTGGTTTCCCGAAAAAAAAGGAACCCGAGTTAGCCCTGACCCGAGTTACCCCTGATAATTCGGGGCTCTGGGCGCCCGAGTTATCCGGGGTAACTCGGGTCCGGGGTAACTCGGGTTTGGATTCCCGAAAAACGAACCCGAGTTATCCCTGACCCGAGTTACCCCTGATGATTCGGGGCTCTGACGTGTGTCACGTGTACATGCAAGTCCTCTGTGGCACTGCCCGTGGCATGGATTTGGCGTGCACTCACCGCTGCGGCGTGGCCGCTGTGCCGTCGCACTGCCCCTGGCCAGGGAAAAGATGGCTCATCGGTCGGGCCGAGAAGGGCTCGTGCCAGGCGCTCACATCGAAGAACAGGATCGGTGTGGGCTCCGTACGCCCGCAAGCGCGGTCGTAGCCGTCCCGCATCTTGCGAAAGACCTCGTGCCGGCAGTTC
The DNA here is from genome assembly GCA_963575745.1 of Prorocentrum cordatum. NCBI lineage: Eukaryota > Dinophyceae > Prorocentrales > Prorocentraceae > Prorocentrum > Prorocentrum cordatum. Next base: position 151,849 of record CAUYUJ010015006.1, on the reverse strand, counting down.
TCGACCTGCCGCACGCTGTCGTCCAGGAGGTCCGCAGGGGGCGGCTGCACGCGCGCAAAGGCCGCGACGCCGTTCGTCCTGCACTGCCAGAGCCGCAGCTGGCTGACCTTCTCTGGGCCTTGGGCGCCCTGCCTCTGCATCTCCTCGAAGAGCATCATCGGCGTCCCGGCCTGCACCATGACCTCGTTGTAGCCCACAGTGTGGTGGCGGCCGCCCGTGGCGGCTTGCCGTGGCGACGCCTTCGGGTTGTGATCCATCTGATCCTGGACGAACTTGCGCGTCCCCTCCGAGGCAGGGTCAAATCGGCCGCTGTAGCTCATGTTCGGAGGGAGGAACCTCTTGTCCACCCGCCAGCGGCCCGTGCCCAGGCCGCCGAAGTCGGCCCCGTGGAGCTTGAAGCCGCAGTCGGGCGTGCCGAGGCACCTGGAAGGCTCCCAGTCACCGGCCGCACCCCTCCAGTCCGTGGCGCATCCGGTGAACTCGCCCGCCTGGTTGGTCCCGGCGTCCTCGACGAACCCGCACCCCACAATTGCCGAGGAGGAAGGCACCCCACAGACGCAAACTCTCGGAGGTCCGCGCGGAGCTCGCGGGTCGGCGCTGGAACCCCTCCGTGGCGTGCGGGGCGCGCCAGGGGCGGCGCCAGAAGCGCCGCCAGGGGGCGCCCGGCGCCGAGCCCGGGAGATCCGCGCGGAGCCCCGGCAGTTGCTGCCCGTGCCGTCGTGCATCTTCTTCGGGATGGGGTTGGGCTGGAAAACTGCCAGCACCTTGTGGGACGCCGGCGTCCTGCCGCAGGCGTAGCGGTTGCAGCCGTAGAGCGACGTGCCGCTCTCGCGCGCGTCGCGATCGTCGCCCGCTCGGGGCTGGTACGGGCCCGCCAGGTCCGCATTGATGAAGGAGGCAGATGTGGCGGAAGGAGAGAAAGCCATAACCATAACTTAGACGGAACGCGGAAACGTCGGTGCTGATCCTGGAGACCGTCGAGTCGTGTGAATCATCCTCGCGACTCGGCGACGGTCGACTGGGAGCATGACAAAGATGGGCGCCGACGAGCTCCCTCGACATCTTGGTCAGGGCTTATGCTGCCCCCATCGTACTCAAAGACCGCATCCCGGAAATCATTTCGAGCACCCGGGAAAGTGCCGAAACAGTGTCGAAACGGTGTCGAAACAGTGTCAAGGCTGAAGTAGGTTGGAACATCGTAAATCATGGCCAGCGTGTCTCCTCCCTCCCTGTGAACCAGTTGCCGGCAACGCCCCTGCCGGAGACGTGGTCCCGGCACCTCGGCCACTCCTGGAGGCTCCAGCCCGCCGGGCGGTAGCCCTCCTCCTCGGGCTGACGCCCGTGCCGAAGCCCCAGGAGCTGCGAGAACTTCTTTGATGGGCCAATGTTCCACCACCGCTGCCCTGTGTAGGACGGGGGAGAAGGGAGGATAAGGAGGTCCTCCTCCTCCTCCTCCTCCTCCTCCTCCTCGTCCTCCTCGTCCTCCCCCTCCCTCTTGTCCTCCTCGTCCTCCTCGTCCTCCTCCTCGTCCTCTTCGTCCTCCTCCTCCTCCTCCTCCTCCTCCTCCTCCTCCTCCTCATTCTCCTCCTCCCTCTCCTACCTATGGTCATGGAAAATGGGCCCATCGTTCTTGTCGAACCCTGTCCCGTCCGTCCCGCCCGGCGGAGAGGAGACAAGCTTCACGATGAGCCCCTGCTCGAACTGCCGGTTGAGCTCTGCCGCCACCAGTTGGTCCTTCCGTAACTGGCCCTCCTCGTGGCTAGGACACGCCCGCTCCGCGTCCAGCTTCTGCGCGGCAGCTGGCGGAGGACCCGAGCACGAGGCCAAACTGCTGGGCCACATGGCTTCAGCCAAGACTGCTTGAGCCAAGATGGCTCCGGCGAGGGGCCACTCTCGCGCGGAGCCGACCACTGGGCCTGGCGACGCCGACTGACCACCGTGCCACCTCAACGATGCTGGCCGGACCCACCGTGGGCCCAGGATCGGCGTGCAGGCGGGAGAGGAGGACGGGAGAGGTGGGAGGGTGCGGGCAATGTCTTTGTCCACATCCACTGCGTCTTGGAGTTTCGGACTCCCTTCCCAAGAAACATGAGGCGCACTGGATATGGATTATAATCTGCCTCCAAAAGGCTCAATTTTTATCCATATCCAGTGCGTCTCGGCCTTGCGGCGCCCCTTCCAAGAAAGTCCAAGACGCACTGGATATGGATATAAATATTGCCCGCAGAGGGGGGAATCGCTGGCGCCGGCTCCCACCTGGAGCGTCGCAGCCGGCCAGCGAGAAGCTTGGCGCTGATGGCCCGGGAGCCCCGGGACTCGCCTCACCCTCCGCTGCCTCGTCGGTCGCCCGGCTCCTGCTCGGGCGCGGACCGCGGTTGCCACACATCTGTGGTGGGGTCGCGCGCCATCCCCTGGCGCGCGCGATCAAAACAGCAGTGCTGCGGCCCGTGGGGCTTAGTTATTCCCCGACCGAGCGAGCGGGGCATCAGACATGCACGAGCTGACAGTACACGTTGTGACGCAGGTGACATGGAGCGGTGCGCGCCACCCGTCTCATGGGCAGCCCACGATCCCGGCCACGAGGAGGAGGCCCCTGCGAGTCCTTTTCACTGCTGCTCACTGTGTTCTAAGGCGTACTGCAGCCCACCTCCCCGTATAGCCTCTATGCACTGCTCCTCGGCGCTGGCACTTGCTCGCCATTCAGCATTTGAAGCACTCTCTTGGGCCATGACGGGCACGGGGGCACGAATTGTATCAATGACGATCCTGGCTGGGACCAGAGCGCAGCCCGCTGGCACAGGTGGGCTTGAAATAAGACCACTAAATAACCTTGTACTGGATGGGGTCCCATTGGAAACGGGTCCTGCCGCCCCGCGCTTCCTCTGGACCAGCCTCTCGTCCTTGCGAAGATCCACCCCGATCTGCATGCTGACCACCGTTTCTGGGAGAATCCAGCCTCAGCGACAGGAGCCCTCCCGGGGGCTCTCGAAGGGGCAGCAGCTCCACCAATACCCCAATGGCGCCCCAAAGCCCCAAGGACCCCCTTCCCTTCGTGCTGACTCGCCCCTCGCTCCCCCTAGGCTTAGGTCGGGCATGTCCTCCTACAGGCGGATTGTGCGAGAGAAATGGGAAAGTGTCAACCACCAAAATAAATATAAAAGACAACACAAAAAAACGTCACCAGACTATGCTTCCACTCGTCTTGAATGCCCCTCCCGTAGAGGGACATGCCCGACTTAACCCTAGGCAGCACTGCGTGAGCCTTACCCCTGCTGCCCATCGCCTTGCACCAACAGGGGCTCCCCAGCGGGCACGAGCGAAGCACACCCCAACCTTTACCAGCGGGTATGTCGACCCCTCTCCCAGGCTTTGGGGGACTTTCGAATGGACCAGAAATTCGCGGCCCAACCCTGGGATATACGACGGGGGGGGGGCGTCCATCCTCGATGGGAGTGCGTCCGAATACCCCCAGAGGGGCATATCCCAAGGTATCCTCCTCTGCTGACCGAGAAAAGCCGAAAAGCCGGGGGTGGGGGGAGAGAAAGATCGCCTGCGACCGTTGAGCCCCTGCTGGGCCAGATCGACCGGCAGCAGGGGCAGGGCCCACAGTGGAGGAGTAACAAACGGCATGCACTTATTTTCGTCGGCAACTAGGCAAGATCGCTGCGCTGGCGAGGACACACACAGCACAAACACACGAACTTTCGCAGCTCCGTGTGGAATTCCTGGATCGGCGCTGGGCCCCCCTCTCTGGCACATCAGCATAAACGTTCGGAACTTCGCGCGGACTTCTTGATCTGCGCGGGAGCCCATGGCGGCGCCTCCGGCGCAGCCCCTGGGGGCCCAGCGCGGGTACAACAAATCCGGGCGGACCTCCGAAGTACAGTGGAGGCCAGTCCACAAGAGACCTGCCACGAGAAACCCCACCCTGAGACCCCAAGACGGCCAATGAATGTTTGGCGTGTGGACGTCACGCTTCCCATCGCAGAGCCATCGAAGCCCAAGAAACCCAGGGCATCCTGGAGGGAATCAGGGTTTTTTCTTGTCTCGGGAGCGGCCAAGAGGGGGGTGTCCAAGAGGGGGGGATGCAAATCATGACCGGCGGCATGTGCGCGGCCCAGCGGGGGGGCCTGGGACGTAATGAAAGAAGAAGAGGCGCCATGAAATCTGGGGAAAAATCATGGCCCCCGCCATGATATCCACCCCCCCTAGTCATCACCCTCCTCTTTTCCGCCCCCGACCAGGGCATCCTGGAGGGAAGCTGGGTTTTTCTTGTGGCCCCCAGTGTACGCTTATCCTCGAGACTCGGGCGTCGCCATCTGTGCTGCTGATTCGGCCGGCTTCGGGCCCTGGGGCCCTCACAGATCGACCCATAGCTCGAAAAACTGGCATAGAGAGAGGGGGGCAGCACAAGTACAGTGAAAGGGCCCCAGGACACACAAATAAATGTACACACAAATAAAAAGATACCCTATATTTTCCCATATTTTCTGGGTGTTTGTCTCCCCCCCCCCTTCCCATATTTTTGCATGTTTTCCTGGGAGTCGACGATTCATTGATTTCTTCCCCTCCTGAGAGAGGGGGGGCAGCACAAATAACCCCAGGAAGCATTTAAGAACCCCCCCCCTCCGGCAAATCGATAACCCTTCCGCACCCTGGAAGCGTTACCTGGCACCAGGAGCCCTCCTTGTGTCCGGGTGCTACAACTATCGTTCGGTTATTCCGGCCCCTCGGAATATCGAATAAAAAATGCGGTGCTACGATATCGCCGGGGGGGTTCTTAAATGCTTCCTGGGGTTACAGGGCCCACGCGTGGCCGCCCGTGCAGACGATCCGCCCCCCCCCAGGGGCGGCCGCTCCTCCGTCTCCAGCCCGCTCGCCTCGAGCCGCGCCCGCAGCGCGAAGTCGGCGCCCTCGGGCTTCGGAGGCGGCCAAGGGGTCCGAAGTGGAGCGACTCTGCGCTGGTCGCGAGGACCCCAGACCCCCTCGGGTCATGAAAAAATCACGACGGTAGGTTTTTCGCCATTTTCGGCCTCCAGGGGCCCTCGCCGGGCCTCGGGACCGTCAAAAAACGACTCAGGATGAAGAACCGGTCCCGGGGAATGGGTCCAGACCTCTGGGGGTCGCGTCATGAAAAAATCATGACGTCGGGCTTCTGGGTCGCGAGAGCGCCCGTGACTGGCCCCCCGCCCCCCTCCCTCCTCGCCCCGTGGTCACGTCACGTCACGATCCGCGCCGGCGCAGTTTGGGGAGGACCTGTTCGTGTGCATGCCCAGACGGCGCCGGCGCGAATCGCGAGATGACTGGCCCCCTCCCCCCTCCCCCCCTTCCCCCCCCCTCAAGCGGTCACGCCAGTTATCACCAGGGGGTAGAAAGCGGTCTCCCAGATGGGGCCCAAGAACATCGATCCAGAGGGGTGATCGGCTCCAAATCGGTCCCATCGCCCCCTTCAGGGGTCCCCCTGGTGCCATTTTGTCGTCCCGGATCTGCTCTTGAGGACCCTGGGGCCTGGCAGCGGCTCCCGGAGGCAGGGATCCTTCCGATCGAACCTAAGACCTCGAACCTCTTGGCCCCCTTCTTTGATTAACTAAACAAGGACCACTAACACTTTGGGAGGGGACCTAAGTGAGGAGGGCAAAACAGTAGGGATAGGGGGTCTTTTCTGCGAGTGTATCAGACCAAACGATCATCCTTGACGCGAAGACGGGGACCTCAATGAGGCCACGTCTTCGTCGCGCTATTCGGCTTACTGGTTCTTTTGTGCTCACTGACTCTTGCTGGCCGGAGCCAGTGCTGGGCAACCCCTGACTACCCACCAGGCCAGACCAACGCCCGAAGTCGCCGCCGGGCCTGCCCATCTCGACTGGGGGGACTCTCTGGCTCATCGGGAAAGCACCACGGCACCCGTGCAAAACCCCTAACCTGAGATTCGGCAGCGTCTGGGGGCGCAAGCGGCTTGGCAAATCGTGGGCCTCAGACCCCCCCGCTGGCGCCCCGCCTCGGGGACGCCGTCCGCGAACTTCCGCGACACCACGTCGATGCCGCCGGCGCCTCTCGCCCGAGGGGCGCGGGCGCGCGGGGCGCTTCCGCCGACGGCGCGAACGCGCGCGCGCGGGGGCCCCGATGGGGTTCGCACGCGTGAGGCGCGAGGGGCGCGAGGGCGCGCGAAGGCGCGCCGCTGCGGGCGGCGCACGCCCTGCGCGCGCCCTGGGGCACCGCCGGGCGCAAGGCCCTCGCGTTCGCAGCGCGCTGGACGACGAGGTCGAGGGTCGAGGACCGTGCTGTGCTCGCTTATGATGGCATGTGTGTGCGCGCATCGCCATCTGTGTGTGCGTATGCGTGTGCGCATGCGCACGTGTATGTGTATATATACATATATATATATATATATATATATATATATATATATATATATATATATATATATATAATATATATATTATTATACACATACTGCGCGCACGCTTCTCGCGCGCTTTGGTTCTGGCCTGCCCTCCAGGAAGCCCACAGAGGCCCCAGGAGGCTCCCGAGGGGCCCCAAAAACTCTCCTAGGAAGCTACAACACAAACTAGGAAGTTAAAAAACAACCGGGTATTCCCTCCTCTTCCACCTTGTCCTCCTCCTCCGCCTGTTCCTCCTCCTCCCCATCACAGAACGGAGGAGGGACACTTTCCCGAGCGCGGCAAGCGCGCTTTCAACGCCTCCGACGTCCGACAGCGCCTCGCAGCCACCGTCCGATCCGCGAGGGCTGGCGCGCCCAGACGACAAGGTCGTCTCCAGGGTCGGCGGCATCGGCCGTAAGGCCTTCGCAATATATGTATATACACATACTGCGCGCCCGCTTCTCGCGCGCTTTGGTTCTGGCCTGCTCGATTGGTAGTCCCAACTGCTCGGCATCGGAGGACGTCTACTGTCGCACAGAGCGTGCCCGCAGGGAGCTTCGCCTGCGGCCCCAGAGACAGGGTTGGCGTACTGTCCCCCCGCCAAATGGCGGAACACCCCAGCAGTGGGATCGCGCCCCACAGGGAGCTCCACCTGCGACCACAGAGACGAGGCTCGCAGAATGGCAGGGCCCTCGAGCGGATCGTGCCCCACGGATAACTGAATTTGTGGCACCAACTCAACCCACTTCGGCACAACCTCTCATAAAGCTTGTGACCCGCAAACAACTCCACGGACGGCCCCAAAGACAAGACTCGCATCCCTCCCCCCCGCCTACTTTGGCACACCTCTCACACAGATCGTGGCACACAGGGATCTCCACCTGAGGCCCCAAAGGGAGGGTTCACACTGCGCCGCCCCACCTGGCCATTGGGGCACACCCCCCAAAGCGGATCGTGCCCACAATGAGCACCACTTAGATGCCCGAAGACAAAGATAGCACAACGCCCCTCCGCCCATGTCGGCACAACCGTCACGCGAATCATGCCCCAGAAGGAGCTTTACCTATGGCACCACTGGGCAGATTCGCATGGCGTCCCCCCGACCATGTCAGAACGTACCTCGCACAGGTCGTGCCTGGAGGAGGCCCACCTGCGGCCTCAGTGGGCTTGTTCGCGCGGGGACATCCGAATCATTCGGCGCACCTTTCACGCGGATCGCGCCCCACAAGGGGTTCAGCGCGCCCGTGCACGCGTGCTCCGCAGCAGCAATATTTCCGAATTGCCCCGCGGCGTGCAATGCATGAAGAGAGACCCGTGCTCTGTGCCACACCTGACTGCACAAGGATGGATCCATCGCCATGAATATGTTGTGATTTACGCATGTTTCGATACATTGCCCCTCTCCTGGGGCTCGAATCCTGTGTGTTTGCGTATGTTCCCATAGAAAGCCGCTCTATTGCGGCCGAATCCGTTTTTCTGTATATATATATATATATATATATATATATGTATATATATGTATAAGATATACATATGGATGCCCTTCGACTGACGGTCGAATCCTCAATATTTCACGTATGTGAATACATGTTGCCCCTCTCCTGGGGCTCGAAGCCTTCGTGTTTTGCATTATGACCGCTCCCCCAAAGTCGCACTGTTTGTTATGTGCCGTGCGAGCTGACAACGAGAATGTGCCTCGGGAAAGGTGTCGGCTCGACCTCCTTGGGCGGGAGACCTGGGTGTGAGAATATCGCCCCCCCTTGTCTTATAGATTTTCCAAGCGGGGGTGGTATCATGATGGATACACGTGGCATGTTGAAACATTGCGCATGGGGGTTACATGATTGTTGTCGTCGTCGTCCCACCCACGGCCAACCCCGCGACCCAGCCACGACCCACCCGCGACCCAACCCGCAACCAGTCCCTCACTCGTATCCGCAACTGCGGAGTGCCATGTAGAAGTGTATACGGTCGGGAAAATTTGCTTAGCGTGTCGCCACGGCGGCCCCGGCAAAACGCTATGCCCTGCAAGCGGATAGCGCGTCGCTCCGCTCCGCCGGGCGGGAAGCTCGCTAAGGCTCGGGACGCTGGGGACTGGGGAGGGGATAACCACTACCTGCAGATATCAATCCCCTGGGGATAAGAAAGTTCGGGGCCCAGGAGGGATAGTAAACGGTTTCCCGGAGATCGCAGTATGATGATGAAGACGATGACGCTGACGCTGACGCTGATGATGATGATGATGATGATGATGGTGGTGGTGGTGGTGGTGATGATGATGATGATGATCATCATCAAGATGATCCTGAACGTTCATGATAATCCTTAATCTCCATCGGAATTACCCTCCGAAATACATAAGATTCCTTCGGAAATCCTGAGGATTCCTGAGCACATCCATGGGATGCACGCGGAAATCCCTTAGAAAAAGCATCGGATTCCTTAGGAGATCCGAAGGAATCCAATGGAAAACCATTCGATTCCTTTAGAAATTAATAGGATTCCTTAGGATACCCAAAGGATTCCTGAGGAAATCCATGGGATTTCTTAGGAATCCATCGGGTTCCTTAAGGAATCGGCATGGATCCTTAGGTAATCCATTGGATTCCTCAGGATATCCATGAGATTTCTTAGGAAATCCATGAGATTCCTTAGGACATCCATAAGCTTCCGGAGGAAATCCATAGGATCCCTTATGATATCCATAGGATCCCTTAGGATATCCATCGAACATCGATACGAATCCTTAGGACATTCATAGGAAGAGGAGAAGGAGGAGGAGGAGGAGGAGGAGGAGCAAGCGTCCCTGGAGGGAGGATGGGACTGACTGACTGACTGAACCTGCATCGATGCCGAGTGCCGATCTCTCAACCTCACCTGCACCGCAGAGCCTGGTAGTAAAAATCAGGGGGCCTTGAGCACACCAGGGGGCCTTGAGCACACACGGGAACGCTAGGCCAGTCACCCCTGGTCAAGATGCCAACGTGGCACGGCAGGGATGACGAGGCACGGAGGTGCTAAATAAATCATTTGCGGCCCCTGGAGGAGGAGGAGGACGAGAAACCCCAGGACCAGCTTTCCAAAGAAGAGCTTGGATTCGGGACCTAGTTTTTTATTTGTGAAGCTCACTTCTTTTCTTCGTGATCAATGGCAAGATGTCCATGGCGGCTCGCAGGCGGCGATACAGCAAAAAAACACGTGATAAATGTTCGGGCCGAAGGAGGAGGAGGAAGAGGAGGAAGAGGAAGAGGACGCCTGAAGAAATGCAAAGAATTCCTGAAAAATCCTCACAATCTTTCTGCAATATATAAGACTCCGTCGGAAACTCACAAGATTCCGCAATACATCCATAGGATTCCGGAGGAAATCAATCGGAATCCTTAGGAATCATTGCTACCTCACATAAGAAGAAAGCAGCTAACTTTTCCCGCGAAACTTAAGTTCGGCCTGGCCACCTCTCTTCCCTGACCAAATCTGCATCGGCTGGGGAAAATCAACTCTCAGGGGTCAGGGGGGGCCCAATGATTATCCGGGGGTGCCGGTTAGCGTGTCGCGTTGAAGCCTGGTGGGCCAGAACCGGCGTAACGACATGCTATCCAGAAGTTCCCGACCGTATGTATCAATGGATATGGATGTGGATATGTACTAAAAAGATGCGTAGCACGCTCTGCTGGTTACCGCCAGAACCCTCTCGGATTCATAACTTCTCCAAGACTCTTGACTTTCTCAAAAAGGCGGTGCATGATGACCCAGCTGTCGCTGCAGCGTGAGAAGGGGCCCTGCTGACTCTTCGTCCCAGCACAACGGAGACAGAGGGTTTTGATGTTGTGCTCTCAGTCAGCGGTACCGTTGGCAAGCTGGCAAGCACTATGCTGCCCCCTTGGCCGCGCCTCGATACAACGGGAATGGAAGTGGCTGCCGCCAGACCTCCCGAATCTGGAAGTTCGGGAGCGCTCAGGGCCGTCGTCTCGAAGGATGCAGCAAAATTCCACTCTCTCCTGGCGCCATCGTGCTCGGATGGCTCCAAGCAGTATACACCTCCAGCGTCGATGATTCGACACAGGACTGCGATGGACAAGTGGCGGAGGAAACAGCGAGGACTGCACACGAAACTTAAAGGAAGCGATGGTCGATTCCCTGACGCCACTGCTCGACGAGGAGTAGGCCTGCGCGCATCAGGGGATGAGAATGTCACACTAAACTCATCCTTGCCATCCTCAGTTATCGATCCCCCCAACTCGTCGATGTTCCTCGCACGTAGCCGAAGGCCAAGTGTCTGTCCTCCCCGCGGATGAAACCAAAGGCCTAGGAGATCAAAAAGGAGGCCAGAGCGCCAGAGAACGTGTCCGTGCGGCGGGAGCGAGCTCAGGCAAGAGAACGAGAAGGAAACGCACAGGCAGGAAGATCAGGGACGTGGAGACTGGGAGGTAAGCAAAAAAACAACGAAATCTATGGGACACTAGTCCTCCTCCTCCTCGTCCTCCCCGTCGTCCTCCTCGATCATAATCCTCCTCCTCCTCCTCCTCCTCCTCCTCCTCCTCCTCGTCGATCCTGCTCGACCCTCCGCCGCGCAGGGCACGCGCGCGCGCCTGATGCGTGGCACTCCCCAGTGGGCGTGCCGGTGGCCTTGGCGCGCTTCTCGTCCGCATCCTCCTGCTGGAGGCACCGGCCATCGTCCGTACTCCGTCGAACGCAGTCATCGTCGTCGTCGCCGTCGCCGTCGTCGTCGTCGTCGTCGTCGTCGTCGTCGTCGTCGTCGTCGTCGTCGTCGTCCGTCGTCGACGCTGTCGTCGGGTGTCGTCGCCGTCATCCGCCGTAGACAACCGTCCGTCGTCGTCCGTCGCCTAATGTTCAATTGGTCGTTGCCGCCGCTGACATCGTCGTCGTCAACGTCGCTCGTCGTCGTCTTCCGTGTTCGTCGTCGTCCCTCGGTCATCATACATCGTCGTTGCCGTCGTCCGCCGTCCAGCATCCGTCATCCGCCGTCGACTGGTGTCCGACATCCATCGCAGCGAGCAACACGAGAGACTGCAATTCTCCCAAATGTTCGCCCTCTTGGGCGCCGTTTCTTCACTCCTGGGCCGAACAGCAGCACGCGATCCTCGGCGGAAAGCCCGTCCCTGGAGATGGGGTCGAGAGCTCTGGGTGCCTCGCCCGGTGCAAGCGGGTGGGCCAGGCGCCAACGAAAGCGGCTCATGACGGAACGCTGGCACCCAGGAGTGACACCAGCCTCGAGCTCATCCCTACCGCCAAGGTCGACAAGGCCAAGGCGAGGGCAACCCTAGGGATGCACCCTGCGAAACTCAGCGCGTCCTCAAGATCCCTCGCAGAAAGTGGGTGATGCCAATCACACGTATGCGTACGTGCTTGATGCTTGAAGCTTGTAGAATGTGTCGAGGGGTGGGTGGGGCCCTCGTGAAAGAACCATCAAGAAACATCATAACGTCGGGTGCCCAGGAAGAGGGAAGCCGGCGAGGGCCAGAGGGAGGAATTTTATGTGGAAGGAGGCGCCATCCGCCCGCAACTGCCCCTGAAAGGCAACAACAGCGATGACGACGACGACGTCAAGTACGAAGGTGACGACGACGACGACGGCGTCAAGTAATTACGATGGGTACGATGATGTCGCCGTGGGCGGCTGCGGTCCTTGACGTTCCCACGCGGGACCAAGGCGCAGACGCGGCGCTTGTTCGCCGGCACCGATGGGGGAGGGACCCCAGGGGGGAAGGAGGCTTAGATGCTCGCTCTGGAGACACTCCTGGAGCCACTCGCTCCACTCTCGCGTCGACGCTGCGTTGATCGTCCGCCGACTCGGGTCGATATCGAATCCAGCCAGGGTCGAAGCAGAATCGAACTAGAGTCAAACTGCGGTCGAACAGAACCGCCAGGCGGGCTCCAGGAAGGGCCCCCCAAAACCAGCGTCTGACGATGGGGCGGGCCCTCTCGCCGCCCCAGAACCGGCGGCGCGCCGAGGGAGGAGCGAAGGCGGCAGGGGTCCGGAGAGGGCGCGGAGACCTCCCGAGAAGGCCGGAGGGCTGCTGCGCCTCAGGAAGAGGCCCGCGCCCCCTCTCGCAGCGGCGTCTCCCGTCCCCGCTCCACCTGCCGCGCTGGCGCGCGGGGGCCGGCCGTTTCAGGAGGGGGGAAGGGGAGGAGGGAGGCCCTACCATCCTCTACCCAGCGGCCCAAGAGGGGGAGAGGATGGGGGAGGAGCGGACGGGCCGCTCACGATGTACCGATGCAGACGTGGCATCTTGTCAGTAGCGTCGTACTTGTACTACCCTAGCCTCTGGGACAGATTGTGCCGGCCATTGATGTTATTCCGACAACATGCTGTATAAGTGGCTTCATCTCTGTGGTTTCCGCTGACTTGTAGCTCTGCCTAGCGTAGTCTGCAGGGCGTCGATCTGCATTCCACGTACTTATTGCCGAGCTTCGCCTCGACAGTATCACCTGCGTTGATCGGTCGATTGGCTTCCTTGGGCACCCGGCTGCGGCGGTACCCGTCCGCCTCGTCGTTGCCGAAATTCCCAACAGCCATCTCCTATATCGCAACGTAGGTGTTCTGGATTCGGCCCTTGCTTATTTGACTCTTCACGTCTTGCCACTGCTGCTCCAAAAGCTGCTGGGGACGTGTTTGCGTGTGCTCCCCCTGCAAGCCGTAGTTCTTGAGCCAAAGCCTGCGGCTCCGACTGTAGAAGAAGTTGTGGACAGCCCACTCGAGCTCAGCAGGATGCGCTCGTTGCTCGGTCGGGGGCCTGGTTTCTCTGGGCGTGGCCCTCTTAGCCCAGCTTGTTGTCTTCGTTGTCCAAGTGGTATCCTTAGGAGCTCTGCTGGAAGTTCTCGTCGGTCAAGTCGTGGCCCTGGTAGCTCCGCTGGTGGCTCTCGTAGCTCAGGAGGTGGCCCTGGCAGCACCGCTGGTGAATCTCGTAGCTTATCCGGTGGCCCTCGTAGCTCCGCTGGTGGTTCTCGTAGCTCAGGTGGTTGCCCTGGTGTTTCTGCTGGTGGTTCTGCGAGCGGCTTTCGTCGCACAGGTGGTTGCCCTCGTCGTCCTTGCAGTTCAGCTCGTCGCCCTGGTAGCTCTGCGGGAGACACTCGTCGTTGATCTTGTGGCCCGCGTGGCGCAAATTGGGGCCCTCGTAGCTCCAAAGGTGGCCCTTGTAGCTAAGCTGGTGGCCATCAGAGTTTCGCACCTGAGCCTTGAAATTCGGCTCGTCGACCTAGTAATTCTACAAGAGGCTTCTACAATTCCACCTGTAGTCCGCGTAGTTCTGGCTGAGGTCCTGGTAGCTCAGCAGGTGGCCCTCGCAGCTCTCGCAGTTCAGCCGGCCGTCTTCGGATCGGAGCCCTGCATGTGATGCTCGAAGCCCTGCCCGTGGCCCTGGTAGCACAGCGCGTGGTCCCAGTAGCTCAGCGCGTGGTCCTCGTAGCTAAGGTGGTGGCTGTCCTTGCTCAGCAGGTAGTCCCTGCAGCTCAACTCGTCGTCCTGGTAGCTCTGCGGGAAAGTCAGATAGGTCTTCGTCTTCTTGTAGTCCGCGCAACCCAAGCTGTGGTATTAGATGCTCTGCAAATGGCCCCCGGTAACTCTCGAAGCTGGTGCCTCCAGTAGCTCCGCTGGTGGTTTTCATGGCTCAGCTGGTCGGCCTCGCAGCGTAGCACGCGGTCCTCGTGGTTCAGCTGGTCGTTCTTGCAATCCTGCGCGAGGCGTTCGTGACTCAGTTTGCGGCCGCCGTTGCTCAGTTCGTGGCTCTCGTGGCTCGGCACGTGGCTCTCGTAGCTCGGCAAGTGGGACCTGTGGTTTTGGTGGCTTCCGTAGCTGTGCTTGTGGTCCGTGGTCCTCGCAGCACCTTGTCTAGCTCTCGCGGTGCTGCTGCTGGCTTTCGTTGCTCGGCAGATGGGCCTCGAGGCTCTTCTACTGACTCTCCTAGCCGTGCGCGCGGTCCTCCTAGGTCAGCTTGTGGTCCCCGGCAGTCGGCTGGTGGCCCTGCTCGCTCCGTTGGTGGCGGTCGTCGCTCTGGTCGCCGCCCACGAAGCTCTAGCAGTGGCCCCAATAACTTTCTAGGTGGCCCTCGTCGCCGTGCTTCTGGCAGCTCGGCTCGCGGTCCTCGTAGATCCGCTCGTGCCTCTCGTGGCTCTGCCGGCGGGCCTCGCAGTTCGCTGTGCGCTGTGGCCCTCGTAGCTCGGCGCGTGGTCCCCGCAGGTCGTCTACGGTGGCCCCGGCAGCCCTGCTGGGCGGCGGAGGCGACTCCGAGGGCGCGCGTGTTCCTGTCATCCCCGACGTCCGAGTCGCAGTCGCCGGCAGCCCGATCGTGATGTTCCCCGTTCTGGATGTCACTGCACTCCGGGCGCTTGTCGTCGCTCTGCGGTGCGTGGTCCGGGGGATCGTGGGAGTGCTGGCCGCCATTGGAAAAAACTGTGGCAGCACTCGTTGTAGGCGGCGCGGCCGCAGGTCGCACTCGTCGTAGGCGGCGCGGCCGTCATCCACCAGTACCCCCACGACAACGTTCTGAGAAACCCTTGCGGGCTGTTCGGGCGGTTCTTTCCTGGTGACGGTTTTGGTGGTGCATCTGGCGTTGTGCTTGGGTTGCCTGTTACGCAACTCTTCCTCGAGCTGCATGTTGCGCAGCTAGTCCTCGGGTCGCATGTTACGCAGTTCGTCCTGTCTGGTAGTGGACACCATCATGGAAGCTGTCCTAGCGATGGTCACGGTGTCGTGGAAGTGTGGTTGTAGCCCGTGTCGGATGAGGTCGCCAGTATTCTTGAGAGCTGCATCTGTTCGCAGTCCTATGTGCGTGTGTAGTCTCGGCATGCGGGGAAATCTCGTAGCCGATGTTGTCCAGCTTGTAGTTCGTCAGTGTGTGGATGATCTTCCACTCGTACGCGCGCCGCCAAATGGCGGCGGCGCGCTCGGGCCGGCCCGCCAATGGCGGTGGTGTGGGGCGAACCCCCATCGCAATGGCCAGACTGGCCCTCCTTGAACCAACATGGCTTGAGCCAAGACTGCTACGAAACCCCGCACCCTCTGCTTATCTGCCTCGATTGAAAACGCAAGTCTGGCGCAGTCCTTTCGCCCAAACATGGGCCAATACGGGCCGAGCCAACTCGTGGCGTCTTCATCCTGGACGTTTTGACCACGGTATGTGGTGCCTTTCAAACACTGGCGTGCCAAGGCAACTTTGGGGAAATCAAAACGCACCGACGCCGACTCCCGGGACCTCCCCCGGGAAAATCAGATAGGTCTTCGTCTTCTTGTAGTCCGCGTAACTCAAGCTGTGGTATTAGGTGCTCTGCAAATGGCCCCCGGTAGCTCTCGAAGCTGGTGCCTCCAGTAGCTCCGCTGGTGGTTTTCATGGCTCAGCTGGTCGGCCTCGCAGCGCAGCACGCGGTCCTCGTGGTTCAGCTGGTCGTTCTTGCAATCCTGCGCGAGGCGTTCGTGACTCAGTTTGCGGCCGCCGTTGCTCAGTTCGTGGCTCTCGTGGCTCGGCACGTGGCTCTCGTAGCTCGGCAAGTGGGACCTGTGGTTTTGGTGGCTTCCGTAGCTGTGCTTGTGGTCCGTGGTCCTCGCAGCACCTGGTGTAGCTCTCGCGGTGCTGCTGATGGCTCTCGTTGCTCGGCAGATGGGCCTCGAGGCTCTTCTAGTGACTCTCGTAGCCGTGCGCGCGGTCCTCCCAGGTCATCCCCGGCAGTCGGCTGGTGGCCCTGCTCGCCCCGTTGGTGGCGGTCGTCGCTCTGGTCGCCGCCCACGAAGCTCAAGCAGTGGCCCCAATACCTCTCTCGGTGGCCCTCGTCGCCGTGCTTCTGGCAGCTCGGCTCGCGGTCCTCGTAGATCCGCTCGTGCCTCTCGTGGCTCTGCCAGGCGGGCCTCGCAGTTCGCTGTGCGCTGTGGCCCTCGTAGCTCGGCGCGTGCTCCCCCGCAGGTCGTCTACGGTGGCCCCGGCAGCCCTGCTGGGCGGCGGCAGCGACTCCGAGGGCGCGCTTGTGTTCTGTAATCCCCGACGTCCGAGGCGGAGTCGCCGGCAGCCCGATCGTGATGTTCCACGTTCTGGATGTCACCTGTCGTGAGCCGCCTGATCCGCGGCCCTGCGCGCGTTAGGTAATTTAGTCGCGTCCGCGGCCCGTTCGCGACCTTCCGCCGCGGGCGCTTCTGCCTGCGGCTGTAACAAAAAAAAATCCTGGATGTCACTGCACTCCGGGCGCTTGTCGTAGCTCTGCGGTCCGTGGTCTGGGGGATCGTGGGAGTGCTGGCCGCCATCGAACAAAACTGTGGCAGCACTCGTTGTGGGCGGCGCGGCCGCAGGTCGCACTCGTCGTAGGCGGCGCGGCCGTCATCCACCAGTACCCCCACGACGACGTTCTGAGAAACCCTTGCGGGCTGTTCGGGCGGTTCTTTCCTGGTGACGGTTTTGGTGGTGCATTTGGCGTTGTGCTTGGGTTGCCTGTTACGCAACTCTTCCTCGAGCTGCATGTTGCGCAGCTAGTCCTCGGGTTGCATGTTACGCAGCTCATCCTGTCTGGTAGTGGACACCATCATGGAAGCTGTCCTAGCGATGGTCACGGTGTCGTGGAAGTTTGGTTGTAGCCCGTGTCGGATGAGGTCGCCAGTATTCTTGAGAGCTGCATCTGTTCGCAATACTATGTGCGTGTATAGTCTCGGCATGCGGGGAAATCTCGTAGCCGATGTTGTCCGGCTTGTAGTTCGTCAGTGTGTGGATGATCTTCCGCTCGTACGCGCGCCGCCAGATGGCGGCGGCGCGCTCGGGCCGGCCCGCCAATGGCGGTGGTGCGGGGCGAACCCCCATCGCAAGGGCCAGACTGGCCCTCCTTGGACCAACATGGCTTGAGCCAAGATTGCTACGAAACCCCGCACCCTCTGCTTATCTGCCTCGATTCAAAAACGCAAGTCTGGCGCAGTCCTTTCGCCAAAACATGGGCCAATACGGGCCGAGCCAACTCGCAGCGTCTTCATCCTGGACGTTTTGACCACGGTATGTGGTGCCTTTCAAACACTGGCGTGCCAAGGCAACTTTGGGGAAATCAAAACGCACCGACGCCGACTCCCGGGACCTCCCCCGGGGTGCGTTCTGACGAGGACTTCGAAGCGAATCCGGCGGTGGCGACGCGGGCCTCCCAGGAGGCCGACACAGTGGAAAACTGGCGGAGGGCAGCAGCATCGGCACCTTTGGCTGAGCCCCGTTGGGTACTGAACCCATCTGCTGCCTCTTGCCAATCGACGCTGCTCGACGCTCAATCGGCGCTGCATCAGCGCCCTCATCGACTACCAGGCGCTAGCCGACGCGAGTGCACTCCGAGGACGGAGCTTGCTACCGAAAGCCCCTCTGTCTTCCATGACCTGCTGCCGACAGCCCCTCTGGTGCGGGCCCAGAGGGTATACGCCACCACCACCACGTCGATCCATTCTCCCTCCTCTACCCTCTTCTTCCTCGCCCCTTTACCCCCGACGTCATGATTTTTTCATGACGCGACCCCCAGAGGTCTGGACCCATTCCCCGGGACCGGTTCTTCATCCTGAGTCGTTTTTTGACGGTCCCGAGGCCCGGTGAGGGCCCCCAGAGGCCGAAAATGGCGAAAAACCTCCCGTCGTGATTTTTTCATGACCCGACGGGGTCTGGGGAGAGGGATGGGGGTGAGGGAGGCGGTGGTGGTGCATATGTGTGGGCCCCGCCTCTGGCGACCCGCTGGCAGGCGGTGGGCGCCGGACACGCCCGGGAAGGGCCCCCCCCCCCCCCCCCCCCCCCCGGGAGGGAGCCCCCGCGGCGGAGGTCCGCCCCCCTCTCTCCCGGGAGGGGCAGGGGGGACCGCCTTCACGGGCGACGCGAACACAGGGGGTAGGGCAGAGGGCGGGAAATCCACCCCCACACAGTCGAGGCGTTGACCTAAGGAACTTTAAATAAGGAGCGAGGCCCCTTGTTCCCATAGGTTCAACCTCGATTCCCCATGGAAAACCTCCGGAAAACCCGAGGCAAACTTTGGAACAACCAAGGAACACCGAGCCCCTCCCCAACGAAAAGGGTTCCCTCTTCAGCGCCCCGACTGTAATAACCACCCCGACACGCGAAGCTGTTTAGTAAAAACGCACCCGAAGAAGGAATCAAACAGCAGGGCTGTTTAGGAAACGCCCAAGGCCGTTCAGTAAGCGCCAATTGTCCCGTCTGGGTGAGAGGCCAACAAAGTTTGAACGGGTGCTTCCAAAGCTCAACTGTTTAATAACAAAGTAAACGGTGCAAGAATGTCGAATCGCCCCGTCTCCTGCCAGCACCGCGCATAAAGTGCAGGCAGCGCCGCCCACACTAGCATATAGGGAGGCGCTGCCTTGAAGCAAGACGCCCGCGGTAACAGACAACCTCATGTCCCCACTTGGGATATACGTTCAAAGTAACAAGGCTGCTGACCCTAAGGTAGTTCAACGCTTTTCACTGTTCACGCTCTTCGGTCGAAGATCGATCCGCATGCAATTTTCGCAAGCCCCAAGAGGGCCCCCAAGCAAACATGACGGCCCCTAGAGAAACATGACGGCCCAAGAGGGTCTCCAGAGGGACCCGGGACGGTTCAACAGGGCCCTTAGACGGCCGAAGGCGGCATCAGGGCGACGCCAGGATGGCCTTAAGAGACACCCCTGACGGCCAAGAGCGCCACAAGAAAACCCAAGAGAGCCCCAACATGATCCAAAACGGCCCCAACACGGGTCCAAGGAACCCGCAAGACCGCCCCGACAGTTGCCACAAGCACCCTCAGTACTGCCCACGTAAACCCCATGAGGGCTCCTCACGAAGACAAGCCGAGAGGTGTCGCATGCGACGGCCTTCTGAGCGGTGACCGAGCGGTCGCCACCCGGTGGCACGGTGGCAGGTTTGCCGCAGGCAGCTGGATACGCCAATCCCGCGCGCAGGAGTCCCACCAGCCCTCTGGGCGTAGGTGGCTTCGGGAGTTTCCTCTTCCACTCTTCCACCCCTCCCTCTTCCCCTTCAGGGAGGGAGGGGTTTGCCCCTCCCCCCACCCCCTCCCCTGGACCTGGACGGGGCCGGTCGCGGGCAGTTGGAGCGCTCGAAAGACCTCGGCGAGGAAGCCAAACTCGTTGGTTTTACTAGGGTTTGGGCCCCATTTTGGCCTCTTGGGGGGGGGGCTCTAATTGTAGCTACCCTCTTCTTTGATCGATCTCCTCCGAGATGGCCCCAAGAGGCGCCCAGGAGGCCCCAAGAGGCCCCAAGATGGCACCAGCAGGAGGCCCCCAAGAGGCTCCCAGGAGGCCCCCAAGAGGACCCCAAGCGGCTCCAAGAGCCCCCCCCCCCCGAGACACGCAAGACGCCGAAGAGCCTCCTCCAAGGACCGCCAAGAGACCCCAAGACGTCCCAAGAGGCCACCAATAAGCGCCCAAGAGATATCCCAGGAGGCTCCAAGAGGCATCCACGAGACCTGTCCCTTTTGCTTGCCCTCCTCCTCCTGCTCCTCCTTCCTCCTCCTACTCCTTCTCTTCCTCCTCCTCCTCCTCCTCATATTCTTCCTCCTTCTCCTCCTCCTCCTATTCATCCTCCTTCTCCCCACTCCCTCATCCATCCATCCAGCCTCCTCATTCTCCTCCTCCCTGCTTCGCACGGTTCGGCCGCCCCCCTCTTTGCTCCCGTACTTCCCTGATTACCTCAACTTCCCTGGTGAGGATACTTTTTTTTACAGCCGCAGGCGGAAGCGCCAGCGGCGGGCGGTCGCGGGCGGGCTGCGGCCGCGACTAACGGCGGGCGCGCGCGAGGCAACCTGGTGAGGATACGCGAAGCGTATAAAATTGATTGTCCAGGACCACCAGCACCCGTGGAGGTGTAGAGTGGGCGCCCCCTAGCTCCTGATCCCGCCGATTGTCCTCGTCAATGGAGGCTTGGAGCTGCACGCAGACACCACCGCGAGGCAGTCCTGGCTGGCCTCAACAAGCCTTCGGAGCAACCCAAGGCGGCCTCAACACCCCCGACCGCTCAGGGGCGCCGACTCCGCGCCGAGGGGACTGAGACTGCCCCGGGTTCCTCGGGGGAACTGTTACGGCCAGCCGGGGCTGCCTCGTGGGGCTGCCCCAGAGATCCTATGTCGCGAAAAAGTTGAAGCAACGTCAAAGTCACGACCGGGGGAATCCTAGACCCTGTCTTTCTGCGGCGCTCCACGAGCCCGATCGATGCTGTGAGGGCCCAAAGGCCTCAACGCAGGGCGAAGTCGCCGGGTGTGAGACAGTGCGACGCCAGGATCTCAGGAGGAGGATGAGGGGGGGGTCGAGGCGATACGAGGCGCCAGTCAGCTGTCTCCAAGGAAGGGCCTCACGGGAGCCCGGCGCAGGCGCCAGAGCGCCGAGAACGAATTGCAAGAGCGAGGAGGAAGGGAACCCAAACACGATCGCGTCATGAAAACATCCAGACGGAAGGTTTTTGCTATAGTTTTCGGCCTCAGGGAGCCCTCGCTGGGCCTCGGGGCCGTCAGAAAACGACTCACTATGAAAAACCAGCCATGGGGAAAGGGTCTGGATTTCTGGGGGCACCGTCCTGAAACAATCAGGACGTCGCATGTCTGGGAGGAAGGTATGACACAGGCCGTGGTGTTGGTGTTTCGCGCGCAGTTCCCAACGCTGACATCTGCCAAACATTGCGGCTCCAGTGCCGACCATGCTTCACTGTCTGTCGCAATGTGCATCGCCTTGTGTGGTGGACGAGAGCGAGGGGTAGGAGGGAATCTTGGAATTGCGCTCTGATTCGCCGAGGGGGCGGTCAGCTTGGTGCGGCACTCACTAGCTGCTGGCAGAAACACGCGGTATCTAGCAACAGGGGCGCCAAGGAGGGAAAGGAGGGAGGGAGAGGAGGGAGAGGGGGGGGGGAGGAGAGGAGGGGAGGGAGAGGGAGGGAGAGGAGGGAGAGAGGAGGGAGGGAGGGAGGGAGAGGGGGAGGAAGGAGGGGGGTGGGAGAGGAGGGAGGGGGGAAAGGGAGGATCCCCCCCATCGAGGGGAGAAGGCCCCGCCACGGTGTTCCGTCTCTGAAGCTCGGGTCTCCACGGGGCCGCTCGGGGCAGTCCTCGAGCACCCCCAGACGCCTCTCGGCGGGGCAAGGCTGCTGTAGAGAGCACCCCGAGGCTGGAAAACTGCGAGACCCGACGAACGTGTCCTCGGGGGCGCGCAAACATGGATTTGCGATCCATGGATTGGGCGCGCGGTCGCCAAATCCATGGATCGGGGGAGGTGCCCTCCCCCAAATGCGGCCGGTGCCGCCTCGTTCGGCGGCGGAAATCCGCGATGTCCCATGGAAACGGGAGCCGTCGCTAACCCACGCCCCCTTGATCCATGCTGGCGATCGCCTGACTTCCGAAAATCTCGGGCCTCCCCCCTGGCGTTGCCCCGCCCAACCCCCCCTGGGGGCGTGCGCAGATCCGGGCCCCGACGCCGGCGCCGACGACGGGGACGACGCCAACGATGCCGACGCCGATCTCAGAGCCGACAGCGACGACTCCGCCGCTGACGACGACGACGACGCCGCCGCCGCTGACGACGACCACGACGACGACGACGACGACGACGACGACGACGACGACGACGACGACGACGACGCCTCGCCCTCGTCTCCGCCTCGCGGGCAGGGCGGCGGGCGCGCGTGGGGGTGGCGGCGGCGCCGAGGCGGGGAACGTCACGCGCAGCCTCGGTCCGCACCCCGTCGCCACCGTCGTCGTCCTCCTCCTCCGCTTCGTCCTCCCAAGGCGGCTCTCGCCAGAGCTCGCCGCCGGCCTTCTTATTTCGCCGACTGTCGCGCCTGATGCTGCCTCTGGTGATTCAGGCTGACTCGTCGGGCGTTTCCCCCTTGCGGGTTTCGCCTCCCCGCTTGTGGTGTTCGTAGGCTGCGGCTGGCCGTTGGTAGCAAGCAAAATCCGTTTCTGCCTCCCCATCCTGTCTCCTCGCAAGATTAGGTTGTGCCCACGACCGCCGAGATTTCAGGCGCTCTGCTGAGGAGGTGGGGGCGTAAATTGTGCCATCGGCAGCCGGAACTCCGAACGTCCTGCCAGTGGTTTCGCCATAGGTTGCGCCGAAGGCCGCCGAAGCCTGCGCCCTGCGATCGGTTGCTTACGAGAGGGTGCACCGAGGGCCACCAGTACTTCAAATTATCTGCTACTGCTTGCGCTAGTTGTTGCACCGATGGCCACCAAAACTTCGAGGCCATGCGATTCCACCTTGGGTTGGCACCCACGGCTGGCTAAACTTGAACCGTCGTGCAGTTGGTTGCGTCGTATGTTGCGCCATATGTTGTCGAAGCTTAGAACGTCTTTTTTCATGTCAGGCGGAGCTGGTTTCACTGCGCCCTGGCTTTGACCAGGCGGCGAAGGTTTGATTGCGCACGTAGGTTGTCAGTGCTCGACGATTGGTTTCGGCTGCCCTTGGCAGCGCAACCGCCCCCCGAGCCTCGACAACCCCAAGCTCGGCTGCCCCAGCATCTTTTATTCCGAGCCCACTGGACAGATGGAGAAGAAGGAGGAGGCTCAGAGAAGGGGAAACAGGTTCAGAAAAGGGAACGCACACGAAGAGACGAAGAGGGAGAACGCAGGACAGAGGCTGCCGTTTTGGGGCCGCGGTATGCTTCTGTCTTCCCGAGCCGATCGACCTCGTCTCCTGGCCAGCGGACCGCCGAGGCGATCTCGCGGAGGTGCTGCGGCCCCTGCACGGCGCTGTCGGCCTTGCACGTCCGCCACCTCGGGTCGACTGTGCGGGGGGCCTCCTCCGCACCTCCCGGCCAGGCCGCCCACGACACACGTGGATGCCATCCGAAGCGCTCCCGGCTGCCAGCCGAGGCCCTCCCAGGCTGTCCCAGGCTGGCGGCGGCCCCATGGACGCCAGAGGCGCCAAGATTGTCGGGACAAGCTGGGAGCGGCATATCTGTAATTAGATCTACGTGTATACATATATACACATGTGTGGATTAGCCAGCGTGGACGCCAAACAGTGCGTTATATGATTAACCAAGAGAAAGACCCCTAAGCCTTTGGGAGGGGACCTAAGTTAGGAGGGCCAAAACATTATGACAGGGGGGTCTTTTTCTGCACATATGTCGAACCAAACAGCCCAAACATATTACCCCGAATGCAAAGACGGGAACCGTCTTCACTGTGTATTGAGGTTAGGGGTTCTTCTCTTCTCGATGACTATAGCACACCACGTGGTACGGTCCAAATTGTGTGGTGCAAGATCTGTATATTCATATGTATGCACATAGAGAACACAGACCCTGCAGGCGTGTGTGAAACGTTGTCCCTTTGAGCCGTCGTCGCCGCCGCCGCTCCTACCCTTTCTGTGCGCCCTCCTCCTCAACCAACCCAGCCGAACGGAAATCAAACAACATGGTAATTCAGTCGACGGGAAACCCCTTTCCTTTGATTCCTTCCCTGGCGAGGAGGGGGAAGGGGTAGCGGGGGGGGGCCCTGGGGGGGTAGCAAGGGGGGGGTCCCGAAGGCCGTGGCCTCCCTACCGGAAGGTCCCCTCTGGACAAGGAAGGGGGCGGTCCCGTTGTGGACAGGGGGGGCTCAGGACCCCTTCCCCCGCCTCCCCCCTGCGGACGAGGGGACCACTAAAACGACGCGAAGATCGGGACAAAATCGGATCTGGATAACTCGAAATCTCTGAGAATCGGCGGGTTTGGAGGATGTATGGGGCGCCGCGGCCGCTCCAGAGCGTTCCGGAACGCTCTGAGAGCGCTCTGGAACGCTCTGGAGCGATTTATCCCGATCCTAGCCCTGTTTTACTCACCCCTGCGGACGAGGGGACCACCGTCCCCCCCATCCTCCCGGACCCCCCCCCCCAGAGGCATCCTCACTCTCTTTTCTGCTGCGGCGGGGTGCTGCGTGTCTCCCGGCAGGCCTCCCAGGAAGCCTCGGACCTGCTCCGTGGGCGGCTCCAAGCTGCCGTGGAGCTCCGCAGAGAGTCCTGCAAGAGGTCCCCCAACAGAGCCCAATAGGCTCCAAGTAGAGCCCCGAGAAAGGCTCTTGAGCGTCAGCGTCGTCGTCCCCCCTTGAGAGTCGGCGGTGCTGGCCGTGAGGCCTTTTCGATATACATATGATGTGTAAGCTACGCGTGGTGCAACCGATGTTAAACAACGAACGTATTGCAAGTTATGTGGTGCAATATATGTACTGCAGTCGGTGCTGCAACGTATGTGGTGCAACATATGTGGTGTAACGTATGTGGTGCAATCGATGTGGTGCCATATGTGTTAAGCAATCTAGGTGGTGCAACATATGTGGTATATGTATGTGGTGCGATCTCTGTAGCGCAATCTACGTGGAACAATATATACGGTGCGATGGACGTAATGCATTAGATGTGATACAAACTGCGTGGTGCAATCTACGTGGTCCTATCTATGTGGCCCAACCTATGTAATGCCCTAAATGTCGTACAATACCTGTAGTGTGAGCTAGGTGGCGAAAGCCAGGTGGTGCAATCGATGTGGTGTGAGCTATGGCATGTGACCTATGCGGTGTAAGCAGCGGCGACGGACGGCGGCGACGGCGGCGACAACAAGCGCGGCGACCGACAGCCACGCGCAGAAGCAGCGGCGACGGACGGCGGCGACGGCGGCAACAAGTACGGCGACCGACAGCCAAGCACAGGAGCAATGACGACGGACGGCGGCGATGGAGACAACAAGCCAGTTGGGCCGACAGCAACGCCCAGTTAAACCAATAAGACTCCAATTGCAAGCACTGGTAGGGGAATATATATATATACATACATACATAGATATAGAGAGAGATGCATGCGTGTGCTATGTGTATATAAATACATACGCATATACATATATCCGCCACCGTGTTCTGAGGCACGAGTTGGAGTGCCCTCAAGTCCCTTCGAGTTCTCTGTGCTGATTTACGTAGACAATCTTCAAGGGGCCCGCAGACCAGAGTTCTGAGCGCTCGCAGGGGGCTCCTGGGCGCTGACGGGGGATCCACCCCGCGTGACTTTTCGAGAGGCCAATTGCTCGGGACATGCCTGACCAACATGGTTTCAGATGGCCCCGGGGACCGTCCTGGAGCCATCTTGGGCGCCTCTTGGACCGTCCAAGAAGCCAGAATCGTCAAAATCCAATGGTTTGTTGTGCGGTCTTCGACCGCCTGTTCGGTTTTCAGAGCGGCCAAGGCGGCCCAGGAGGCGCCCAAGATCGCTCCAAAACAGCCCGAGAGCCCCCAAGAGGGCCCAAGAGGTCCCCAACACGGCCCCAGAGGCGCCCAAGATGGAGAACACGAACTGACACTTTGAGCGCGCCCAAGGATTCCCCCACAAGCTACCGAGGTGCGCACAAAGAAGCCCCCAGATGCCCCAAGAGGGACCGAGAGGCCCGA
Source organism: Prorocentrum cordatum (assembly GCA_963575745.1). Lineage (NCBI taxonomy): Eukaryota > Dinophyceae > Prorocentrales > Prorocentraceae > Prorocentrum > Prorocentrum cordatum. The sequence goes on along the minus strand of CAUYUJ010015006.1, from coordinate 126,110 downwards.
ATCAGGCCCCAAGAAGCTCCCAAGACGCCCCACAGCACCCCCAACACCGCCCCCACCCAAGAGATCCTCACGGGCATCCAGTATACGGCCTCTGACCTGCAACCCAGGCACAACGGCGGGATGGGCCGAAGGCCACTATATCCGCCGCCCTCTGATTTATCACAAGGGTGCCTGGCGTGCTGAGGTTCAGGAGGATCTTGGTCCTTTCTAGAACTCCCCCATGGGGCTTCGGCCGATGTCGCCGGCCACGTGGGAGGCCCGCAAACAAAATCAACAGCCACAACACATGCTCCAAGACGGCTCAAGGTGGCACTCAAGGCTCCCGGGATGGCCCAAGATGGCCTGCAAGATACCTCCAAGACGGCCCCAAGAGAGCCAAACATGGCCCCAAGATGCACCAAGACGGCCCAGTATGCAACCAAGACGGCCCAAGACAACCTCAAGATGGCCCCAGACGTCCCAATAGGTCCCCTAAGAGTCCTCCGAGACGGCCTAAAAGACCTCCAAGAGGTCCTCCAGGAAAACCAAAAGAGGCAACAAACATTGATTTCACGTAGTTGTTTGAAGGATTCTGGCATTTGCTTATTTTTGACCGTCCGACGGCCCCAGACGGCCCAAGAGCCCACCAAGATCGCCCAGGAGGCTTCCAATATGGCCCTAGAACAGCCCAAGAGGCCCCCAAGACGGCCCTAAGAGGGCCCCCAAACGGCCTCCAAGACTCCCAAGATGGCCTCCAAGACTGCCCTGGACCCCAAGACGGCTTCCGACGGCGTCAGACGGGCCGGGAACACCATAAGACAACCAAAAAAGGCCCCCAAGAAGCCCCCAGAGGCCCCCAAGAGGCCTCGGCCCAAGGAGGCCCCCAAGATGCCTCCAAGAGGCCCCAGAAGCTCCCAGCAGGCCCCAAAAATGCCCCCAGGTGCTCCCAAAATGCCCCCTCCTCTTCCTCCTCCTCCTCCTCCTCCTCCTCCTCCTCCTCCTCCTCCTCCTCCTCTTACTCCTCCTCCTCCTCCTCCTCCTCCTCCTCCTCCTCCTCCTCCTGATCTTCCCCGCCATCATCCGCCGAATGCTCCTCCAAAGGTTTCCACGACGGCTGGGGGAACACACATGGTCCGACAGCTTGGCAGAGCTCTGGCCACAACGTCCGGCCATATGGGCGATCCCAAAGGCGGGGGGGGCGGCGGTGGTTCGCCGTGGACGTCTTCGACACATGAATACATCGATCGAGTAATACATACACGTGTACTCCAGATTTCGTAATAAAGGGAGGGGGGTCTCTTTTCGGGGGGGGTCTCTTCCAGGCTATCTTGGAGGGCCTGGGGGGTCTGGGGACGATGTTTTGGAGGGTTCTCCCACGGGGGAGGTCTGACATGGCTTGTCTTGGAGGGTCCAGACCCCCTCCCTTTTATTACGAAATCTGGAGTATCTGTATCGAATTGCGTATTATCTGCACACGCATGTACACACACTGACTTACCAAAGGCATGCGGGCCGTCGCCCGAACCAGAGTGCACGCGCGCCCGACGTCGTGCTCGCTCGTTCCGTGCGCGGGCCACTGGCACTCTCGACCCCCCCGCGGGGGAGTGGGCGCTCTCGCCCTGGGCCCCTCCGCAGGAGCCCGGGAGCTGCCCCCCCCCCCGGAGACCGCAGGACTGCGAGCAGCAGCCTGGCGGCGTCTCCGAGACATGCCTGGGTCTCCGTTGCTCGGGCAGCTTGTCTGCAAGGGCCCTTCCTCACTCTCTCTGTCTGTCTGTCTGTCTGTCTGTCTATCGATCTATCTATATATATATATATATCTATCTATCTATCTATCTATCTATCTATATATATATCTATATATATATCTATATATCTATATATATATATGTATATACCTATCTATCGATCGATCTATCTATCTATATATATATATAGATATATATCTATCTATATATCTATATATACATCTATATATCTATCTATCTATCTATATAAATATATATCTAAATATATACATAACTATCTACATATATATCTATCTATATATATATCTATATATCTATATATCAACATGTCTATCTATCTATATATCTATCTATATATCTATCTATCTATCTATCTATCGATCTATCTATATATCTATCTATCTATGTATCTATCTATCTATCTATCTATCGATAGATCTATCTATATATCTATCTATCTATCTATATATCTATATATCTATCTATCTATCTATATCTATCTATCTATCTATCTATCTATCTATCTATCTATCTATCTATCTATCTATCTATCTATCTATCTATCTATCTATCTATCTATCTATCTATCTATATATATCGTCTCTCTATATATATACACATAATTTTCCGTCCGGTGAGGGAGCCTGGGCTCTCGAAATCGGTGGTCGATCGTGCCCCCCCCCCTCCCGTCGAGGCCCCCCACCGCGGCCCACCGTGCGCGTAGGCGTGCAAGGCTGTTGAGGCAAGCGCTTTCCGAGACTCGCGGGGCAACCACTCGCAAGTGGCCTGGGCGACCCAGGCCACTTGCGATCCAGGCGGACCCAGCCTGGGTCCCCTCGGCGGACCCGGGCTGGGTCCGCCGAGGGGATTTGCGATCCACTACATCGAGGCAGATGTTTGCTTTCAGGACCTTTCGCGAGCAGGCACTTTGCGAGCAGTGGGACGCGCTCGGCAGCTGTCGAAGGCATTCTGCCGCAGGGGTGCCATGTTCCACACCCGACAGGTCGGGGCCGCTTGCTTTGCAGGAGTGGCTTCCCGACACGCCCCGTACACTCGGCGTACCGTGGCCGCCAGGCCCAGAGTGTGCCGGTAGTCCCTCGGCGTCCTACCTCCCCTCCTCGGGCGGGGATCGCTCGAAGCACAATACCTGCTCTGCTGTGAATCCTCGGAGCGCCTGGAGACTGGCAAGCCTTGCCAGCAAGGGCCCTGGCTGCGCACAGCCAGCCCCCCTCATCAGGGAACGCCTCGGCGGGCCTCGACATGCCCCCGGAGGTGGCCCCAGCTGGCCTCCACAGGCCCCCCGAGCAGCCCCTGGGGCGGTCTCAACACCCCGGCGCCGCCGCCGGCGGCGCCACCTGGGGCGCTGCGCGACCCGGGATTGGGGCGTCGAGGCCGTCCCAGGGACAGCCTGCTGAGGCCAGCCAGGGCCACCTGGGCGGGCCACCTGTGCGCCGCCCGAGGCCTCCCGTGGACCTGGTCGGCATAGCTCTCGGGCAAGAGATCCGGCCTCTGGCGGCCGTTCGGGACGAGCTGGGCACCTCCAGCACGCTCTCGGCGAGGCGCAGCTGCTGGAGGGCACCCCGAGGCTGGAACGCCGCCGAGAGCCCACGAGAACGCCCAAGAGCCTCAGACGCCGGAGGTCCGGGTTTGGGAAGCCCTGCGCTGCCCAGGGTTCCACGCCGCGCCACCTCCTCTGTGGGAACGGCAAGTCGACCCAGAACGCCTCCGGGCACCGCTGCAGCCCGCGCGACGCGGCCTCCGCGGCAGTGAGCCGAGTCACGAGCCGCACGAAGCAGCCGATCATCGAGTCCTCGCCGCGCGCGTTCATGCAGCCTGCGAGGCGAGGACAGGACGCGAGGTCGGGATCCCCCCCCCAGAGGATAGAAGAGCAGAAAACGGCACGGGCAGAACCTTTCGGAGGTCCGCGCGGATTTCTTGGATCGGCGCTGGAGCCCCCTCCCCCTCCCTGCGCAAGGGTGTCCAGCGCAGATCCAAGAATTCCGTGCGGAGCGTGGAAAGTTTATGTTCATGCCGTTGTTATCACGTAGCCTCGTCTCTGTCAGGGGGGGTCGGGAATGAAACGTTGCCCGAAATTCTGCCCGAGTGTGACCGACACCAGCGCCCGAGTGTTTCCGAGCGCGCCAGAGTGTGACCGAGGTTCTCGCGTTAAAGCCAAAACTCGGTTACAGGTTCGGTCCCCCCAGGCGTTCGGCCACAATTCTGCGCACATGTTCGGTCACCATGTATTCCGGTCACGTACTTTTTCGGCCGATAGCGGCCAGGCGCTATGGGACTCTTCGGCGGCGCGCCCACAGGGTGGCGGCAGAAGGGGCGCGCCCTCTCAGAGGGCTCAGCAGGCATCCGGCCATCTGAGCAGCGCTCTGAGCCTCCGCCGCAGCCGCGGGGAGCTTCCCCAAGGGCCGGCGGGCGCCTGCTCCAGGGAAGCCCCGGTGCCCTCTGCAGAGGCCCGGCCCCTCTCAGGCTCCCCTCCTCGGCGCGCCGCCGAGCCCTTGCCAGCGGGCTGCGGGGGGACTCGGACCACGGGCCTGCCATCGCTCGGACGTCCATTCCCTGTGCTTTTTTCGATTTCGAGCGTGGTTTTTTCGCCAAATGATCAAGGATGCTCCTCGATGGCCCTCGCCGAAGGAAAAATGCACACGTCCGAGCGATGCCGAGACGGGCCGCGCGGGCCGCATCCCGGCACCAGGCTCGCCCCCCGTGCAGGAGGACTGGCGGAGGCAGGAGGACAGGGGCAGCCACAGGGGCTAGGGGTGCCGGGAGCGGGGGCCGAAAAGGCCGGGTGGGCGTGCGAGGGGAGGGGGGCACGTGCACGAAGGCCACGGTCGGGAGCTTCTGCTTCGCGCGCCGCGGCGGCGGCCCAGGCGGCACGCTGCGCCCAGCAAGCCGACAGCGTGTCGCTCCACCCCGCGGGACGGCGACGCTCGGGGCCGGGCCGTGGCTGGTGGGTCGCGCCGAAGCGGCAGCACGGCACACGAAGACAGAGTGCAGCGGCCGAGGTCGCTGCGGACTGCCGGGGAGACCCCAGGAGGCTTCCCCCCTCTTCGGCTACAGGCGTAAGAGTGGCCCTGGGTAGGAGTGACCTTTGGTGCGCAGCTGTTGGGGGCGCGAGGGAGCCAAATTTAACCCAAGGGCGCGGGCCGCTTGCACCGCATCGCGCTCGGCGATCGGGGGGAGCCCGATGAGCCCGCACCAAAGGCCCCTCTGGCGAAAGGTCACTCTTACGTGTACTCCAGATTTCGTAATAAAGGGAGCGGGGTCTCATTTCGGGGGGGGTCTCTTCCAGGCTATCTTGGAGGGCCTGGGGGGGTCTGGGGACGATGTTTTGGAGGGCTCTCCCACGGGGAGGGGGTCTGAAATGGCTTCTCTTGGAGGGTCCAGAGTAGTAGTAGTAGTAGTAGTAGTAGTAGTAGTAGTAGTAGTAGTAGTAGTAGTAGTAGTAGTAGTAGTAGTAGTAGTAGTAGTAGTAGTAGTCGTAGTAGTAGTAGTAGTAGTAGTAGTAGTAGTAGTAGTAGTAGTAGTAGTAGTAGTAGTAGTAGTAGTAGTAGTAGTAGTAGTAGTAGTAGTAGTAGTAGTAGTAGTAGTAGTAGTAGTAGTAGTAGTTAGTAGTAGTAGTAGTAGTAGTAGTAGTGTAGTAGTAGTAGTAGTAGTAGTAGTAGTAGTAGTAGTAGTAGTAGTAGTAGTAGGTAGTAGTAGTAGTAGTAGTAGTAGTAGTAGTAGTAGTAGTAGTAGTAGTAGTAGTAGTAGTAGTAGTAGTAGTAGTAGTAGTAGTAGTAGTAGTAGTAGTAGTAGTAGTAGTAGTAGTAGTAGTAGTAGTAGTAGTCTAGTAGTAGTAGTAGTAGTAGTCGTAGTAGTAGTAGTCGTAGTAGTAGTAGTCGTAGTAGTAGTAGTAGTAGTAGTAGTAGTAGTAGTAGTAGTAGTAGTGGTAGTAGTAGTAGTAGTAGTAGTAGTACTAGTAGTAGTAGTAGTAGTAGTAGTAGTAGTAGTCGACCTTTGCGCCCTGCGCCGAGCCGGCTCCCCTGAGGGCGCCGGGGCCGTCCCGAGCGGCCGCCCTCGGCCCCGAGCTGCGGCCCAGCCAGAGGGCCGACCGGAGTCTAGCGCCCCTCGGAGCCCGGCGCCGCCCGCGGCGAAGCCACGACGGGCCATCTCCGCAGCGCGTCGGGCCCTGGGAAACCATCACGGGTCGACCAAGCTCGACGAGCGAAGCAAACATATGGTCAGGAGCTCGTACCGCGATGTTTCGTGAAGGTTGTACCTCAAGGACCGGGGGACAGACAGGGGCGGCAAAACACTCACCCTGAGTCAGCAAGGCATCGCCGATGCGTCGCCGGCAGAGCCCTGGCGGCGAAGCAGCATGCTGATGAGCGCGGGGGAGCACCCACACTGCGAACGGCGAGGGTGATGTGCTGCCTGCAAGGACCGACCCCAAAATGTGTAAAACATACTTACAGTCAAAACGGGAAACTAAACGAAACCCAACGTGCGAAACGAACGTTTGAAACAACACCTTTGCAAAACGAAACGAACAGCGAGACGAAGCCTTGAACACAAAACGAAAAAACGAAACGAAACAACAACGAAGCACGAACAGGAAACCAAACACAAAGGCCCAAACCAAAACAAACAACGTTGTGGTCGGCCCTTGGATGCCTGAATACGCCGGGCAGGACAGGGCCAACGCGGCCCAGATCTGCGGGCAGGACCGGGGCGCGCGACGAGCAGAAGGGTGCGGCGACGAGGTCGTGGGGCCCTCCGGGGCTTCCCACAGGCACTCTTGCTGCGAAGCCTTGTTGGTCTTTGACCTTTTGGAAGAAGCCCCCCCCCGAGCCCGTCCCAGACATGCGACGTCCTGATTTTTTCAGGACGGCGTCCCTGGAAGTCCCAGCCCTCCCTGGGACCGGTTCTTCATCCTGAGTCGTTTTTCGACGGTCCCGAGGCCCAGCGAGGGCCCCCAGAGGCCGAAAACTATAGCAAGAACCCTCCGTCCGGATATTTTTTTTCGACGCGATCATGTCTGGGGCCCCTCCCTCCCTTCCAGCCCCCATCCCTGTTCCCCCCCCCGGGCCTGGCGTGGGATAGGGGGCCCCTCGCCTGGACGGGGGGAGCGTCAGCAGGCACCGGAACAGGCCGGCGGACAGCGCGTAGAACTGCCCCTGCTGGAAGGCGTTCTCGTGGAAGGCGTCGCCTCCTGTCTTGAGAGTGCCCTGGACGTTCCCATGGTGTTAGGTCGGGCCTGTCCTCCTACAGGGGGATTGTGGACGAAAAATAAAAGATGGTCAACAATTACCCTGTGACGTACCCAACCCATTTGTATCAATGGAAACGAGGAGTTGGCCGAAACTTGCATGGACAATCAACTTGATGTGTAAGCTACTTGGGACACGCGCCTATGGCATGATGCGCAGGAGAACCATACAAGGACGAGGGGCGACAGCTACAGGCTCGAAGAGGACATGGGGAGTCGGGAACGCAGAGCAGGAGAAAAACGTGCGGGAAGCCGAACCATCAGCACGGCAGCAGCAGAGGGAAGGTGACTGCAGGAGGAGAACAAGGACGAAAGCGGCGTCTAATTTGAGTCTGCGGTGGGTACCCACTGTGCTGTGCCCCTCAGCAGCCCTCGAAAGTGGCGACAGTTTCACAGATCGCAGCCCCCCAGGGATGGCGAGGTCTAATTTGAGTCTGCGGTGGGTACCCACTGTGCTGTGCCCCTCAGCAGCCCTCGAAAGTGGCGACAGTTTCACAGATCGCAGCCCCCCAGGGATGGCGAGGTCTAATTTGAGTCTGCGGTGGGTACCCACTGTGCTGGGCCCCTCAGCAGCCCTCGAAAGTGGCGACAGTTTCACAGATCGCAGCCCCCCAGGGATGGCGAGGTCTAATTTGAGTCTGCGGTGGGTACCCACTGTGCTGGGCCCCTCAGCAGCCCTCGAAAGTGGCGACAGTTTCACAGATCGCAGCCCCCCAGGGATGGCGAGGTCTAATTTGAATCTGCGGTGGGTCACTGTGCTGGGCCCCCCAGCAGGCCTCGAAAGTGGCGACAGTTTCACAGATCGCAGCCCCCCAGGGATGGCGAGGTCTAATTTGAGTCTGCGGTGGGTACCCACTGTGCTGGGCCCCCCAGCAGGCCTCGAAAGTGGCGACAGTTTCACAGATCGCAGCCCCCCAGGGATGGCGAGGTCTAATTTGAGTCTGCGGTGGGTACCCACTGTGCTGTGCCCCTCAGCAGCCCTCGAAAGTGGCGACAGTTTCACAGATCGCAGCCCCCCAGGGATGGCGAGGTCTAATTTGAGTCTGCGGTGGGTACCCACTGTGCTGTGCCCCTCAGCAGCCCTCGAAAGTGGCGACAGTTTCACAGATCGCAGCCCCCCAGGGATGGCGAGGTCTAAATTGAGTCTGCGGTGGGTACCCACTGTGCTGTGCCCCTCAGCAGCCCTCGAAAGTGGCGACAGTTTCACAGATCGCAGCCCCCCAGGGATGGCGAGGTCTAATTTGAGTCTGCGGTGGCTACCCACTGTGCTGTGCCCCTCAGCAGCCCTCGAAAGTGGCGACAGTTTCACAGATCGCAGTCAAAGGCAGGGGGGAAGAGAGGGACGGGAGGGGGTGGGAAGGAGACACGCGTGGGAAGGAGACGCGCGAGCAGTGCTCTATTCAAAACGAGAACCCAACGCAGGAGGGTTGGGAAACAAAAATATCCCCGAATGGTCAAACATTTATTTTGAAAACTCGTCCCCGTACTATTTTTTACTATTTCTGAAGTTTCCTCCTGTAGAAGGACAGGCCCGACTTAACCATAGTGCCAGGTCGGGCATGTCCCCCCCCCCCCACAGGCGGATTTTGGATGGAAAAGAAACAATATCTCAAACATGGCCCAGACAGTACTCAAAAGAAAAGCGGAGCATCGTCCCCAGACTATGTCATGACTATTTGTGAATACTCCTCCTGCAGAGGGACACGCCCGACTCAACCATAGTACAGCCCGCCGTTCGCCTCGCTCCAGTCTGCGGGCTTGAGCGTCTTCCGCTGGCGCCCCACCCTGTCCGGGTCCAGGAGGTCGTCGACGATCGTGCGCACGAAGGGGAAGGTGTCGATGTCGCACTTCCCGAAGTGCGTCGCCCAGGGGAAGAGCTCCGCGGCGCGCCGGAGGGCCAGCCACGCCTTCGCCATCACCCTGCCCTGCAGCTTGCCGGTGGAGACCACCGGCCCGGCCTGGAAGATGTCCGTGGTGTTCAGCACGATCATGTCCCCATGCCGCATCCTCTCCTGTTTGGACGCCCGAAACGGGTACGGAAACAATGGGCACAATGCCCAAGAAGAAATGCTGTCCCAGACCAACAGCGGCCGCTGTTGGGCAGGCGGCCTTCCTGTCTCGAATGGACACGGGCCGCGGCGGCGCGGACCGCGAGTCCTGTTTGAAATGAGCAGGAACTGATGTTGGGCATTCCACCCATTCTTTCCGTACTCCAGATTTCGTAATAAAAGGGAGAGGGTCTGGACCCTCCAAGACAAGCCATTTCAGACCTCCCCAACGGGAGAACCCTCCAAAACATCGTCCCCAGACCCCCCCAGGCCCTCCAAGATAGCCTGGAAGAGACCCCCCCCCGAAATGAGACCCCCCTCCCTTTATTACGAAATCTGGAGTACCCATTTCGGTCGTGCTGATCCTGACGCACCTGCTCGTCCGTGTGGCCGTCCACCCCGACCGCGAAGGCCGCGAACGCCCCGCAGCCGCGCCAGGGCTGCGGCGGGGCGCCGTCGGCGTCGTCGACGCGGCAGATGCCCGGGCGGCGCATCCAGGTCCGCCGGTGCAGCATTCGGTACGCCTCCTCGCGTTAAGTTGGGCGTGTCCCCCTACAGGGGGATTTTCGACGATTTTTTTTGTTTTTTTTAAAACCCCCAAATGCTCCAAAATGGTCAAACAATACTAGAAAAATAGTTCCCAGCCTATTTTTGACCTCTTGTTTGACTATTTTCTGGGTATTTCCCTACCTAGGCTCTGCCTAGAAGGGTTCTTACTCTGTTAGCTTAAAGGGCCAGGCAATGGAAAGCGCCCCGGGCGGTTCCCCCAGTCCCCTGGGAGCGTTCCCCCAGTCCCCTGGGAGCTTTAGCTTTAGCTTTAGCTTTAGCTTTAGCTTTAGCTTAGCTTCAGCTTAGCTTCAGCGCAGCTTCAGCGCAGCTTTGGCTTAGTTTTAGCTTAGCGTTAGCTTAGCGTTAGCTTAGCTTCAGCGTAGCTTTGGCTTAGTTGTAGCTTAACTTTAGCTTAGATTTAGCTGATATGTAGTTTAGATGTAGCTTAGTTTTAGCTTAGCTGTAGCTTAGCTTCAGCTTAGCTCGAGCTTAGCTTCAGCTTAGCTTCAGCTTAGATCTAACTTAGGTTTGTCTTAGCTTTAGCTTAGATTTAGCTTAGCGTTAGCTTAGCTTTAGCTTAGATTTAGCTTAGCTTTAGCTTAGCTTTACTGTTACTACTAATGCTGCTTTCCTAGGGGCTCCAACTCCTAGGTAGGGTCGCACTGGGATAATTTTATTTTTCGTCGAAAACCCCCCTGTAGGCTGGGTAGTCGAAACCAATCTGGCGCCAATCTGGCAGGCCCAATCTGGCAAACGGGGGCAATCTGGCGAGGGAGCCAGCGCGAGTCCAGTCTGGCGAATAACCCAAATCCTCCAATATGGCCAGGCCAGATTGGCCCTTTGGGCCCAATCCAGTCTGACAGTCTTGCCTTCGACTACCCACCCTGTAGGGGGACAGGCCCGACTTCATCCTCGCGGGCCACGTCGAGGACGACAATGACCAGCCGGACCGCGGAGGGCCGCACGGCCGGGCGCCCCTCGCAGCAGGCGGCGTCAAAGTTCTGGGGCTGAAGGCCAAGAGGCGGCGCACCCTATTTCGGGTCGGGCGAAAGGGGCGGATAGCAAAGGGGGGGGGGTGCAAATCAGCTCACGTAGCTGACTCTCCCAGCGCCCCCCGGCGCCGGAGGCAGCTATATATCGAGGAATGGGCCCCTCGGTGAGGCCGAAACCAGCTGCATGCAGCAAATTTCGTAACCCCCCCTTTCCCAATCCCCCCCTTTCGCCCGGCCCGACTCTTGCAGCTCTGCCAGCCTGGAACGGACCCCTGCCCCTACGATGGGCATCGCCTCCCGTCCAATTCCGCTCTCGAGGGCTCCCTCGGCTTCCGAGGGCGCCTCCCTGAGATTGGCATCGCCTCTTGGCCTGCCGTGCTCAGGGATAGGGATGAGCTCGAGGCTGGCCAACAGCTGCCTGAGGCCCGCGGCGGACGCCCCTGAGATCCGCTGCCGTGATTTTTTCAATACGGGGCCCCTGCAAGTCTCGACCCTTTCCCCAGGGCCAGTTTTTCATCCTGAGTCTCAGTCGTTTTCTAACGGTCTCGAGGCCCAGCGAGGGGCCCTATAAGGGCCGAACTTTGCGAAACACCTGAGTCTCGATGTTTCCAATGCGCTGGATCTCTGGGTCGCCCCAGAGCGATTGCTGGTGGTCCCAGGGCCCGATGACGGGCCCCGTGGGCCGAAAACGAAAAAGAACTGCCGCAGTGGAGAAACCATGCCGCCGGAGGTCTGGGATTCGGCAACCGTCGGGTCACGTCCCGTCTCTCTTGCGGCCGTTCGGAGCGATCCTGGCAGCCCAGGAGCGCTCTCGGCGAGGCACAGCCGCGGGAAGGCATCCCGAGGGTGGCACACCGCAGAGAAACAGCGAACATGTCCGAAAACCTCACGCCTTGAACCTGGGAGCATCGATATCGTCGGAGACCTGGGGTGCGGCTGCGCCGTCTGTTGTTCTTCGCTTGAAGTTGCTCCAAATCCTCTGCAACCCATCTACCTTTGAGCAGGGACCGACCGTCTCGGTACTCCTGTAGGCCTACCGCGAAATGTTCTTAATTCGAAGAACAGAACGTGAAATAAACGCAACATTATTCTCAGAACATGAATCCGACTCATTAAAACAGAACGGTCTCAGTCAGAAACGTGCTAAGAACATGACGTGCAAACCACAAGACGCTATGATGACATCTTGCGGTGGGCCTACAGGCCAGCCGAGACGCCCCGCCGCTGCTTGAGACCTCCCCCGCGCTGGCCGCAGCCGCGACCTCGCTCGGCAGCTCGGCCGGCAGTCGCTCGCCCCCGCCCTCGCCCGGGCCCTCGCCCGCGCCGCCGGCGGCGGCGGCGGCCTCGTCGCCGCCGCCGCCCGCGGCGGCCTCGGCGGCGCTCGGCTCCGGCGGCGCGCCGTCGTCGCCAGCGGCGGCGGCCTCGCCGGCGCCTGGCCCCGGCGGCCTCGGCCTCGGCGGCTGCGGCGGCGCCCTCGGCGCCGAGCCGGGCTCGCCACGGGGGGTGCCGGCGGCGGCGAGCCAGCTGGAGCCTGCGGGCTCGGCCTGCGCTGCCTCGCCCCGGGGCCCGGGCTCCTCCGGGGGGGGGGGGGGCTGTGCCTCGACGCGCCCGCGGGAGCGCTTCCACGAGGGCTCGGAGACGTGGCACCCCCCGCAGTTGCGAAGAAGAGCGAGTGGGGTGGGACGCGGGGTGGGTCGCAGGGCGGGTCGCGGGGTGGGTCGCCGGTACGACAACAAACACCAGGCAACAAGCACCAAGTAAGAAAAACAACCAGCAACAAACAACTAGCGGCAAGCATCAATCAAGAAGCAACAATCAAGACAACAAGACAGCAACCAGCGAACCACAAACAACAAACAACACGAGCAACCACAACAATCACCAACACAGCACAACCAACGACAACAACAACAGCAGCACCAACAACAGCACCAACAACAGCACCAACAGCACCAACAGCACCAACAGCGCCAACAGCGCAAACACCAAACAACAACAGCAGCAGCAACGAGACCAACACCATCCACAAAAAAACAACACCGACACCACAATCAACAACAACAACAACAACAACAACAACAACAACAACAACAACAACAACAACAACAACAACAACAACATACTGACCGACAACAACGGCAACAACAAAAACAACAACAACAGCAACAGCAACAGCAACAGCAACACCACCACCAACAACAACAACAACAACAACAACAACATCATCACCAACAATACCACCCACAACAACACCAACGTGTATTCTGTGCAGCCCCTGGCAGGGGAAGAGAGGATGGACGGAAGGAAGTGACAAGGGGCAGGCGGGTTGCTGACGCCTGCGTCCTGCATGAATCGCGAGGAAGTCTCGAGCGATAACGCGATTTCCAAATCGAGAACGTGATTCCTGAGTGTCGATGGCGCGGCGTTTGAATCCGCCGGCCCCATTGTGGGGCCACCAGGCTGTAGGATGAGGGCATGCTGCACCCTGCACCAATTGCAGCTTCAAGTCTCCAATGGTACAGTCCTGCTTTCTACTTCCTATTGTAAATTGTTGAAGTCCGCGCGAGGGGGGGGATTCCCAAACCGGAAATTCAACAAGCCCAAATCGCGTTGCCTGAATTTCCGGGGGGTGGAGGGGGGGACAAGTGAACATACATGAGAGTCGCGCCCCCGAAACTATCATCCCTCGTAAAGTACGCAATGGTCGCGTCCCCGAAATCACAAACCTTAGTTAAATCAAGCAACTTTGCGCCCCGAGGCAACAAAAGTTTGCAAATCACGCCGTGTCTGCACCCCCGCAGCCATAATCCCAAGTTAATTGCACAAGATTCGCGTCCCCGAGGCCAAAAAACATCGCACAATTCTTGCAACCCTGAGGCAACAAACCCTTGAAAATTATACCAGACTCGCGTCTCCGAGGCCATACACCCTAACACATTACGCCATATTCGCACTGCCGAGGCCAAGAGTGCTCCAAGGTGGCCGAAGATGGTTCCAAGATGGCCCAAGAAGGCCCCAAGATGCCAAGATGCCAAGATCAAAGATTTTACATCGGTTTTTGAAGGATTGTGGCTTTCTCGACTTTTCGGCTTTCCGACGCTCCAAGACGGCTCAAGAAGCTCCCACGACCACCCCAAGACAGCCCAAGATGCTTCCAAGAGGGCCCCAAGACGGCCCAAGAGGGCTCCAGGATGGCCCAAGAAGCGCTCCGAAAACCTCCGACAAGCCCCCGTGAGGCCCCAAGAGACCGCCAAGAGGCCCCAAGAGGTCCCAAGTGGCGTCCAAGACGCGCCCAAGAGGCTCCAAGAGGCCCAATAAATACCCCACGAGGCCCCAAGAAGCTCCTCCCAAAAGGCGCCCAAACCGCCTCCAAGAGGCCCCCGAGAGGCTCCCCACGACACCCCAACGCATATACAATAGGCCTCGGACCCACAACCCAGGCACGGTGACGGGATTGGCCGAAGGCCACTCGGTTCCGCCGCCCCCTGTTAGCTTGCCACAAGGGTGCCCAGCGTGCTGGATCCTTTCGGTTTTCTTGTTGTTGTTTTTTGGAGAAACACTCTCCCCTGGGGCTCCGGCCCAGCCCGCCAGCCACCCGGAAGACCCGGTTGACAAGGTATTTCCTGCTCCGGACGGCTCCAAAATTGCCCAAGCTGGCCTCCAAGACGGCTCAGATGGCCCGAGGTGGTTTCCAAGTTCGCCCAAGATGATCCAAGATGGTCTCAACGAAGGCCCAGGAGGGTCCAATGCCTCCAAGTCGGCCCAAGAAGCATCCAAGACGGCCCAAGAGGCCCCCAAGAGGCCTCCAAGACAGCCCAAGAGGCCTCCCTGAGGTCCACCAGGAAGGCCCGAAGAGGCCAAAATCATTGATTTGTCTTAGGTGTTTGAAGGAGTGTCGTATTTTTTGGCCTTCCCAAGATCGCCCTTAAGAGCGCCCAAGAGGCCTACAAGATGGCCTCAGGATTGCCTAAGAGGCCCCGAAGACGGCCCCGAGGGGGCCCAAAGGCGGCCAAAGGGTAAGGAAGCCTCCAAGACGGCGATGAGCACCCCAAGAGGACCCCAAGTCGGCCCAGAGAGGCCCCCAAGACGGCTTCCGACGGCGTCAGACGGGCCAGGAGCCCACCAAGACGGCCCAAGACGGCTCTGAGATGGCCCAAGAAGCCTCCAAGAGGGCCCCAAGGAAGGCCCGAAGAGGCCAAAATCATACATGTTCCTTCGATGTTTGAAGGAATGTTGTATTTGCTCCTTTTCGGCCTTCGGACGGTCCGTGTCGGCCAAAGAGGCCCCCAAACATCACCCCAAGATCGCTCAAGAGTCTTCCACGATGGCCCCAGAACGGCCCAAGAGGGCCCCAAGACGGCCCCAAGAGGGCCCAAAGACGGCCCACGAGGCCTCCAAGACTCCCAATGTGGCCTCCAAGACTGCCCTGGAGTACCCCAGGAAGGCCCCAAGTTGGCCCAAAGAGGTCTCCAAGACGGCTTCCGACGGCGTCAGGCGGGCCAGGAGCCCACCACGACGGCCGAAAATGGCTCTAAGGTGGCCCAGGACGGCCCAAAAGGCCTACCGGGTGGCACTGCCGGTTCGAACCCCTCCCCCCCCTCACCGCCGGCAAACGACTCCCGGGTCCCCATCACCGTCCTCACCACAACCGTCTCCACCACCACTGTCCCACTGTTCCCGCCACTGTCCCCACTGTCCCCTCCAGTGCCCCCACCACTGTCGCACTTTCCCCACTGTCCCCACCAGTGCCCCCACCACGGTCCCACTCTCCCCGCTGTCCCCACTGTCCCCACCACTGTCCCACTGTCCCCGCTGTCCCCACCACTGTCCCCACTGTCCCTGCTGTCCCCGCCGCTGTCCCACTGTCCCCACCACTGTCCCCACCACTGTCCCCACCACTGTCCCTGTCCCACCACAGTCCTCACCACCGCCTTCACCACTGCCCCCAACACTGTCCCTCTGTCCCCACACCACAGTTCCCACCACCACCGTCCCCACCGCTGTCCCACTGTCCCCACCACTGTCCCACTCTCCCCATTGTTCCCACCCTTGTCCCCACTGTCCCCACCAGTGCCCCCACCAGTATCTCACTGTCCCCACTGTCCCCCCCACTGTCCCCACCACGGTCCGACTCTCCCCATTGTCCCCGCTGTCCCCACCACTGTCCCACTGTCTCTACTGTCCCCACCACTGTCCCACTGTCCCCACTGTCCCCGCCGCTGTCCTACTGTGCTGTCCCACTGTCCCCACTGTCCCCACCACTGTCCCACTTTCCTCCCTGTCCCCACCACTCTCCCCAGTGTACCACTGTCCCATTGTCCCACCACCGTCCTCACCACCGCCCTCACCACTGTCCCCACCATTATCGTCCCCACCACTGTCCCACTATCCCCACTCTCCTCACCACTGTCCCACTGTCCCCTCACCACTGTCCCCACCACCACCGTCCCCACAACTGTCCCCACTGTCTCCACCACTGTCCCACTGTCCCCACACCCCTGTCCCCACCACCACCGTCCCGACCACTGTCCCAGTGACCCCACCACTGTCCCACTGTCCCGAGGAGCGGGAATCGTTTGCCGGCGGCGAGGGTAGGGGGGTGGTCTCGAACCGGTTCTTGACCCCCCCCCCAACGAACACGACGACGACGACGATGACCACGACGACGATGACGACGACGACGACGGCGACGACGACGACGACGACAACGACGACGACGACCACCACGAAGACGTCCATGGCTGCGATCCTCAGCCCGCCCTGCGCCTCGCGCCGCCGAGCCCCCGGCGCCCCCGGCCGTGCGGGGCGCAGCTCCCCGCCCGCTCCCTGCCGAGGCCGCGGGCAGCGCGGCGCCGCCCGCGAACGCCGCGGGCCCGCCGAGCGCGGCGGCGCCCAGGGCCGCCGCGGCCGCGGCGGCGGCGACCGCCGCCGCGGCGAGGCCACGGGCGGGCGCCATCGCTGGAGGGCCTCCGTGTTGGCGCCGCGTGTGCTGTGGGGGAGCCACGAGGTACCGATGTGCCGCTACAGTGAGCCAACCCGTATCATGAGGATGCACGGTGAGGACGCAGGGGCCTCGGAGGGCCACGTTGATACTTTGCGAGCGGGGCGCGGCCAACGAAAGCGGCCAAGGATGGACCGAGGAGGCCTGGATGCAAGGGTACCCTCGGGAAGGATGCCCATCCTCATTATGCGGGTGGACTGTACCCCCCGGACCTCGCCGGAGGTGCGTTCTGACAAGGGTTTCGAGGCGAATCCAGTGGTGGCGACGAGGGCCTCCCAGGAGGCCCAAAGAGGGGAAAACGGCCAAAGGGTAGCGGTACGGGTACCTGTTTCTCCTCTGATGCTAAGAGGCCCCCTGGGCGGGCGTCGAGCAGATGGGGTCGGAGAATCGCCGCGCATCGCCGATGCATCGCCGATGCGGCTCGGTGTGGGGGGGGGGCCAGCCCTTCTCTCCACGCGCCGCCGATGCATCGCAGACGCCGCCGAGGCATCGGCGCTGCGGCGCGCTGCTCCGGCCCCACCCGCTCGGACGCCGTGCGGGGGCCCCAGACGTGCGCCCTCGGTGCCTGCGGGCCTCCCGCTGTGGTGCGCCGGCTCCGGCGCCCGCGCGGCGCCGCCCTGCGGCATCGCCGGCCTCGCCGCCCCCGCTGCTGCAGCGGCCCTGCGCCGAGCCGCCCGCCCCTCGCCCGGCCGGCCGCCCCGTCGCCAAGCGCGGGGCGCTCGTGTGGGCGGGGCCTCCAGGACACGGACAACAGGCTCGGACCCGTACACGTTCGAGGGAGCTTCTCCATCGCTCCTCACGCCCCCGACATCAGTGTTGATCTCCGTGAAGGCGGTGCTCTGGGGGCTCGAATCCTTCTGTCCTCTCGCGCACCCCCCCCCCGTCGTCACGCCATCAGCATTGATTTCGGGGGGTCTCGGGGGCATCTCGGGCCACAGGGTTCGAATCTGATCTCCATGCACGGCCCCGGGACCCCCAAAGAGATTCGGCTGCACGCACAGAGTGACCTCCTGGGCAAGAGGAGTGGCCCCTGGAGCGCGGCCGCTGGTGGGGCCGCCGAGGGGCCCGACACGAGCGCGCGCGGGAAGCTGCCGTCGCACCGCACTCCGCGATCGGGGGGCCCCCGGTGGGCCCGCACCAGCGGTCGCTCCGGCGAGGGGCGTAGTCGAGAGATCCTGTGGACACTGCAGGGCGGCCGATCTTTCCATGACCCATCGGTCCTGCAGAGGCCGCTGCTGGCCTCAAGGGGGGGAAAGCTCGGGACCTCGGATGGACGGAGCGCCCGATCCCTTCCGTGGAAACAGAGCTCGAGCTTTGCAGTCAACCCGCATAGTAAAGATGCGCAACTTTCCAAGGTTACCCTTGCATCCTTCCCCTTCGGCCCATCCTTGGCAGCGTTCGCTGGCCGCGCCCCG
The DNA here is from genome assembly GCA_963575745.1 of Prorocentrum cordatum. Lineage (NCBI taxonomy): Eukaryota > Dinophyceae > Prorocentrales > Prorocentraceae > Prorocentrum > Prorocentrum cordatum. The sequence goes on along the minus strand of CAUYUJ010015006.1, from coordinate 108,118 downwards.
CTCGCAGAGGGTCGACGTGGCCTTTGCCGGGCCCTTGCATCCTTATCGTGCTCCCTTCTGGCACGGGTTGGCTGCACGATGTTCCCTGCAACGACCCCCAATGAGGCCGAGAGCCGAGAGAATGGCGGCAGCACCGCCGCCTCGTAGAGGAGGATGAGGATGAGGATGAGGATGAGGATGAGGATGAGGATGAGGATGATGAGGAGGAGGAGGAGGAGGAGGAGGAGGAAGTTGAGGAGGAGGAGAGAGGAGGAGGAAGAGGGAGGAGGAGGGAGAGGAGGAGGAGGAGGAGGAGGAGGGGAGGGAGGTGGAGGAGGGAGGAGAAGGGAGGGGGAGGAGGAGGAGGAGGAGGAGGAGGAGGAGGAGGAGGAGGAGGAGGAGGAGGAGGAGGAGGAGGAGGAGGAGGAGGAGGAGAGGAGGAGGAGGAGGAAGGAAGAGGAAGAGGGAGGAAGAGGAAGAGGAGGGGGATGAGGGAGGAGGAGGGAGGGGGAGGAGGAGGAGGAGGAGGAGGAGGAGGAGGAGGAGGAGGAGGAGGAGGAGGAGGAGGGGAGGAGGGGGAGGGGAGGAGGAGGAGGAGGAGGAGGAGGAGAGGAGGAGGAGGAGGAGGAGGAGGGAGGAGGAGGAGGAGGAGGAGGAGGGGAGGGGGAGGAGGAGGAGGAGGAGGAGGAGGGAGGAGGAGGAGGGAGGAGGAGGAGGAGGGAGGAGGGAGGGAGGAGGAGGGCGTTGGGAGCTCTGGGGATGCCTGGGCCACGGGGCCCCGCGAGCTGCGCAGAGCGGGCGGCCCTCGAGCCAGACGCCCGCCGCCCGAGAAGGGGCGGCCGCAGCCCACGCGCGGGGCGGCGCGCCGTGTCGAGGGGGGGGGGGGGGGTGGGCGGGGCCCTGTGCAGGCGAACACGTGGCCGCGGACACGCGCGGAGGGCCCGAGGCCCGCCGCCGAGGGCGCCGCGGCCCCGGGGCGACGCCGAGAACGGAGAGCACCTCAAGGAGGACGGGCCCGAGCACGAAAAACATACAGCCGAACCGCCGCCACGAGGAACCCTGCACAAGGAACGGTGCCCCCCTTTTTCTGGTTTTTGCACAAATGGAACTTCGATTCCCCAGGGGAAGCGTAAGGAACACCAGAGACAACATGTAAAATTAGGAATGAACACTGAGCCCATCCCCAAAGAAAAGGAGGAGGGAGGAGGAGGGAGGAGGAGGGAGGGGAGGGAGGGGAGGGAGGTGGAGGGAGAGGGAGGGAGGTGGAGGGAGGTGGAGGAGGGAGGTGGAGGAGGTGGAGGTGGAGGAGGGAGGAGGGAGGAGGGAGGGAGGTGGAATCCTCCCCTAAGAAAAGGATTCGTTCTTCACCGGCCCGACTTTAAGGGCACCCCTCCGAAGCCGGGGCGGTTCTTAACCCTCATGGCGACTGTACGGTCACGAGTTGTTCCTTAGCGTGTCGCGGCGGCGGTCCCTGCGACACGCTGCGCCGTGCAGTGCGGGCGCACAGCGGGTCGCTCCGCTCCGCAGGGCGGGGGGCCGCGAAGGGCTGGGGACTCGGGTGCTTGGGGACTGGGACGTACAGTCGGGGCGTTGACCTAAGGAACTCCAAATAAGGAACGAGGCCCCTTTTTTCCATAAGTTCAACTTCGAGCTCCTGTCGAAAATATAAGGAAAGCCTGAGGCAAGCTGCGAAACACTTCAGGAACGCGGAGCCCCTCCCCAACGAAAAGGGGTTCCTTCTTCAGGGCCCCGACTGTAATCGATGTGTCGCGTCGAAGCGCGGTGTGTCGCGACACTCTGAACAGACGTCCCTTCCCGTAGGCTGCAACAGCGCAAGAAGGCACCAAGACGACGTCCGCGGACAGCGACGACGTGGACTGGAGGCATCTGCCCTTGCCCCCCGCCCACTAAATCTACATTATCCCTGGGCCACTGTGAGCCCGTGGCCGGGAAAGCACGGGTGGAGTGGCGACGAGGGTTTCTCTGTAGGCCCAAAAACACGAAAACGAAATGTTAGCCAGCGCGGACACCAAACAGTGGACTCTTGCAGTGTACGCGGTGCACCCCAGGCACTGCAACGAATGTGGTGCAGTCTAGATGGTGCAAAGCATGTGGGGCAATCTATATGCCGAATAACTGCAAATCCGTGCGAAGCAAAACAAAGCAATGCATGATGCAAGGCGATGCCAAGCAATGTGAAACAACGCGTAGCAATACACAATGGATTCAATACGAAAGAATGCACCGCAATGCAACATATTACGAAGCAGTGACAAGCAATACGCTGGGATGCAATGCGATGCGATGCAACGACATTCGAAACCATGCAACGACCTGCAAAACAAAACAGAGCCATGCCACACCATGCAAAGCCGTGCAACACATAGAAAAGCCATGCAAAGCGATGCGAAGCAATGCAAGCAATACAACGCAAAACAATGCGAAGCGATGCAGAGCAACGCCGTGCAATGCGACGCACAGCGATGCCACAGTGGCACAGAATCAATGCAAAGCCATGCGTAGCAAGGCGAAACAACCGAACGACAAGCAAAGCAACGCAATGCCACGCCAGCCGATGCGATGCCAAGCCAATGCCAAGCAGTGCGAAGCAAGGCACTGCAACGCAATGCAGAGCAGTGCGGCGCAAACAATTGGCGACGGACGGCCGCGACGGGCGGCCACAGGGCGGCCGCGAGCCTGCCGGACCTTCCACTGGGGCCTCCTCCTCCTCCTCCTCCTCCTGCGCCTCCGCCCTCCTCCTCCTCCTGCTGCGTCTCCCTCCTCCTCCCTCCTCCTCCTCCTCCTCCTCCTCCTCCTCCTCCTCCTCCTCCTCCTCCTCCTCCCCCTCCCTCCTCCTCCTCCCCCCAGACGGACGGCGGCCACGGGCGGCAGCGGGCGGCCGCGAGCCTGCCGGACCCTCCACTGGGGGCGCCCGGGCGACCGGCGCGGCGACGGGCGGCCGCAGGCCGGCCGGGCCGACGCCGAAGCACACATATGCCGTGGGAAACAAGTTGGATCCCGTAAGTTGGATCCACAAGTTCTTCTTCTTCTTCTTCTTCGCCTTCTTTTTCTTTTTCTTCTTCTTCTTCTTCTTATTATGGGTTTCGGCATTTGGCCGAAGGGTGGGAAGGAGGGGGGTGGTCGGGTCTGGGCCGGTGCTTCGTCGATCTTCTTTTGCCAGTCGCGCCAGCAGATTGGGGGGAAGAGGCCCTGACCAACCGCCCAAAGCAGCCGCCCAGAGCAGACAAGATTGAAGGGGCCCTGGGACACACAAATAAATACACACAAATAAAAGGATGCCCCCTCTGTTCCCATAGGTATTCTGGGTTTTTTGTCTCCCCCCCCCCACTTCCCATGTTTTCGAATAGTTTCCTGGGAATCGACGATTCATTGTGTCTGTGTGTTTCTTCCCCTCCTGCTAAGTGCAGGCACTGTTTGGGGAAGCAGGAGATGAACACAGTGCGGAGCAGTGTACAGCAGCGCTTCGCGATGCGAAGCAATGCGGCGCAACGCAGAGCCATACCAATGCAAAGCTGTGCAAAGAAATGCAGCGCAGGGGCCACGCAATGCTAAGCCATGGGAAGCAATGCCAGGCAACGCGAAGCAACAAAGTGCAATGCAACACAATGCAGAGCCAGATTAGCCAAAACATACCAATGAATTGAAATGCACGCAGTGCGATAGCAGCGCAATGCGATTGCAACGCAGTGCAATGCCATGAGATCGCGATGCAGCGCGACTGCCATGCAAAATGGGGCGGGTGCGACGCTGGGCGACGGCGACGGGCGGGCACGCAGCCGCCAACAGGGCCGCGAAAGGGGCTTTCCAACATTGCTTGCAATCGATTGGACCGCAAATATTCGATTACAACTGGGGAGGGAAGACGGACCATACGCCCTAGGGCGTGCCGGCGCGGCTCAGGCGAGCACAAAAGACTGTCCGAGCAGAAAGCACGCGAACTCCATCCTCGATTGCAACTGGGGGGGTGCAGCGGGACGGCGGCGACGCGGCAGCAGCGACTGCGACAACAAGGCGGCGGGTTCGACAATGGAGCCCATGCCGACGGGCAGCGAAGAGGCGGCGACGGGGCGGCGACGGCGACCACATGGCCGTGAACCCGACCCTTCCTCAGACATCAAAAAACCCTTAGTGCAAAACACTGTTCGGGGAACAGGGGCAGCGATATCGGTCGCTGATCCTCCTCCGAATCTCTCTTCGCGGGAGCGAGGGGGGCATCGAGGATCAAGGCTCGAGGATCCGGGAAGCACCACGTCCTGTAGGCCGCGGTCCCTGAGAGGGGTCAAGAAGGGAGACGAGGACGAGGACGAGGACGAGGACGAGGACGACGACGTCGACGACGACGACGACGAAGCACAGCGCAGCACCGCCAGGCGCGGCCCCGGGCAGCTCGGCGGCTCGAGGGGCCGCTGGGCCGTGCCGCGGGAGAGAGGGGGGGCGGGGGCGAAGGAGCGAGCGAGCCGAGCGAACGACTCGCTCCGCCGGCCCGGAGGCCGTCCCGAGGCGGGCGGCGCGGTGGCGCCTCGGCGCCCTCGGCTCTGGCACGCGGCGGTGCTGTCCAGCAGCGGGCCCCCGAGACCCTGGCGCCTCCATCTTTCCGAGCGGGGCGGCTGCGCCCTTTTGTTCGGGCCCCGGGGCCCTCACAGATCGATCCGGCTCCAGAAATGACGCAGGCCGAGGGGGTCCGTGGCTCCAGGCATGTTTTTTGCATGATGTTGCAGCTTGTTCGCCACGTCGGATCTCGGGGGGTGCAGAGCGCGTGGTCGCAACGGACAATGCGACCCCGTGCCCCGAAACAACCGTTGGGCCACGCACCCATGGCCGCCGCAAGACTGCTCGATCCCCCAGCACCGCGTCAGGTGCACATGGAGCGGAGTTGCAGAGACAACCGAGTCTGTAATGACGGATAGATCTTCATCACACTGTTGTCTCGCATCGCTATAGGCTATTTATCTCGGTGGATCTTCAACGCGAAATTCGCATGCAAAATGTTTCGCAAATGCTGGCAAGAAGAGGTCTCCGAAAGTCCCCGGACGCCTCTGCAAAGGAGTTCTGGATACCAAACCGAAAAACACAGGCGTCCAAAAAAATAGCCTGGCGAGGGTCACCACCCATAGCAGCCTCACGTGAAACTGGTGGACCTCTCTGTGCAGCGCAAAATCCGTGGAAGGGATATGCCAAACAGGGCGAAGGGGCGCACAGGAACGTCTTCGCTGGAGCTGTCGGTGGATCTCCCAGCGGGGTTGCCTCTGGGCCCGATGGAGTGCATCGTACCTCCCTCTGCTGGCTACTCCTCAGGCCTCTCGCGGGGTGCTTCTGCCCAGATTTTAGAGGCGAGTCCAGCCGTGGCGATGAGGGCTTCTCAGGAGGCCCAACAAAGCAAAAACTACAAAAGGGCAGCGGTATCGGTACGCTTTCCTCCTCCAAATTTCCTCTCGTGGGAGGGGAGGGGGGGCATCGAACTAACCTTCAGAAGGAGCATCTAGCGAGTCCCTCCTCTCCCTGCTCGTCGTCGTCGTCGCCGTCGCCGTTTTCGTCGCCGTCGCCGACGTCGTCGCCGTCGTCGTCGCCGTCGTCGTCGTCGCCGTCGCCGTTATCGTCGTCGTCGTCGTCGTCGCCGTCGCCGTCGTCGTCGTCGTCGTCGTCGTCGTCGTCGTCGTCGCCCGCTGGCCGACGGCGGCGACGACGAGCACGGGCCGGCCGAGCGCGCGGCACGGCGGCGTGCTCGGCCACCGCGAGCTGCACGCGCACCCCGAAGGGCCCGGCGGTGAGGTCCAGGGCGTAGGGCCGCAGCGCCTGCCGCCGAAGAGGACGAGCGAGCAACACACACGCGCACACCCATACCCCTAATGCGGGATGACGGTTCATAAAAAAACGGGAGGGAACGATTCACAAACATAGTTTTCTGCGATTTCTGCAAAGTTTTCCGACTGGAGGAGATGACGAGGGAACAACACACACTCGCCGTCGCTCGGACGTCCATTCCCTGTGCTTTTGTTTCGGTTTCGTGCGTGTTTTTTTTCGCCAACTGATCAAGGATGCTCCTCGATGGTCCTCGCCCACACCCATAATGCGGGATGACGATTAATACAAACAAGGGGAGAGAACGATTACAAAAAAATAGGTTTCTGCGATTTCTGCTCCATTGTCCGACTGGAGGAGAACGCTTAAAAGAATAAGTTCTCCAGCCCGCGGCCAGTTTTTTCTAATCGTCATCCCGGGCGCCGCCGCGTGAACACGACCCCCGGTCATTTATTAATCGTCATCCCCTTTTAGAAGGAACGGAGAGAGGAGGACTGGCTGTGGGTATGGGTGTGGGTTGTCGGCCCCGTGGGGGAGGTTCCCGTCCGAGCGGGAACCCCCATCCGACTGCACGCGCTCATGGCCACCTCCGTCCCCCCTCGTGGGTATGGGTGTGAGCTGTTCATTCGTCAGAGGAGCCCGCGGCCCAAGCGGCGCACACTCGCCCCCGACGCGGCGACGCACGACGCACGACGACGACGACGACGACGGACGACAGACGATGACGGATGGCGACCACGACCACGACGACGACGACGACGACGACGACCACGGCGACGATTGACGGCGATTACGACGGATGGCGACCACGACGACGACCACGACGGACGACGACGACGACGACGACGACGACGACGAACACGGACGCCGACGACGACGACGACGACGACGGATGGCGACCACGACCACGACGACGACGACGACGACGACGACTACGACGACGACGACGACGACGCAGCCGAGCGGCGCGCGCTCGCCGCGACGACGCGGCGCGGCACTGCGGCCTCCGTCGGCGCGGACTGCGGGACGCAGCGGCGGGCGGCGGCGGCGCACGCGGGGAGCCAGAGGGGCCCTGGCGCCCCTCGGATCCCAGGCTCCCGAGGGAGGCGTGACGCCCCTTGCCCCGTGGCACTCTCTGGCGCGCTCTCAGTCTTGGGGGGCCTGGCAGTCTCGCCCGTCCGGCCGCCCTCGCCCGCCCGAGGGCCACCCGGGGAGGCGCGGAGACAACCGCGCGCTGCGCGTGGCGGCTCGGGCCGCGGGTCCGTCCTACTTGTCCGTCTCCCCCTCCACCACTCCAAACGAGTAGTGAGGCTGCGCGGCAGGGATGCGAGCCCCTTGGGCTGGCCATCGGCAGGGGCGAAGGGTGGACCGAAGGGGGGGCCGAAGGGTGAGGAAGGGGCCGAAGGGTGAAGAAGGGGCCGAAGGGGGGGGGGGGAAGAAGGGCCGAACGCCTGGGCGCCCACAGGTGCGCGTCACGCTTGGGGGCCAGGCGCGCCTGCAGCAGAGAGCCTGTGCAGGCTGCCACGGGTCGGGCGGGACCGGGAAAAAAGGCGGCCCGAGTTTCGCACAGAAAGGTCCGAGGATGCGTCCAGATCCCCACCAGAAAAGCGGTGGAGAAAGAAGACAGCAAACTGAGCCCCTTGGGCTGGCCATCGGTAGGGGTGAAGAGTGGACCGAGGAGGCAAGGCTGCATGGGTACCCTTGGGGAAGTTGCCCATCCCCACTGTCGATTCTGACTGTACCGCGGGTTCGTGTCGTGTCGACGCTGGCATCGGCTCCTGGCACCGCGGAGGATCGTTCAACCTTGAACGATCGGCCGTTTCCGAAACGTCCGATCGTTCACTCTCGACTCATTCTCGGTCGCCGGCGGCGTTCAACGTTGAACGCTGGCGGCCATGGCGGCGGGGTCGCCACTTGTCGACACGACGCGAACCTGCCACATCGGCGCACTTTGGCCTTGTCGGGCCAGTCGGGGGAGAGTCCACGAGCCCTTCAGTCTGGGCCAGATGTGGCAACTGGCATGGCGGTAATGCCAACGGCGACAACACACATCCAGATGGCATTCACGCTTGATGAGTCATACAAAGAACATCTGCAGGAGTGTGTAGCGGAGGGGAACATCCAGTGATAGAGGAAATACGTCAATACATTCAATTGTATGTACAAAACTACATGAACTCACATAGAAGAGCGAGACAGAGAAAGAGAGAGAAAGAGAGAGACCGAGACAGACACTGAGAGAGAGAGAGATGGAGAGTGAGATGAAACACACACATATATACAGAGAGAGAGGGAAAGAGAGAGAGAGAGAGAGCGCAATAAATCCGCCGACCCTGTCGGCGTGTGGAATACGCTCTTACGTTCGTCATCGTCACCGTCGCCGTCGCCGTTCCCTTCTTTCCCCCTAACCTCCCTCAAGCACGCCAGCCAAAGCGTAATGAAACAACAACGCCATGCTTGAATCAAAGGCCTTTGATCCCTTCCCCGCGGGGGGAGGGTGGTCCCTGGGGGCCCCCCCGCGGGGGGTCGATCCTGGGGGGGAGGCTGGGGCAACTCTCTGGTGAGAATGATGCCCCCCCCCACCCCACCCCTGGGCTTTGGACGCCCGAAACGGGTACCGAAACAATGGGTACAATGCCCAACAACAAATGTTGTCCCAAACCAACAGCGGCCGCTGTTGGGCAGGCGGCCTCCTGTCTCGAATGGACACAGGCCGCGGCGGCGTGGACAGCGAGCCCTGTTCAAAATGAACAAGATCCGCTGTTGGGCATTGTACCCATTCTTTCAGTACCCATGTCGTGCGTGCAGGGCAGCCCCCTCTGTGGAGCAGGGGGGGGGGGGTGCCCCTGCCGGCAGGGGGATCAGGCCTGTGGATCAGGCCTTGCGGCCCTGCCTGGCACCGGCCCCTGGCCCAGGCCCCAGGCTCCGGCCCCGGCCTCCAACAGGGCCCACGAGGTCCCCAAGAGAGCCCAATTCAAGGGTTCCAGGGCGTCAGCGACGTCGACGTCGCTGCCGCCGCCGTCGTCGTCGCCGTCCCCATTTCATGGTCGGCGGCATTGGCCGTAAGGCCTTATCCCAATAATCAGTCAGTCTATAAGGAACATAAACATAAGAGAGACGAAACAATACAAAGGAGGTGGCACCCCTTCGGCGCGGTAGGTGGTGAACCCGAGCCAGTCGTCACCTGTCGCACCTCGCAGTCGCACTCAGAGCATGCAGTGTCAACAGGGGGTCCAGCGTGCGCAAGCAGAGACAAACATAACCCTCCTATGCTCGGTGGGCATGTCTTGCTCCTCTTCCTTTTGCTCTAACGGTAGCCAGCCGGAGTAGACGTTGGTGAGTTCGTGTCGCCCCATTAGCCAATTGCATTCCCTCTGCCCCCCCTGACCCGAGGGGGAGCAGAACCACAGAGACAGACAAAAGCTAAGATCGCCAGGAAGAGGAGGGGCAGGAGTGCGGGGGGGAGGGGCAGAGGAAGGGGGATAAAGCTGGGCCCTGTGCTGGGGGCTCGTGCGTCGCTGCTGCGTCGAAGGTGAACGTCCGTCGGCTTGAGGCGAACTTGAATCGAACTTGGGTCGAACTTGAGCTGAGCTAGTCGAGCTGCATAGAGCCGAACTAGAGTCCAACTAGTCGAGCATATCCGTTGAGTGGGCCCCTGGGGGGACAACGAAGTACCTGTACACCTGACCTCTCCCAGGATACTCTCTGACCAGAGGTAGCGGGCAGAACACAGCCGTTGCGACAAGGGGCGGGCAACGGTATCGGTATCTTCTTCTCCCCTGAGCCCGACGAAGGCCCTCCGAAACGAGGACCTGTTGAACTGGCTCACGGAATCCCGAAATCAGGGATCCAGTGCCCGTCCCGACCTCCCCTGGATGAACACATTCCCAAGCCTGGTATCGGTGCGACATGCACAATGCCCAACACCAGATGTTGTCCCAAACCCACAGCGTCCGCCATTGCGCTGGCGACTTGCCGTCTGGCAAAAGACCACGTCGGCGGCAGTACCGACAGCGAGGCCAGAAGAAAAAACGCTAAGACATGCTGCTGGTTTGCGTGACAGTCCTTGGCGTGCCCAGTTTAAGACTCGGCCAATCTGAGTTCAAGCCGCGGCCCCAGGATTCCCGACGTTCTCCCCTGGGGGGGGGAGGTTTTCATTCCCAAGACCCGATAACGAACCCAGAGGTCCCAGAGGCCCGCTAACGAGCCCCAGAACACCAGCGTGGACCCCAAACAGCGTGCTTCGAGCAATCGGACAATTTATGTGGTACTATCCATGTGGTGAACTGTATGTTGCGCAATCAAAGTTGTACAATATGTGTGGCGCAATCTACGTATTGTAATCTAAAGTGTGCTACTTACGTGGTGTAGTATAGGTGGTGCAATCTACGTGGTGCAATGAATATTGACCGTCTTGAAGCTGTCCGCTCCACTGCTCGTGCAAACATCCCACCCTCCCACCCGCAACTTGGTCGCAAGATCTCAGACAAGACCGTGACGGTAGGTACCACATGGCACTTGGCCACGACACCGACGCCGACGACGACAGCGACATCGACGACGACGGCGCCGCCGACACCGACTGCGACGACACCGACGACGTCTCCAATGTTTTCGACGACGACAACGACGACGACGACACCGACGACGACGACGACGACGACGCCGACGACGACGACGAAAACGACGACGACGTCGCCAACGGAGGCGACGACGAGGGAGGAGAAAAAACGACGACGGCGACAGCGACGACAACGAAGATGGAGGAGGGGAGACGGCGACGACGCCAACGACGAAGGAGGAAGGACGGCGACGCCGACGACGACAACTCTGCGTGGTGCAACTGGCTGCCACAACAGATCTGCCACATTCCACGTTCTTGCAAACATTCGACCCACCCAACCGCAACCTGGTTTGCAAAACGTATGTTTTGGCAAATGCGATGGGTGCTTGGCGTTGGCTGGTGCATCTGCGCGGCCGCGCCAGCCCAAGCACGCGCGCGCAGCGGCCAACTAATTTGGCGCGACCGTCGCGGCCGCGGTGGCGTTGCCCGCTGGGCACATCCCAGCGGGCGCTTCATTGCGAGTCGGCGACTTGGGGGGCGCGGTATCATGGCAACGTCGACGACGATAGACACGATGATGAAAATAACGATGACGACGACGGTGTTGACAACGACGAAGGCGCGGCCAAAACGGGCGCCGATGCTGATCACGCCGACGACGATGACGGCGTCCTCTCGTCGAGCGCGGCCGACGCGCGAGAGTGGCCCGCATAGTCTTTGACACGGATCGTGCCCACCACCCCCCCAAGCACGAGCGCAAGGGCGTGCGAATGATTTCGGCATGCGACGCCAAAGGTCTGTTTGGCAGAGCTCGACCGCACGCTTTTTTGAATGAGAACTGATGTTGCGAAATTATGTGTTTAAGTATGTTTTTTGGACACCCGATTTTGAAATCTCTACGAAACCTTACGTTTTGGACGGATTTCGAAGAGCGCGCGGCGACTCGCGCGCGCACTCCGTCTTATCTCTGCCAAGAAACAAAAAGTTCTCGCGACGGCACGCGCGCAAAGGGCGCTCGAACGATTTCGACTTGCGCGCGCGGGAAGCCACGTTTGGTTGCATTTCATTAACATGATGAAAAATCGATGGGTCTCGTTAAAGATTCACAAAAGCTGTTGGGTTCTTTATTAAAACCTATGCTGCAAAATCCGGTTACTTATATGTTTTTGGATACTGGATCATGCAATTCCTACGAAATCTGCGTTCCTTAGATGACTCCGGCATGCGCGCGCAACGACGCACGCGCGTTCACTCCGTTTTCTTAAAATACAATGGAACTCTTTAAAACTCATGAATTATTATGGACGGGTGCGAACACATCGTAATTGATATAAAAAATGGTGGAGTGGGCCGGTGCCAGCTCGGCTGGGATGGTACGGGCTCAAATCTAGGATGGATGATCGGGCGGAATCATATGTAAATTGCGGCACGGCGAAGGGAACCGATAATCGTAGGGGATGGGGACGGGGGAAGATTCAATAATTTGCTAAGAAAAGGGATTCACCCTGCCGAACCTGAAATTACCAACCCCAGTGCTCACGCAATCCCCCCCCCCACGCCCACTCGCAAGTTGGTTTGCAAAACCCACGCGGCAGCGATTGCGATGCGTGCTTGGCGTTGGCAAGTGCATCTCTGCGGCCGCGCTAGCCCTCGCGCGCTCGCGCGCGCAGCGGCCAAATAGTCTGGCGCAACCAGCGCGAATGCGGTATCATGGCGACGCCGACAGCGCCAGACGCGAGGATGACAGCAGCGACGCTGGTGACGATGTTGATGACGACGACGGCGCGGCCAGCGACGGCGCCGAAGCTGATGGCGCCGACGACGATGATGGCGCCCTCGCGTCGGCGATGGCTCTGGCGAGAGTTCGACACGCGCGCGCGGCCGACGCGCGCGAGTGGCCCGCGCGGTCTGACGCGGCACGGATCGCGCCCCACCCCCCGCCCCCCCAGCGCGCGCGCAAGGGCGCGCGAATGCTTTCGGCGTGCGACGCCCGAAGCCAGCGCGGCAGAATCCGGCGCACATGATGTAGAGAACCGACGGTTTCGTTGCGGATGCGAATGAGCGCGAGCGCAGGCTTTCTTGAACGTGGATGTTGCGAAACCAATGTTTCGCATGGCTTCGCGACACTCGGTCTTCACATCCATGCAGAACCTACAGTTTTTGACAAAGTTTGGCACGCGCGCGCGACGGCACGCGCACGTGCACTTCGTCGCGCGTTTGCGTAGGATTCTTGCGACAACGCGCGCTCAAGGGCGTCCGGGCGATTTCGATATGCGTGCGCGAGAAACCCATTTGGTGACATTATGTGAAAGTGTCGAGGAAAACCCATGGTGTTCTTGAGAATTCGCAAGGGAGCGAGCGCGAGCTTTTTCTGATCATCCCTGTTGCGGCACCCGGTGTTGTAATGTTTTTGCGACAATCGATTATGGGATCCTCGCGACACCGAAAGTTTTCGAAGCGTGGCGACACGCGCGCGCGACGACGCGTGGGGTTCTTGTAAACTGGTGAAGTGTCATGAGCGTGTGCGCGCGTGTTTCTTTTCCGGAGGATGACGGGGGGGCTCGATGCCGGCCTGACTGGGGCGGCATGGACCCATGTTCAGGATGGGCGAGGGGGCGCAATCGCATGCAACGTGCAGGACGAAAAGGAGCGACGATAATCCCGGGGATGGGGGGGGCGACTCTATTTCTTTCTTCTTTTTTAAAGGTATGAGCTTGACAGATGAATGGACAGGTTCCACGCCCCTGCAAACAACCCGCCCGCGCGCCCGCAACTTGCTCTGCAAAACCCAGCCCGCGCGGCAGCGATTGCGACGCGCGCGCGGCGTTGGCTGGCGCATCTCTGCGGACGCGCATGCCCGCGCAGGCTCGCGCGCGCAGCGGCCAAATAGTTTGGCGCGACCAACGCGGCCGCGGCGGCGCAGACCGCCGGGCACTTCCCAGCGGGCACTTCAGCGCCAGTCGGTGACTTGGACGGGGGCGGTAGCGAGGCGACGCCGACAGCGATAGACGCGACGATGAGAGTGGCGACGATGGTGGCGATGGCGGCGATGACGACGGCGCGGCCAATGGCGGCGCTGACGTTGATCGCGCCCGCGAATATCGATGGCGATGCCCTCGCGTCGGCGATCAAGGTCTTTGAGGGAGTTCGACGCGCGCGCGCGGCTGACGCGCGCGAGTGGCCCGCGCGGAATCATTCGACGCGGGCCTCGCCCCCCCCCCCCCCCCGGCACGCGAGCAAGTGCGCTCGAATGAGTTCGGCGTCCGGCGCGAGGGGGCCGTTTGGCAGAATGTGATGAGCACGCTGAAAAACCACCGGCGTTCTGAAAAAATCCTCGCGACCGCGAGCGCGTGATTCTCGACAAATGACGTTGAAAAACAATGTGTGTGGATGCCTGTGCGAAGCGCTCGCTCTTGAAACCCTTGCAAAACCGATGGTTGTCGAAGGATTCCGGCGCGCGCTCGCGACGACGCGCGCGCGCTTCGCCCAATTTGTCGCGGCGGATCCTTGCGGCAGCACTCGCGCGAGGACGTTCGAACGGTTTCGACATTCGCACGCGCGAGAGGCCCCGTCCCATATTATATACACGTTGGAAAAATGGTGTTCTCAAGCATTCGCAAAAAGCGAAGGCGCAAGCTTTTTGCGAGGGCCCGCATTGCGAAGCCACGTTGCTTGCTCACGTTTTCGCGACTGTCGTTTCCTTGATATCCTCACGGAACCTAAGGTTATGGATTCAGCTCGGCACGCGCGCGCGGCGACGCGCGCGCGCGCGTGCACTGCATCCCGTTTTTTGCGATGCATTCTTAAATGCTGCTGATTTGTTGTAAAAGAATTTGCGCGCATACTCTTTCTGGCAACGGACGGGGGGTCGGAGACGATGCCAGCCTTCCCGGGATGGTGTAATCTCATATTCAGGATGGGCGATGGGGCAGAATCAGATGTACATTGCAATGCAAAAAGGTGGCCCGTTCACCCTGGGGGGGGGGGGGGGGGCGCAGAACCTAACGTTCTCCTAAGACCTACGTTGTGCAGCCTACGCACTGCAACATAAAGGGCGCAATCGAATTCGTGCAAAATGCGCGGCGCAACTCATGTTGAGCGATCCACGTTGCGCGAGCAACGCGGCGCGATCGACGCGGAGCAAATCATTGTTTAAGAGAGTTGACGAATTCCACACCCTTGCAAACACCCCGCCCACCCGCCCGCGACTTGATGAGTTAAACCCATGCGGCTGCGATTGCGACGAGCGCGCGGCGCTGGCTGGTGCATCTCTGCGGCCGCGCAAGCCTGCGCAGGCTCGCGCGCGCAGCGGCCAAATAGTTTGGCGCGACCGACGCGGCAGCGGTGGCGCTGACCGCCGGGCACTTCCCAGCGGGCACTTCAGTGCGAGTTGGCGACTTGGACGGTCACAATAGCAAGGCGACGCCGACAACGGCAGACGCGATGATGAGGGTTGCGAAGGCGGCGACGATGGCGGCAATGCCGACGGCAAGGCCAGTGACGGCGCCGACGTTGATCACGCCGGCCGATAACGATGACGATGTCCTCGCGTCGGCGATCAGGGTTTCGGAGAGAGCTCGGCGGGCGCGCGCGGCCGACGCGCGCGAGTGGCCCGCGCGGCATAATTCGACGCGGATCGCGCCCTCCCCCCAAAACGCGCGCGCCAGGGCGTTCGCGCGCGTTCGACGCGCGGCGCGGAGCGCAGGCATGGCATAAATTAATGAACACATTCGAAAACCGACGGTTGTTTTCGAATTCCGCGCGACAGCGAGCGCAGGATTCTTTCGACAAAAGATGTTGAACAACGATGTTTTGCAGGGGCGCTCGCATTTGAAATCCTTGCGACAAAAACGGTTGTTGACGGATTTCGGCCCGCGCGCGCGACAGCGCGCGCGCGTGCGCTTCGCCCTATGTTTTGCAAGGGGTTCTTGCAGCAGCACGCGCGCAGGGGCGGTCGAACGGTCTCAGCAGCAGCGCGCGCGCGAGAGCCGCCGTTGGTAACGCATTAGGAAAACGTTGAAAAGAACAATGGTTTCCGCTTAACAGACTTCGCAAGGGCGCGGGCGCAGGTATCCTCTGTTTGAAAACCCTCGTTGCGCGACCATGCGTTTGGATGTGCGTCGAGACTCTCGACTTTGAAAAGCTGGCGAAAGCTGAGGTTGTGGGCAGATTTCGGAGCGCGCGCGGCGACGCGCGCGCGGTTCCTGACGACTATTGATTGTTGATAAACGAATGCGCGCGCATTGTTTCGCACAGGACGCAGGGGGGGCCGACGCCGGCCTGGCTGGGGCGATATGAGTTCAAATCTAGGATGGGCGATGGGGCAGAATCATGCGTAAAGTGCAGCGCGGCAAGGTGACCCGTCAACCCCCTGGGGGGGCGGGGGGGGAGAACGTGAGCCAATGTTGTGCACGAGAAAATCAATTTTGAAAATCTGGAGTTGCCCATTCCACTTCGCGCGCACTCGCCCCGCCCGCCAGCCCGCAACTTGGTCTGGAAAACTCGCGCGGCGGCAATTGCGAAATCTGTCCGGCCCTGGCTCGCGCATCCTCGCGGCCCCCGTCAGCCCGCGCGCGCCCGCGCGCGCAGCGGCCGGCCAGTTCGACGCGACCGAAGCGACCGCGGTGGCACTGACCGCGCGGCACTTCCCCAGCATCTCTCACAAGGCCGCGCTGTCGCGCCGGCACTTCAGCGCGAGCCGGTAATTCGGGCGGGCGCGGCATCGCGCCGACGTCCACAAAGGTGGACGTGATGATGGTAGCACCGACGATGGTGACGATGATGGCGATGACGACAGCAAAGCAAATGTCGGCGCTGGCGCTGACAATGACAGCGCCCCCCCGTCGGTGATGAAGTTTTTGGGCGGATTTCGACACGCGCGCGGCCAACCCGCGCGAGTGGCCCGCGTGGCGCTGTGCGAATGGGATCGCGCCCTCCCAGCGCGCGCGCAAGGGCGTTCGAACGACGTCGGCATGCGCGCGCGAAAAGCCCCCCGGGTCGAAGTTGATGCGTTGCAGCGCGTGGTCGAGACACTCGGCTTTTGAACCCCTTGCGGAAACCGCACTGTTTTGAAGGACTCTGGCGTGCGCGCGCGACGACACGCGCGTGTATTATATAAACACATATATATAATACAATGGTTTGTGCTGCAGCAGCGCGCGCACATTATTATTGTTGCATGGGGTGGCGGGGGGCGCCGCTGCTGGCGCGGGCTCTTCAATGGATGGGCGGGGCGATGGGGCAACATCGCATGTAAACTGCCTGCAAAAAGGCAGGCGGATAATCCTGGAGGGCGGTAGATCAATCGAGCAACAAAAGAAGATCTACGTGGCGCATGTCACCCTGCCGGCCTTGCAGTTGCGAGCCCCACTGCTCGGGCAATCATTCCGCGCGCCCGCCCGCAACTTGGCTTGCAAAACCCATGCGGCGGCGACTGCGGCGTCTGCTCGGCGTCAGCCAGGCACATCGCCACGGCCGCGCTGGGGCGCATGGTGACGCGCGAGGCGGCCAGCTAGTGCGACGCGACCGCAGCCGCGATGGCGGTGATCGCTGGGGACTTCCCAACACGTCTTCCAGGCCGAGCTGACGCGCGGGCACTGCAGCTCAAATCTGTGACTCGGGCGCGTGAGGTGTCGTGGCGGTGTCGACAGAGGAAGACGCGAAGATGTTTGCAGCGACGCTGGAGACGATGATGGCAATGACGACGGTAAGGCCACTGATGGCGCCGATGCTCATCACGCCGACCGAGATGATGGTATCCTCGCGTCGGCGATGAAGATTGCGATATGGAGTTCGACGTGCGCGCGCGCGGCTGACGCGCGCGGGTGGCCCGTATGGTACGATTTGACAAGGATCGTGCCCCCGAGCACGCGCATTCGAACGATGTCGATATGCGCGCACGAGAAGCACGTTGGGTAGCACTGTGATGAAAACGTTGAATACCGATGGCGTTCTCAAGAAAGCCGCAAGGGCGCGAGCGCTCGTTGATTGAACATGTTGTATGAAAAACAACTGATGCGATATGTTTTCGGAACGCTCGCTCTTCAAACTTGTCCGAACCATAAGAGGAGTTCGAAGGATTTCGGCATGCGCGCGCGACGACGCGCGCGTGTCATCGCAGTCATATGTGTTGCAAGAGATTATCGGACATGCATTTGTTTGAAGATCGGCGCGCGTAGTATTCCTTGCGCTGGGTGACAGGGGGTAAGCGTTTGCCTGGGATGGTACGAGTCCATATTTGGGATGGGCGGCGAGGCAGCATCAAGAGAACATTGCAATGCGAAGAAGTGGGGCGTGAACTCTGGGGGAAGGTAGGTCCTGATGTTCCTTGCGAAAGGACATGAATGTTGTGCACTCTTATACTTTGTGTGCAATCTATGTGGCGCGATCGATTGCGTAGACTGGGACGGAGGAAAAAAGGGCACAACGGGGCGGCAGCGACGGGACAGGGCGGCGACGGCAACAACATAGCCGCCTGACCGGCGGTCAGGTCCAGACGACGGGCAGCGACGAGGCGGCGGCGGGGCGGCGACATAGCCGCCTGACCGACCCGCACGCCCAGAAGACGGGCGGCGACGACATAGCCGCCAGACCGAACCCCCCAAGTGCAAACACTGTTTGGGGAACATCGTCGGCATTGTGAGCACATCCCCCAAACGAGCATCAGAGCCACAGGGCACCGCTTCCCCCAGCACGGGGGAAGAGGTGCCCTCCGCAGCCTCCCCACGATGCACAACAAGGCCCCAGGCCCCTCTCCGCCCGCGCACGGCAGGGCGGGGCGGCGGCGAAGCGCCCAAGAAGGGCCGCAGCAGGAACCACCCGTAGTCCCCGATCCAGGGCGACGGCTGGTGGGTGCACCGGACGCCTCCGCGGACGCGAGGGGACGGCGGCGGGGTGGGGGGGAGGACGAGGCGCAGGAGGATCGTGGCGATCTATGCCTGCGACTTCACCGAAACCGCGAGCTGTGTGAGCTCCCCTGTGGAGCACCGCAGCTTGCTTGCACGAGGGCGGAAAAAGCTAACGGGAGCCTGGGCCACAAGGGCACGTGCCCACCCCAGACATCCAGCCGCTCCAAATTCTTTGATGCGTGGGACCCGGGAGGTCTGGACCACTTCCCTGGGGCCGGCTCTTCGCCCTGATGCATGGTTTTGGTTTGGCGCTCCCGAAGCCCGGCGAGGGACATTCCTGCCAAAATCCCGCCGTTCCACTGGTTGTTTCTGGGAAGGGGATCGGCTACAGAACTGCTTCACCCCAAGATGGATTTCTCCGTCGACTCTACGAACAACAATTACGTCGACTAATCCGTATATCGGCAGACATTCTGACTACCTACCAGACCACCCCAACCCAACCCGAAGACCCGAATTTCGGGTTGGGGGGGTACGGGTTCCATATGTGTTTTCTCGATGTTCCCCGACCCCTCCCAACTGAAAATGGAGGGCAAATCGAGACCTTCGGGTTGGGTTGGGGTGGTTTGGTGGGTGGTGACATTCTACATATGTTTCGTGAGTTCGAAGACAAAACCACAATCTAGGTGCAAAGCAATTCTGTAGCCGATCCTCCACTCGATGTCTGGAGCGCCGGACCTCTGGGACCCGCCAGCCGCCGCCCCTGCTCGAGCCCGTTGCCTGCCGGCCGCGCGGCGGAGGCCTCGGGGCCCAGCACGCGCTGGAGCTCCGCGGGGGGAAGCTCCACTTCTGTCCAGAGCAGCCACCCACCTTGCCGTCGCTCGGGCGGCCATTTCCCGTGCACGCTTCGGCTTCGCGCGCGTTGTTCTTTTGTTCGATGGTCCTCGATGGTTCTCGCCGAGAAAAAATGCACACGTGCGAGCGATGCCAAGCCACTCGGACGCTCCGGAGTATGGAAATTCAGAAGGGGGGGCCGACGGCGGAGGGCGAGGAAGAAGGAGGGGGGAGGAGACGCATCACGAGGGGGAGCCTGACGCGGACGATGAGCGGGAGAAGGAGGAGGAGTGTACGGAGGATGTTGTGGAGGAGGGGGAGGAGGAGGAGGAAGAGGAGGAGGAGGAGGAGGAGAAGGAGGAGGAGGAGGAGGAGGAGGCGTGCGTGGAGGATTGTGTGGAGGAGGAGGAGGAGGACGGCGGCGACGATGAGGAGTGCATGGGGGAGCGCAGGAAGGATGATGATGAGGAGGAGGCCTGAGATCCGAAGCCAATGCAAAACATCAAGAGCGCTTGATTTTCCTCCACGACCCACCCCCAAGCAGGCCCGACTTGGGCCATGGGACGATCAACAAAATAGACTAGGGGCGTGGCGCGGGAGTTTCGGGAAGAGGACCCCGAATTCCCACGCCGTGTTCACTTCAATCCGGGCTTTTGTTGACCGCAATTTCGGGCTCGTGGGGTCGTTTCTGAGACCCCTGGCGCAAAAAACCATCTCGCTCCAAGAGAGCTCTGAGGCTCAATCGTGCGGGTTGCCCCCATCACCTCCCTCCGCGAGGATGGGTGCGGCAGGATGAACACTGTAAGATGATAAATAACATGACGAGGCGGATGCGGAGGAATGAGGACAGCAGGATGAGGGACGAGGAGGAATAGAAGGAAGAGGACGAGGAAGGAGGAACAAGGGACGAGAGAGAGAGAGAAGTAAAGAGAAAACAAAGGAGACGGTTCACCAGGAGGGATGGGGACCGGAGGAGGAGGAGGAAGAGAGAAGCAGGGGAAGGATGAGAAGGAGGAG
>CAUYUJ010015006.1:25000-87957 GCA_963575745.1 Prorocentrum cordatum | reverse complement strand
AGTAGTAGTCGTAGTAGTAGTAGTAGTAGTAGTAGTAGTAGTAGTAGTAGTAGTAGTCGTCGCAGCAGTAGTAGTAGTAGTAGTAGTAGTAGTAGTAGTAGTAATAGTAGTAGTAGTTGTAGTAGTAGTAGTAGTAGTAGTAGTAGTAGTAGTAGGAGTACTACTACTACTACTACTACTACTACTACTACTACTACTACTACTACTACTACTACGAATATCTAAGCGGCCTGGGGATCGGGGAGAGGGGGTGGCAGGAGAAGGGGAAGACGCGACGACCAATCCGACAGAGGCCAGCAAGACTGCAGAGGGTACCTGCAGAGTGGGGCCCCCCCCCCCCCCCTTTGTTTGACGGACAGGTCCAGCCAGAGCGCGCGGAACATAGGGAGTGGAGGGAACGGGGGAGTGTGAGGGTGAATGGTTGCAAGGATGAGCGCGAGGATGAGGAGCACGATGTCAAGAGCGGGTCTGCTGTCGAAGACGAACGGCGTCGGGGTGCATGGTCGTCTTATCCCAACGGTGCAGAAGCACATCGATGCCACCACGTAGCTTACACCACTGGTGTGTCACACGTATAAGAGGATGCACCGCGTAGCGTTCGCCACATAGCTGACACCACGAAACTTACGTACAGTTCGTATCCTGCACCACACTCACACTCTGCACCACACGGCTAGCCCCACATAGCTTGCAAGCCAGCCCAAACCGAGCCAGAACAACTGCGGGTGCGGGCGCCCATCTTATTTTGCTTCCTTTCGCGAGCCCGCCTCGGCAATCTTGAAAAATCGGCCAACTCACAAGCGTGCGGCGTGCCGGGGCGGGCCCCCGGGACCCGCGCCCTCGGGACCCGACAACGGCGGCGAGGCCGAGCGCCCCCCCCCCTCTCCGAGAGCTCACTTCTTCCCCTCCACCTGCGCCGCCACCGCCGCGCGCCGCTTCGACAGCGGGTTCGCCGTGGCGGCCACCAGGGCCGCGGCGATGATGATGGTGAGCACCGTGCCGCCCACGAGCCAGCTCTGCAGCATCGCCACCACGCTGTCGTAGGCGCCCGCGGGCTGCTCCAGCGCGAGGGGCGAGAGTCCGAGCGCCGTCGCGGCGGCGGCGCGCGCGTCCACCGGCGCCTGGGCGGCGCGCGGAGGCGCCACGAAGGCCGGGGCGCTGAGGCAGAGGGCCGCCGCCAGGAGCAGGGCCGCGGGCATGCAGCTGCGGGTGCGGGCCATGGCGGGAGCGGCTCGCGGGCAAGAGGTACATCCAGGTCGACTGCATCCTGGAGCTTCGGGCTCCCGCGCCCAGACGCCCGAGGCGCAGAGGATGTGGACACAAGTCTGGCCCCCAGAGGCCAGAACGTAAAGCATGTTGACTGCGCCTCGGCCTTTTGGCATCTTTCCAGAAAAGCCCAAGACGCAGTGGACATGGATCCAAATCTTGTCCGATGGGATTGGCCTCGGGCGCGCGGCGGGAGACGGGCGACCTTCTGGAGCTAAGCCGGCTTAGCTAAAGAGTGGCTGCGGGGGTGAGGTTCGGCCATCCAGGAGGCTCCCGAGAAGCCCCCTCAGAGGCCTCCCGCTAGTCACTAGTCGAAGGGACAAGATCGGTTCCAGGACCAACGCGAGTTGAGACCGCGCGCTGAATTGCAGCGGGTCTTGGACTCAACCTCCTTCACGCTGGGCTGCTGTGCGGGTTACACAATAGTGGAATGTCCCGCAGGCAGCTTGGTATAATCGTACATGTATTTCATTGGATGAACGATCGAGCATAATGGATATGACAAGAGGTACGGGGATATGCTGACATGTCCGTGGGGCAGAGGGGTGTAAGAGTCGTATTCTTTTCCTGGAAAAGGACGTGAGGCCTGTGGGCATCGGCGCCTGACCACATCCCATGATCGAACAACCATCCCAGCCATCCACCCGCAACTTGCTGGCGAAACAAAACTGGCGTAATAACGAAAAAAACTTACCAAGCAGATGACTGTGACGGTGAGATGTCGAGGGCGCCGACACCAACGACGACCACGATCGTGCTGATGGCGACGATCGCAATGAGGCGGGTGATAATGGTGACGGACGGTGGTAATGATGCTGCTGCTGATGATAATGATAGTGATGATGATGATGATGATGATGATGATGATGATGATGATGATGATGATGATGATGATGATGATTATGATTATGATGATGATGATGATGATGATGATGATGATGATGATGATGATGATGGTGACGGTGGTGATGACGATGACGACGACGACAATGATGACGATGGTGCTGGTGAGGATGATGAGGAGATGCACGCGACCAGAAATCCAGAATCACCGGACTGGCATGCAGACAACACCGGGTGCTCGTGTGTGTCTGAAGCTGTCTGTGAACACATACGTGCCGACATCTGCGAGCACCAAATGGTTTCTTGAAAGGACGAGGACGTGCGCGCGCGGAGGCGCGCGCGCCTGGCCAGCACGGCAGTGCTTGATAGAGATGGCGGGTGCGCGACTGCAGGATGTTTTTCCGATGTGCGCGCCTGTGGGCCGCAGGCCCCCCTTTGGCAGATGGCACACTTTTACCCATCGAAGACGCCCAGCGGCAGAGAGCAGCAGTCGAGGAGGGGAGGGGGGGGGAGGGGAGGGGGGCCGGGGCGGCACGCGGCCCATGCGCAGGCCGCCCGAAGCGAATTAGTTTTGGCAAATGGCACACACAGCATCGTGCCCCTATGAGTTCACGGAGTGCGGGCGCGCAGGAAACTGGCAGTCGTGTGTTGACAAGGCGTGATTTGACATCTGCTGAACACATGTGTCTTGCAAGCTGGACACATACAGTGGCTGCTGAAAGAGGTTGGCATGCGCGAACAGGGCCGCGCGCATGTGGGGCGCATGGGGTTACTTGATGGGCATTGCTGCGCAATGCACTTCTTAGGTCACGCATATGCGCCGCATCATGCTTTTCAGGACATGGACGGGAAGGGGAAATGCCGGCCTGGCAACTTGGCAAATTGGTAGGATGACGGACCGTGAAAAACACACAGACCAACACACACGCACTCACACACTCTCGCACACACGCAAGCGCACACACGCAAACGCAGACAAACACACACACTCACACTCACACGCTCACACACTCACGCACAAACACACTCACACACACGTGCTCACACACACGTACTCTCTCTCTCTCTGACACACACACACGCGTTCGTGCGCACTCCGCAAACAGTGCTTGCCCTTCAGGGCTCTTGCTTGTCGCACCTTCCCTGGGCCCGAGCGGCGGCCCGGCTGGCCCGTGGCCGCCCCGCCGCCGCCGCCCGTCTGGCCCTGGGCGGCGACCTGGCCGGCCTGTGGTCCCCCGTCGCCGCCCCGCCGTCGCCCGGCTGCCGCCCGGTCGCCGCCGTGCACACTGCACCAGATCGCTTGCACCGCACAGGCGGCGCCACGTAGGGCCGCACCCGAAATACTGCAGAACGTAGACTCCTTCACGCAGATCGACCGCGACACACAATTTGCACCATACGTAGCCCCTTCGCTCCAAGGACGCTTGGATCTACCCCCCCCCAGAAGTATCGCCCCCCCCCCAGCTATTACGGTTTAACTATGGTTCTGCACCATCGCTCGCTTCAAAGATGAACTCATACCGTTCCAGCCAGTCCCATGTTCGCTTCCCTTCGTCCTTGTCACATAAAAACTATGCGCGAGCAGTCGTTTATCATGACAAATACGCATCAAACCAATTCGTCGCACAAAAACAACGATGGCAAGCTCGAGACGCGCGCGTCGTCGAGCGCGCATGCCAGAATCCGTCAAACACATTGGGCCTCGTAGGGATTTAATGATCGAGGTTCCCGGAACATAAGAGAAGTCAATTGGCTGCGCAACAGGAGCTGTCAAACAAATTCTTCGCATTATGATGAATTGTTCTGAAAACCATCGGGTTCCCAACATATTCATCAACTGCCACTAAGCGGGCCTCTCGCGCGCACATGCCGAAACCAATCGAACGTAATGGGGCGCTTGCTGGGAAAAGAGGGAGCGCGTTCCCTGTCAAATAATACCATGCGGGCCATTCGCGCCCGTCGGCCGCGCGCGGATGTCGAGACCCGTTGCCCGTTCAATATTTCCCAACCATCCTGTGGTGTTGGGTCCTCGTTTTGAAGAGACGGTGCCCCGCGTTCCCGCCTCCTTCCTCCCTCCCTCCTCCCCCCTCCTCCCCCTCCCACACCCATTCTGGCACACCCCTCACACGTTTCGTGGCCCCATAGGGAGCTCCACCGAAGGCCCCAGTGGCTGCGCCCGCATGCGGTTCCACCCCCCATTCTGGCACACCCCTCACACGCTTCGTGGCCCCATAGGGAGCTCCACCGAAGGCCCCAGTGGCTGCGCCCGCATGCGGTTCCACCCCCCATTCTGGCACACCCCTCACACGTTTCGTGGCCCCATAGGGAGCTCCACCGAAGGCCCCAGTGGCTGCGCCCGCATGCGGTTCCACCCCCCATTCTGGCACACCCCTCACACGTTTCGTGGCCCCATAGGGAGCTCCACCGAAGGCCCCAGTGGCTGCGCCCGCATGCGGTTCCACCCCCCATTCTGGCACACCCCTCACACGTTTCGTGGCCCCATAGGGAGCTCCACCGAAGGCCCCAGTGGCTGCGCCCGCATGCGGTTCCACCCCCCATTCTGGCACACCCCTCACACGTTTCGTGGCCCCATAGGGAGCTCCACCGAAGGCCCCAGTGGCTGCGCCCGCATGCGGTTCCACCCCCCATTCTGGCACACCCCTCACACGTTTCGTGGCCCCATAGGGAGCTCCACCGAAGGCCCCAGTGGCTGCGCCCGCATGCGGTTCCACCCCCCATTCTGGCACACCCCTCACACGTTTCGTGGCCCCATAGGGAGCTCCACCGAAGGCCCCAGTGGCTGCGCCCGCATGCGGTTCCACCCCCCATTCTGGCACACCCCTCACACGTTTCGTGGCCCCATAGGGAGCTCCACCGAAGGCCCCAGTGGCCGCGTTCATGTGCGCCACCCCCCATTTCTGGCACACCCCTCACACGTTCGTGCCCCATAGGAGCTCCACCGAAGGCCCCACAGGAGGCACACCCCTCCACGCTTCGTGGCCCCATAGGGAGCTCCACCGAAGGCCCCATGGCTGCGTTCGCATGCGGTTCCACCCCCCATTCGGCACACCCCTCACACGTTCGTGGCCCCATAAGGAGCTCCACCGGAAGCTCCACCGACAGGCCCCATGCTGGCATGGCCCGCATGCGTCCCGCACCCATTTCGGCACACCCCTCACACGTTTCGTGGCCCCATAGGGAGCTCCACCGAAGGCCCCAGTGGCTGCGTCGCATTCGTGGCACACCCCTCACACGTTTCGTGGCCCCATAGGGAGCTCCACCGAAGGCTCCCACACAAGGCCCCATCCACCGCATTCCACCGAACGCATGGCGGCGCCACTCGGCACACCCCTCACACGTTTCGTGGCCCCATAGGGAGCTCCACCGAAGGCCCCAGTGGCTGCGTTGGCATGGCGGCGCCGCACCCATTTCGGCACGCCCCTCACACGCTTCGTGGCCCCATAGGGAGCTCCACCGAAGGCCCCAGTGGCTGTGTTCGCATGGCGGCGCCGCACCCATTTCGGCACACCCCTCACACGCTTCGTGGCCCCATAGGGAGCTCCACCGAAGGCCCCAGTGCTACCGCCTTCATGCGTCTCGACGCCCAGGACAGCGTTTCGTGGCACGCCTTTCGTGGCCCCATAAGGAACCCCACCGAAAGCGGCACCCACAAAGCGTTATTCACAATTGCATATGGTTGGGTCCTTCGCCAGGATAATTTCATCAACGGCGCGTGGAAATCATCAGCGTCACCGGCGTGATCAATATCGCCGCCGCCATTGGCCGTGCCGTCGGCATCGTCACGCCATCGTCATCATCGTCACCCTGCTGGCAACATCATCAAACAACCCATGCAAAAATCGCGCGCGCATGCCGGAATCACTTGGTGTTTCGCAGGGGGAGGGAAATCGAGTGCCGTGAAACCTTTGTAAACACATGGCCTTGGAACAGTGCGCGCGTCGGCTCTTCCGGCTTTTTTCAGAAACAGTAGATATTCGCTTCAAATTCATCAAATGCGACCAAGCGGGCCCACCGCGCGCATGTCGGCATCATTCGAACGCCCTTGCGCGCGTGCCAGGGGGGGGGCACGGTCCCTGTCACAGAATATTATGCGGGCCACTCGCGCGCGTCGGCCGCGTGCGAATGCCGAAATCTGGTTAAAATCTGCCGAAATCCGCATCACCGAACCAAGGACACCATCATCGAAATCGTGTGATCAGCATCGGCGCCGTCGTTGCCCTCGCCGTCGTTCTGGACATCACTGTCACTTGCATCGATCGCTCCTATCATCATCGTCTGCCGTGGTCGACGTCGCAATGATACCGCGCCCACCCGAGTCCCCGACTCGTGCTGATGTGCCTGCGCGCCAGCGCGGCCTGCGACACGTGTTTGGGAGCCCCCAGCGGTCAGCGCGACCGTAGCCGCGTCGGTCGCGCCAAACTGGCCGGCCGCTTTGCGCGCAAGAGTGCGCGCGCTAGCGCGCCCGCAACGATGCGCCAGCCAGCGCCGCGCAGTCATCGCAATCGCCCCAGCGTGATTTTTGCAAACAAAGTTGCCGGTGAGTGGGTGGGGTGATGGCGGGAACGAAACAGTTTATAATGACTGGGAACATAATCTAGTTGAACCCACAGATTGCACCACATATATTCTCCTCCGTGAAGAAATAAGACTCCCCCCACCCGGGATTAACGGTCCCCCGTCGCGCATTGCGTTTTCGTTAATGTTTTGCGCACTCGCCCATCCGAAATATGAACTCATAGTATCCCAGCTAGGCCGGCGTCGTTCCCCCATCATCCTCTGCAACGAATGCGATGCGCGCGCAATCGTTTATCAAAAGCCGTAGCTCCCACGAACCACGTGCAAAACATGGAACGAACGCGCGTCGTCAGCGCGCGCGGGACGAAATCCTCTGAAAATCACAACTCCCATACACATGTCAAAACCCACTGCCCCAGAAACGTGTAAACAAAAACACATGGGTCCGCAACGATACATTCAAAAACGAACCTGCGCACGCGCTCTGGCAATTTTTTCAAACATCCATATATTGTCCAACATGTTCATGCACTTCGACCAGACGTGCCTCTCGCACGCGCACGTGGCAATATTTCGGATGCCCTTGCGCGCGCGCGCTGTCGCAATAATCCCTTGGACAAAGTGTAGCGACGCGGGCGCGTCGTCGCGCGCGCATGCCGAAATCCTTCGGGAACCGTAGGTTTCGCAAGGGATTCATATTCCAATTGCCCGGAACCATTTGAACGCACATGGTTCTGCAACGCCTGTTTTTGACATGTAGAACAACTGCGCTCGCGCTCCTGCGAATGCTAACGACAGCCATGATTGATCTCCACATGTTCAATTCATTCGGCAAAGCGGGCCTCTCGCGCCGCATGTCGACATCATTCGAACGCCCCTGCGCGCGTGCTGGGGCGGCGCGGTCCAAATCAAGTCAAGCCGCGCGGGCAAATCTCGCGCGTCGGCCGCGCTCGCATGTCGAACTCAATCCAAAACTTTCACCGCCGACGCGACGACGACGTCGTCGTCGCTGGCGTAATCAGCACCGGCGCGGTCACTGGCCTCGTCGTCGTCGCTATCATCGTCGCCAGCATCGTTACCATCATCGCCGCGTCTATCCTTGCCGACGTCGCCATGATACCGCGCCCGCCCAAGTCGCCGACTCGCACTGAAGCGCCTCCTGGGAAGTGCCCGCCGTGCAGCGTCGCCGCGGCCGCATGGGTCGCGCCAAACTATAGCTGGCCGCTGCGCGCGCGAGCATGCGCGGGCCAGCGCGGCCGCATTGACGCGCCAGCCATCTCCAAGCACGCATCGCAATCACCAACGCCTGGGTTTTGCCAACCAAATTGCGGGCGGGTGGATGGGATGAGTGCGAGAGCAGTGCAGTGGGCAACTCACTGCGAGCAGAAATCAATTTTCCTCGCGTTAACAAATGGAATAGGCTCTAGCCCCCCTCCGGATTATCGCCACCCCCTTTTTTCATCCTGCAATTGACACGCAAGTCTGCCCAATTCACCGTCCTAGACATGAATTTGCGCCATCCAAGGGGGGCGGTGCCGGCCCCCCCCCACCATCCTTTGCCAACAAATAAGATGCGCGCGCACTCTTCCATCACGACCGTTATCTCTTGCAACGAAATGGCGAAGTGCACGCGCGCGCGTCGTCGCGCGAGCGTGCTGAAATCCTTGAACGCAGACTTTCGGTTTCGCACGGGTTGCAAAATCGAGTGCCCAACACATGCACAGAAAACACATGGTTTCGCAACGCGGATTTTCAAACAAAACAGCTCGTGCGCGCTCTTGTACATTCTCAAGAAATGCGCAAGTTTTCAAACATGTGCACACAATGCTCTTTCAAACGCCCTGGCGGGCGCGCCGTCGCGAGAACCCACTGCGACAAAATAGGCGATGTAGACGACGTGCACGCGCGCGTGTCGTCGCGCGCGCGTGCC
This sequence comes from Prorocentrum cordatum, assembly GCA_963575745.1. Classification (NCBI taxonomy): domain Eukaryota; class Dinophyceae; order Prorocentrales; family Prorocentraceae; genus Prorocentrum; species Prorocentrum cordatum. The sequence goes on along the minus strand of CAUYUJ010015006.1, from coordinate 79,382 downwards.
GGAGTCCGTCGAAACAACCGATTGAATAACGATTTTAAGTCCGAGGGTCCAAGCAACATTCGAAAACGCATGGCTTCTGCAAAAAAAACACCTGAGAAAACCCAATCAGTGGATTATTTGAAAATGGTTACTAGGGATCTTGAGATCGATTATGAGATCGACGATGAAGTCGATCCTGGAATCGATAGCGAGGGCGATTGTAAGATCGATCGTGAGACCGAGAGTGAAATCGATTTACTGAAATCGCTAGTGGGATCGATCGCGAGATCGCTCTTGCGATCTCTAGTGAGATCGCTTGCGAGATTGGTGATGAGATCGGTTGTGAGATCGATTGTGAGATCGATCGAGAAGTCGGTAATGAGATCGATGGCGAGACCGATCGATAAGAAGATCGACCAGAAACCGGGGCACCCGGGAACCTCGCCGCCCTCCGAAATCGGCCCCCGAACCCGGAACCGGGGACCCTGGAACCCGGAACCGCGAAACGAGAAAACCCAAAATCGGCGGGGAACGTTCGCCAAATCCTTCAACTTCTGCTAGGGCCCCCCCAGTACAAGCACTCATTGGGGGAAATTTGAAAGCGCGCGCTCGCGCTCTCGCGAATTCGCAAGAAAATCACCAGTTCCACATTCTCGTGAAATTATGCCATTATGCCAAGCGGGCCTCTTGCGCCGCATGCCGACAACATTCGAGCGCCTTTGCGCGCGTGCTGGAACGGGGGGGGGGGCGCGCGATTCGTGTCATATCAAACCAAGCGGGCCACTCTCGCGCGTCGGCCGCGCGCGCATGTCGAACTCATCCCAAAACCATCATCGCCGACGCGAGGACGCCGTCATCGTCGCCGACGCGATCAACATCGGCGCCCGCACAGGCTGCGCCTCAGTCGGTGCGAACATCGCCACCAAGATCGCTACTACCATCATCGCGTCTACCGTAGGCGGCGTTGCCATGATGCCGCGCCCGCCTAAGTTGCCGACTCGCAGTGAAGTGCCCGCTGGGACGCGCCCAGCGGCCAGCGCAGCCGCTGCCGCGTCGGCGGCGCCGAACTCTCAGGCCGCCGCGCGCGCGCGCAAGGGTTAGCGCGGCCGCGGAGACGCACCAGCCAACGCCAGGCACGCGTCGCAATCGCCACCGCGTGGGTTTTGCAAACCAAGTTGCGGGTGGGTGGGTGGGGCGTTTGCAAGGGCATGGGGCGCGTCGACTCGCTTGTTAAAATTAACGCTCCTCTCTAAAGAAGAAATAATAGGTTCCACCGCGCCCCCCCCCCCCCCCTTGCAACAAATGGAACGAAACGCGCGCGCGCGTCATCGCGCGCGCATGCCGGAGTTCTTCAAACACTTTCCGCTCTGAAATAATGCCATAACCGAGCGCCCAAAAAACGCGCGCAACAAACGAGGTTTCTCAGCGCGGATTGTCGAACAAAGAAAGAAACATGCGTGCGCGCTCTTGCGAAGTCGTAAGAAAACCAACAGTTTTTCCAATAGTGGCAGAACGTGCTACCAAGCGGGCTTCGCGCGCGCGCATCGAAGCCTTTCGAACGCCCTTGCGCTCGTGCCGACGCGAGAATTCGCTGCAAACGATGGGGCGAAATGCACGCGCGCGTCGTCGCGCGCCAATGCCAAAATCTTTCGCAAAAAATCAATTGCGGGAGACCACCAGGTTTCGCAACGTGGAATTCGACAACATCGAGCGCGCGCGCTCTTTCGAAGTTTTTTTTGTAAAAAAAGAGGAATCCCCATGCCGTGCTACCAAGCGGGCTTCGCCCGCCCGCCCAAGTCGCAGAATCGCACTCGAGTGCCCGCCTGGATGCGCCGAGCCGTCAGCACCGCCGCGGCCGCGTCGGTCGCGCCAAACTACCTGGCCGCTGCGCGCGCGCATGCGCGGGCTGGCGCGGCCGCGGAGATGCGCCAGCCAGCGCCAGGCGCGCGTCGCAATCGCCGCCGCATGAGGTTTGCAAACCAAGTTGCGGGTGGGCGGGTGGGAAGTTCGCGCGAGCAAGGGAGTGGGCAATGGCACCCCATAGATTACGCAACGTAGATCACACGACAAAAAACGCACCACGCCGATTGCCCCACAGAGATTGCGCCACATATATTGAAAAAGCGTATATCGCACTACATATAGTGCACCACGTCGAACCACCTCTCTGAGAGAAAAAAAAAACTTATGCTCTACCCCCATCACCCCCCGGGGTTACCCCCCACGCGTTTCGACTAGGATTTCATATATGATTGCTTTCTCTATGAATTCATGCTATCCCATGCCAGCCGGAATCGACCCCCCCGCCATCCCCTGCAAGAAACTGCCACGCCCGCGCCTTCGTTATCAATATCATGAGTTGCCAAGAATCTTGCAACATATGAAGGCGAAATGCGAACGCGCGCGTTGTCGCGCGCGCATGCCACAATTCATTTTAAAAACCTCCGGTTCCGGAATGATTTCAAAACCGAGTGTCCGAACAACATTCTCATTCTTTTTTTGCAAAACAAGAGAAGGTTTCGCAACGCGGATGTTCAAAAAAAGCGAAAGCGCGCTATTGCGAATCCTTGAAAAAACAACGGGGAATTCGATCTGTTCAAAAAATGCAGCCAAACGACCTTCGCGCGCGCGTCGGAATCGCGCGAACGTCCTCGCGAACTGGCCGCCGCGAGAACCCCTCGCAACAAATGGGGCTAAGTGCGCGCGCGCATCGTCGCGCGCGCGCCAGAATCCTTGGAGAACCCCTGGTTTTGGAAGGATTCCTAAATCGAGTGACCAACATTTTATTTCTAACCATCCTGTGGCGTTGGGTCCTTGTTTTGAAGAGACAGCGCCCCGCGCCGCCTCCCCCCGCTCACTCCCCCGCCCTTCCTCCTCCTCCTCCTCCTCCTCCGCGAGGTGCTGGTGATGTGCCGGGAGTGTTGTTTTGGCGCGGCCGCATGCGGGGGCCGCCGCCCATGTTGGCACACGCCTCGCACGGTTCGTGGCCCCACAAGGGGCTCCACCGAGCCGCGCGCGGGGGCCGCCGCCCATTTCGGCACGCCCACCGCGCGGTTCGCGGCCCCACAGGGGACCCCGCCGAAGGCCCCAGCGGCGCAGACCGCGCGCGGGGACCGCCGCCCATTTTGGCACACCCCTCACATGGCTCGCGGCCCCACAGGGAACCTCGCCGAAGGCCCGAGCGGCACAGGCCGCACGCGGGGACCGCCACCCATTTTGGCACACCCCGCACACGGTTCGTGGCCCCACAAGGAGCTCCACCGAAGGCCCCGCAAGGAGCTCCACTTTTTTCGCCCCAGCTGACCTGCGGGGCCCACGCCTGCATATGGTTGGGTCCGTCGCCGGGATCATTGCTTCAACAACGAAACACAGCGTGGTTTCGCAACGCGGAGTTTCAACAAACGCGCGCGCCCGCGAATTTCGAATTCTTCCGGAAATCGTGTTTTAGTATCAACATTCCCATAACATGCTACATCGCGGCCTTCGCGCGCGCATGTCGAAACCGTTCGAGCGCCCACGCGCGCGTGCTGGGGTGGCGCGATCGGTGTCAAATAATACAATGCGAGCCACTATCGCGCGTCTGCCGCGCGCGCATTTCGCAATTCTTACAAAACCTTCATCGCCGTCGCGAAGACGCCGTCATCGTCGTCGGCCTGCTCAGCATCGGCGCCGTCACTGGCTGCCCCGTCGTCGCTGTCAGCATCGCCACCGGCATCGCTACCAGTATAATCGTGTCTACCGTAGTCGACGTTGCCATGATACTGCGCCCGCCCAAGCCGCCGACTCACAGTGAAGTGCCCGCTGGGATGTGCCGAGCGGTCGGCGCCACCGCGTTCGCGTCGGTCGCGCCAAACTACCTGGCCGCTGCGCGCGCAAGCATGCGCGGGCTAGCGCGGCCGCAGATATGCAAAAGCCAACACCCAACACTCATCGCAATCGCTTCCGCATGGGGTTTGCAAACCAAGTTGCGGGTGGGCGGGAGGGATGTTTGCGCGAGCAGTGGGGTGGACAACTTCAAGTTGAGCATTGGTGGATTGCACAACATAGGATGCACCGCGTCGACAGGTCAACAGATAGTGCACACCGCCAACGTTAGGCACCACATCGAATGCACCACATATGCTGCGCACCACACAGATTGCAAAGCACTTGTTGCACAACAGAGGGCTGGACCACATCCACTACGCACCATGTAGGTTGCACCACACAGTGCAACGCATCAGCTGCGAATTACGTATTGTTCCACATCTGCACAAAGGGATCGCGCAACTTATATAGCATCAACTATATGCCTCCACACGGTGTGCACCAAATACCTTGCACAACATGGATTGCAAGCTGTTGGGCCGCATCGATTGCACCACGTCAATTGCACAACATACATTGAGCACAACATATATCAGACACCATATAGATCGCACCACGTAGGTTGCACAACCTAAACCGCACTGTACAATATGGATTGCACAACGTAGATCGCACACCATAAGCTGCACCACGTCGGGTACATCATAGAGCGTGGCCCACATATACTGCACAACATTAACTGCTAGACGCACCCTGTTTGGGGCCCACGTTAGCTAACATTCTCAATTGTTAGATGATGTATCAAACTAAGTTGCCATTTTCAGGAGCACCCACCAAACGAATTACATTTTGCAGCGGCGAGCCACTATCCCCCTCGCGTCTTCGGAATCAATTCCTTACTCAACTTTCTGTGACAAGCTCCATTACCTTCTCGTTCTGAGAAGACGCTTCCCGTCATCCGCCAGGTTGCCTCGAGTCACGACATGACATGTGGCCATGTCAGTACGAACTACCCGTATTGGCTACTGTACTTGGTGGTGCCCCGATCAACGACTTTCAAGACTCTAATCCGCAGAAGGACGTCCTTCCAATTCGCAAACCACGCCCACTCGATGTGTCCGCTTCCATGGCGCGCGTTAGCAGAACACCGCTCTGCCAATGGAAACCCAACAAGTCGAAGAATCCGGGGCGAATCCGCGGGAGGACGGAGAAATTCGAACTACTCTCCCCAGAAACGTCCACACCATGAGGCTTAATTAAGGGGCCACAAGGCCCCCAGGAAACGCCCAAGAGGTCACCAAGTAGCGCCAATGGGGCCCCAAGAGGCTCCAGGAGGCCCACTCAGAGGCATCCCAAGAACCCCCAGCATGCATACAAGACAATCCTGGCCCCACGCCCAGGCACGGTGGCGGGATGGGCCGAAGGCCACCTGGCAAGTAGCTTGCACAGTCAGAATGCCCGAACTCAGCCCGTGGGGCTCACGCTTGGAACAATATTGTGTTTCCTCTTGTGTGTGTTTGAAATATTTTGAGTATGACTGCAGATGCCATTGCGCTGGGCACGACGGCGACGGCGGCGACTTCCCCTCACGTCCGCATCGATCGATCTCCTTTATTTCCATGCCGGGCCCCAGCTCGTGGATCTTCTGATCCGGGTCAATCCAGACCTGGGTAAACAGGAAACACAAAACAATGAAATGCAAGAACAAAACAACTGCAACGCAGGTCTTCGCAAACCCGGGTCAGCCAACATGCGCTGCCTCCTCGCGGCCACGAGCGGCTCGCTGACCCGGGTCAGCCAGAGGGGGTCTTCGCAGGATCCTGCAGGATCCGGTGCCCTTGCTGACCCCCGTTTGCATTGACCCCCGTCTCGAGGCTCCCAACCAGAGTTAAGTCGGGCCTGTCCCCTTACAGGGAGATTTTCAACGAAAAATAAAAAAAACAAATATAGTTAAACAAAATAATCCAAAAATAGTCTGGGGACTATTTTTTGAATATGTTTTGACCTTCTTGGGGTATTCTTGGGGTATCGTCTATTTTTCGTCGAAAATCCCCCTGCAGGGGGACACGCCCGACACAAGGCCAGAGCTCCCGCCCCCTTGCCCGGGGCTGCTCGGCTCGTCCCCGATCGGGGACCTGCTGACCCGGGTCAACCCAGACACGGGTCAGTCAGGCCTTGCAGAATCCTGCAAGATCCTGCAACCGAACCCGGGTCAATGCGGAGGATCCTGCAAAATCCTGCCGGATCCTGCACCCAAGCCCGGGTCAGTGCGACCCTGGCCCTGCAGGATCCTGCAAGATCGGGCGCTCTGGCTGACCCCCGTTCGCATTGACCCCGGTCTCTTCGGCCCCGATTCGAACCTCCCGAACCTCGAAACTCGAACACCGAAACCAACGAACCGCCCGAAAACCTCGAAACTCGAACACCGAAAAGCCCAAACGCTCGTTTGCATTGACCCCCGCCTCAAGGCTCCCGACCCGATCCGTGCTGGGCTGGCCCCCATGGCGGCTCGCGGGCCCCATGGTGCACAGCCCAGGAGGGCGCGCCCCGGCCGAAGCCGCCACTCGTGCACGGCCAGGGCCTGCCACGGCGGAGGCGTCGAAGACCACGGCGAGCCTCGGAGCCGCCTGCGGCGGCGGCGTCCACGGCTTCGGCCGTGGTTTATCAACCGCGGAGGGATGGACGGTCTTGCTTTTCCCCCTCCTCCTCCTCCTCCCCCTCCTCCTCCTCCTCCTCCTCCTCCTCCTCATCCTCCTCCTCCCCTCCTCCTCCTCCTCCTCTCCTCCTCCCTCCTCCTCCTCCTCCTCCCCTCCTCCTCCCCTCTCCTCCTCCTCCTCCTCCTCCTCCCGTCCTCCTCCTCCCCCTCTTCCTCCCCTCCCCCTCCTCCTCCTCTCCTCCTCCTCCTCCTCAGCCTCCTCCTCCTCCTCCTCAGCCTCCTCCTCCTCCTCCTCTTCCTCCTCCTCGTCCTCCTCCTCCTCCTCAGTCTCCTCCTCCTCCTCCTTCTCCTCCTCCTCCTCCTCCTCCTCCTCGAAGAGGGCACGGGCAAACCGCTGGCAGCCAGTGGTGTGATCTGGACAGCCCGGCAGCCAGCACAGCGGCAGTCAGGCCCCCGACGCACGCCAGAGCGACTGCCAGGTGGAGCTGGCAGCCCTGGGAGGTGCCGACGCCGGCGGTGCTGACGGCGGCGGGGCGGACGGCCGCAACACGCGGGCCGCGCCTCGGAAGGTGTCCGAGTCGGCGTCGAGCCACCAGCTCGTGGGCTCGCCCACGGACTGTGGCGCCTGTCGTCCGTGTCGTCGTCGCCGTCGCCGTCGGCGTCGGGGGTCGCCGGTCGCAAGGCGGGCAGAGGGGATGGGCGGGGGGGGGGAGAGGATGTCAGAGGCAAAGATACCCAGACCGCTGCTCGTACTGGAGAGCCCTCGTCGCCACGGCTAGAGTATCCTCAAATTTTTGCCTGCAGAACGCACCCCAGGAGAGGACCAGTGGGCAGCGGCATCGGTACCTTTTGGTTTCCCCAGGACGTGCGCGGGGAGGAGGAAACAGGACATGGAAGAAGGAGGAAATAGGAGGAGAAGGAGGAACAATGAGGAAGGGGGTAAAGGGCGGTGAGGAGGGAAGACGACGATAGCGTAGACGACAAAGAGGCGGGAGGCAGCAGAAGACAACGACGCCGAAGAGGATGTATCAGGGAGGGCGGAGAGGGGAGGAGGAGAAAGCAACGATGCATGAGGATGAATAGTGAACGATGCAAGTAGGTGGATCATGAGGAAGGTGAAGGGAGGATGAGGGTTGTTGTGGCTCCACGGTCATCACCACCCAAGCAGTGGCGCTGAGGAGCCTGTCAGCGGCAGCGGGAACATGACCACCAACCCTTCGGCCTGAAGTGGTTCAGCGCGGTTCTTGTTACATCCTCCGTTTCGTCCCTTTTCGGGGAGGACTTCACCTGCGCTTCTTGTAACAATAAAAACGCCCCTCCACCACCCGCCCGGCGACAAGGGACAATGCCAGCACCCCCCCAACATCCCTGTCAACAGAAAACAATACAAACTATACTTTGCGACAAAATCTTGAACCGCACGCGGGCGCCCCACAATCACTGTATTGTCATTGTCAGGGATGGTGGGGGTCGGGGGGGCCTCATATAGTCTGGTGCGCGCGAGAGCACCATCGTACCACAAACAAATGCAACATGAGTGTAGGCGCACATACCGTACACCCTGACGGCCACCCCATCGCAATTTCGCATCGGTGTGTTCCAGGAGTGGTGGTGGGGGGCGACATGTTCCCCGATATGTTGTGTCACGTGCCCTGGCGCACCTGGCGCACCAGGCATGCCTTGCACGCATAGGTCCCTGCCCTGGGGCCCCTGGCTCACCTGGCGCGCGTGGCGCCAATGGCATACGCGGCGCACTTCGCCAGCGTCGCACACCTGACCTGACCTGTCGTCTGTGTTGGTCCCGGTGGCTGGCTGTCCATGTGGCGACCGCAGAACACATGCTGAGACTCGAGTGCCACTTCTGTGTTGGGAGGGCTGGTGGGCGTGAACAACAGGGCCTGCGGCTCGCGCGCAGCTTTAACCCTCCCCCATACCCCCTTGCTCCCAGGATCTGGAGGGGGGCGGGGCTGAGCGGTCAGAGCGCCCAAGATAGTTTCGACGCAGCTGTGGGTATCCCAGCGTGGCCTCCAAATATCGCGCAAACCAGCGCAAACATGTTTAAGATAACATCCGACCGACGTGCCTCCAAGAGCCCCGCATACCTCCCCGATGGGCTCCCAACTGTCACGGTGCCTCCCAAGGATGCCCCCAGGGGGCCAGACTCCTTCCAATAACCAGCGGGGAGCCGACGATGGTTGCCTGATCGCCTCGTCGAAGCCGTTGGGCCCCCCGAGGCATCAAGAGAGCCCTGGGAACAGGCCAGCCAGGCCTGCGGGAGCCCTACGAGGGGCCCATCAAGTCTAAGAGGGGCCCATGAGGCCAGCAAGACGGAGCCAAGAGAGCCCAAAGGCACCCGAAAAGCGCCCTAAGATGGTCCGGGGGGCAAATGATCGGGCACCAGAGAGGGGGCCCTCGTTGGCGCCGCTCCCTTCGCCCAAAGCCAAACTCGTCGACGCAACCAAGCGCGCGTCAGTTTTCACGGATTTGGACATGTCGGGGGGCATCCCAGCGAGGCCGTTGCGCCAGAATTTTTCAAAGATGGCTACACACAAGTCAATATGGCGCATTCTGTCCACCCACATGCCTCCAAGAGGCCACGCGAGCACTGCAATGCCGCCACAAGTGGCCGCGGGGAGCCTCGAGGCGACCCCGAGGGCAAACCGCCTCCCAACAGCTAAAGCAAACAGAGGACGTATGCCTTGTAGCACTGTCGTTTGCTGATGGCCTTCGAAGTCACAAACATGTTTCCAAGCAAGATATGTTTTATCATCTGGCGCGTGCGCCTGCTGCTGGGCCAGACACGCTGGAACGCAAAAACTATGCCTCAGGGAAGTTGCCGCCAGATTTAGGTGGGGGGCCACGCTTCAGCCGAGACGTAGCCTCCTTCCCAGCTTCCATGGGAGGTTCGCAAGCATTCTTGAGGTCGCGAGGGGCCTCAGTGCAGCGCCTCCCACACACCTCGCAATGGAATGCACCCCGAAGAGAAGCAAGGTGGTGAGAGGAACGACGACATTCAGCACAGGGATGACCGAGAGCCGAATCCCCCCCCCTCTACCGACGGCGGGCATTAGGCACGAGGCGGCAGTCCGAGGAGGCAGCCCACCACAAGCGCGCGCCGCCTCCCCCCGCCCCCCCCCGAGAAGCCCGCGCCGCCCCCACCCCACCCCGAGAAGCAAAGCTGACCGGGGCGAGTGGCGACGAGGGGCCTGGATTCAGCTTTGCATTCCGGGGGGGAGGGGGGGGGCATGCAGGACACATGGGCGTCGCCCGAGTGATGATGAACATGATGATGATGGTATGAATGATGATACTGGGGATACTGATGATGTTGATACGTAGCATGATGATCATGGTGATGCTGACTATCTCGAAACTGATGCGCATCGTCGTCAGGAGCACCAAAACCATCATGACTCCTGCTCCGCCTCTCTCACCCTCCTCCCTCTCCTCCTCCGCCCCCTCCCGAAAGCTCCCCCAGCCCCCACAAGCCCCCAGCCGACGACGCACGTGGAGCTCGCCCGATGGCCTCGGCACGCTTCGAGGAACCCGAGGATTGCTCCGCACCGGTTGGGAACCATCCCGAGGGCCTCTGGCATGCGAGGGCCCCCTGGAGGCCTCCCGAAGGCCTCCCGCGTGCAGAGGACCTGTGCCCCGGAGGCCCCGCGGAGGCCTCCGGCATTGCAGGGTCCCCCCGGAGGCCTCCAGAGGCCCAGCGAGGGCCACGAGCGACCGCGAGCGAACGTTTTTGAAGGGGCCCGGGGGCGTCTTTTGACGGGCAGGGCACTAGCACATCGAGGCGCTGGGCAGGACGAGAGGATCCCCCAAAAAAGGTGAAGAGATGGGGGCTGGGCGCTGAGATCTCCTCCTCCTCCTCCTCCTCCTCCTCCTCGCTTCCTCCTCCTCCTCCTCCTCCTCCTCCTCCTCCTCCTCCTCTCTCCTCCCTTCTCCTCCTCCTCCTCCTCCTCCTCCTCCTCCTCCTCCTCGCTTCCTCCGTTTGGACGGCGGGGGGGGGGATCGGCGATCGGAGGCAACGGGCACGTGCACCCTGACTACCTACCAGACCACCCCAACCCAACCTTTCGGGTGGGGGGGGGGTAAGGGTTCCACATGTGTTGTTCGATGTTTCCCGACCCCCCCCCCACTGGAAATCGAGGGGAAATCTGAGCCTTCGGGTTGGGTTGGGGTGGTTTGGTGGGCGGTGACACCCTGGCCTTCTTCGGGACGCTGGGCCTCGTTTGTCTCGCAGGCCCAGGGACACCACAAATGACTCCGCCGACCCTTCGGCGTGTGAGACGCTGCCGTCACCTTCGTCGTCGTCGTCGTCTTCGTTGTCGTCGTCGTCGTCGTCGTCGCCAGTCCCAACAAAATTGAGGAACTAGCAGGGAAACGAAACGTGCTACTGAAGTCGATTCGCTTCCCCTTTTCCCTTCCCTGACAAGAGGAAGGGGGAGGGGGGGGGACAAGGGGGGTAGGCTCCAAGAGAGTGCCCACACGGGACCCCGAGCGAACATTTCGAGCCCTCGGACCCGACAAGCTCCAAGGAGGCCCCAAGAGGCCCCCAACAGGCCCCCACGAGGCCCCAAGAGGCCCCCAGGAAGCCCGAAGAGACCCCCAAATGGCTCCCGAGATGCCCCTAAAATAATCCGAAAAGGCCCCATAACTGTTCTGCATAGGCCTACGAGCGCGCCCAGAAGAGGCCCCACGAGGCATGCCTGAGGACTCTGCCCCACGTCAGCGTCATCGCCGCCGCCACCGCCGCCGTTGTCGTCGCCGCCGCCGTCGTCGCCGCCGCCACAGCCGCCGTCGTCGTCGTCGTCGTCGTTCCCCGGTCGGCGGCACCAGCCGTAAGACCTTCCTAATAGACGCCAATCTCAAGATTCCCGATTGTTTTAATAGTTTCTAGATGTTCGTCTTCCCCTCCACTTTCCACATTCTCCACACGTGTGTCTGTGCTTTGTCGGTACCTCCTGATTCGGGTGACAAGCTGGTCTCGGGGATGGGGTCCAGACCTCCAAGGGTCCACGAGCGAAAGCAAAGCACGACGCCGCAGCGAATATAGGCGCGCCGAAGGGCCCTGGCCCTCCTCCTCTTCCACCCTCCTCGTCGAACCCCAGATTCCCTCCTGGATCCCGGCAGGAGCAGGAGCACGAGGACGGCGAGGGCCAGGATCAGGAGGAGGGTACCGAGGAGTACGGCAATTTAGGGTCGTGCCGACTTCGGTGACGGCTTCTGGCACCGCAGGGATCGCTCAACCTTGAACGATCGGCCGTGTCCGGAACGTCAGATCGTTCAGCATCGACCGACTCTGGGTCGCCAGCAGCGTTCAACGTTGAACGTCGGCGGCGGGATCGCCGCCAAACCACATGACGCGAACCTACCGCAAGAGGATGGGCAGAAGGGGAAGGATGAGTGAAGAAGAAGACGAAGAGCGGCATAAATGCTTGACTCGGAGGTACGCGCGGATTTCTTGGATCGACGCTGGACCAGGGGGAACCAGCACCGATCCATGACATCCGCACGGAGCTCCGAAAATTCATTAGGGAACCGAACTCTATACACCGACGCTTTTTCCGACCCTGCGTTGAAATTCGCACAGGAACGCGGATCCTGGTGTATACGGGATCCTGGTGTACACAAAACGGGGAAACAAGTATACACCACACCGACCCCGACGTCGCCCCCGAGCCTCACAAAATCCTGGGATTGCAAAACAGCCCGCCACTGGTAACGCATATGCTCCAGCTTCCGATGTATGCCCACAGTCAAGAGCTTCCGCTCGGCGCGGCGCGGCGGCAGCCCTGGCGGCACGCTAAGCCTCGCGAGAGGACAGCGGTGACAGCGTGCCGCTCCGCGAGGGCGGGAGGCCGGGGGGAGCTCGGGACGTCGACGAGCGGGGACCCGGAGAGGGGGTCGCGGGCCGCGCCGGAGCGCGGTGGGCCAGGAAGCCGAAGCGGAGCGGCACGCTTTGAGCCAGAGCCCCCGGCCGTGCAGTCTGACACTGCTGCTCCCCTCCAGGAGGGGGGAGGAGAGCGAGGCCAAGGGGAGTTCGGGAGCGGCAAAGAGGGGGGTGGACGAAGAGGGGGGGGGGGAGGCATCATGTCTCGAGGCAAGTGCTGCGCACAGCTCGCAGGGCCACGCACGCGCGAATGCAATCGGATATCATAGAAGCCCGATGACCGCCAGAATCATCGGTTCAGAACCAAAGCCAGCCAGCCAGCCAGATTGCGGCCCAGTCGCAAGCAACGCGAATGCACGCCGATCAGCGCTTGGGGGAACGGGGAACCGAAGGGTTCCTGTACAGCTACTCCCAGGCCTCTTCCTGAGTGCGCTCTGACCAAAATTTCGAGGCGAATCCACCGGTGGCGACGAGGGCCTCCCTGGAGGCCGAAACATGGGGAGGAGAGGGAAGGGTAGCGGTATGGGTCCCCTCTCTGACCTTCCAGAATGCTGAAAGCCAACGCTCCAGACCTATATATGACCCGTCCGGACTGCCTGAAACCTCGACGGGACTTTGTGGACCTCGGCGTGACGGTGCAATTTTTGGGCCCTCCTGGAGGGTCAGAGTTTTCCGCCTCTGAACGAAAAGCGATGAGGCGGACGAGAGGAGCCCCAATGGGGGGAAAGTGAGGAGGAGGAGGAGGAGGAGGAGGAGGAGGAGACGGGTGAGAGAGGAGGGGGAGGAGGAGAGGGAGGAGGAGGGAGGAGGAGGAGGAGGGAGGAGGAGGATGAGGAGGAGGAGGAGGAGGAGGAGGAGGGAGAGGAGGAGAGAGGAGGAGGAGGAGGAGAGGGGGAGGAGGAGGGAGGGAGGAGGAGGGAGGAGGATGAGGAGGAGGAGGAGGAGGAGGAGGGAGGTGGGGCGTGGCGCGCGCCCAGTGGTTGAAGCCCCACGGGCGCCCGACGAGGGGCAGCGTGTTGCCGCGGCTGTGGTGCATGCCTCGGCCGAGGCCCCGCGGAGGCCCACAACCACGTGGGGGAGCTTATCCCTCACCCCCTCCTCCTGCTCCTCCTCCTGCTCCTCCTGCTGCGCCTCCTCCTCCTCCTTCTCCGCCTGCTCCTCCTCCTCCTCCTCCTCCTCCTCCTCCTGCTGCTCCTGCTCCTCCCCGTCCTCGTCCTCCTCCTCCTTCTCCTCCTCCTCCTCCTCCTGCTCCTCCTGCTCCTGCTCCTCCTCCTCCTCCTCCTCCGCTTCCTCCCCACTCCACTCCTGTCGGAGCCCGTCGAGACCATCAGCCTCTGGGCACGACGCTGCCTCTCGAAGCCATTCGGGAGCAATCCCCCCTCTGGCTGCTCTTATGCGTGGGCGTTGACATCGCCATAATCTATGCTACAGCGTTATGTTCAGCATCACAGAGCGGGTAGACAGGCGAGACCGAGAGACAACCAGCAGCAACGGCATTGGCTCCCGCCCAGAAGCCGCTGCAGGCCGCAGAATTAACTCCTTCGTCCTGCGTGCGAGCCATGGAAGAGCCACAACATGTTTAGCCACATCCAAGCAAAGACGATGCTGAGCCCAACACTTGTCTCCTGAGTCCCTCCCGAGCCCGCGGAGCGCAGCGTCTTGCAGAAAAAAACAAGACCCTCCTCCTCCTCCTCCTCATCCTCTTCCTCCTTTCCCCTCCTCCTCCTCCTCCTTCTCCTTCTTTTCCTCCTCCTCCTCCTCCTTCTCCTCCTTGGGGACTTGGCACTGGGCATCAACACCAACACAGGGGTGTGTCTCTATCAGGGGAAGACGATCCTAGATTCTGGTGTTGGTGATAATACCCCGTCCACCTGGCATGCCCGAAAATGACCAACATCATCGAGATCGGGATCGTCTTCCCTCGGTGGAGGCACACCGCAGATCTTGATGCTGGTGTCAACCTCTAGGCCTGCACCTCCTCCTCCTCCTCCTCATCCTCCTCCTCCGATCCCTCCCTCGTCATCCTTCCTTTCTCGTTCCCTTTCGCCTCCTCCTCCTCCTCCTCCTCCTTTCTCTCACTCCTCCTGCCCCCGAGGAATACTTCATGGGACCAACCTGCAGCCGTGCCTGTCTGGCCCATCCGTGTGCCGCTTCCTAGGGCCTGCGGTCAGCTTCGGCGCGGCACGCTATCCACGTCCCAGTCCCCAAGCGTCAACGTCCCGAATTGTCCGAAGCCTCCCGACCCGCGGAGCGGAGCGACGCGCTATCTGCTGGAAGGGCATACCGTGCCGCCAGGGCCGCCGCCGCGACACGCCACGCAACAGTTCCTGGGGCAAATCTTCAGGCTTGCATCGGCGACGCATCGCCGACAGATCAGCAAGGCAGGCCCGCGATGGCGTGTCTGCGCGCTCCTGGGAGGAGTGGGCTGGGTAAATCGGGGCGCGCAAACATGGATCAGCGATCCATGGATTTGGTGCGCGGTCGCCAGATTCATGGATCAAGAGAAGGTGCCCTCCCCAAAATGCGGCTGCTGCCGGCTCGTTCGGCGGCTGAAATCCACGACTTCCAATTCCGCGACATCCGGCTGAACTCGGAACGGCACCCGTCGCTCATCCACGCCCCCTCGATCCATGTTGGCGATCGCCGGAGCCAGGGCCGCCGCCGCGACGCGCCACGCAACAGATCCTGGGGCAAATATTTAGGAGGAGGAGGCGATCGGAAGGCGAATGAGCTCGACGCAGCCCCCGCCTGGGCCGATCCCCCCTGTCTGGATCGTCGCCCCCCGGACTCTGGGCACGACCCGGCTCTTCGGCGGCCGCTCGTGGCGCTCCGGGCACCCCCAGAAGCCTCTCGGCGGGGCAGAAGCTGCCGGCTGTGCTGCTGAGCTGCCGGCTGTGCTGCTGCCCCGTGCTCGAGCAGGCGCGAGCGTCCTCACGCTGCGAGCGAGGTGGAGGCTTGCCGTCTTGGTCGGGGACATGTCTTTGCGGGACGTCCACTCTTGCCAAAGCTGAGAGATCGGGACTCGGAACACGCGGATGCTAATGTTCGGAACCTTCGTTCCGCCCCCCCAAAAATACTGCTCACATGTGCCCTAAGCTTAGTGCTCGCTTGTGTTCGTGACATCATGCGCAACACTGACAGATGGAGCACAGTATGCCCATAAACGTACAACCTTGCAGAACCACACGCAAACAACACAGCTACTGTGATTCATATCGGATGTTGGCTTACACAAAAGGTTGAACGGACGCGCGCTGGCTTGCACGGCAGGTGATACCATGGAGTGCGATGTTGATGATTCGCGGCCAGGACTTATACCCATGCACCTGCACATGACGATGCGTTGCGCTAACATGAATGTGAGTTATGTGGCTACCACGGAGCGTTTGCCTAGCTTGCACACGATTGTATGCACACACACACACACACACTGCACTTGAACATGTGTGCGTAATGTTCGGGATCGTGTGCGGGTTGCTGTGCGATGGTGCATCGGTATCGGTGTGTACTCGGGGGTGTGCGTGCGGGTGCGTCGTGGTGTATACGGTATATGCTATGCTACGCTGTGCCAGCCCATACGCACTCATTATCGCGACATATGAGACATGACTTTGCACGCTTGCCGTCCACACCTTCTACATGGAAGGTGTGGAGAAACACGGTCGAGGGCTCGGTGAAGGCAACTGCCGATAACCGACGACTGCGCCCGAAACTTTAAACGCCTCCCCCCTGAGCCCACCTCCTGAAGAGCCGATCCCACATATCTGGGGCGAGAATCATGTCATGATAAGATAGGTTCATGATGCGTTTCAGGATTTCCAAAAAGCATCTAGCGGTGCAGCCGGTGCGAAACATCAGGAAATGTGGGGAACACAGAGATCTGGGGAAATATTGGAATATATTATTTTGATGACCCCCTGCTCCTCTGCAGATCGGAGCAGGGCAAGTTGAGACAACAGCAGCTCAGAATCAGCCCCTCCCTGGGGCCAAACGCACTCGCTTTCCGAGCCGCGTCCAGCCGTGGCGGCGAGGGGTGCCCCCGAAGGCCAACGAACGTGGTCTTCACTCGCACCCTTCCAACCCTACCGCTGCCCCTGAGTGGGACGGTTCAGCTAAGCCTGATGATCGGCTTTCGCCAGGCCCGACAAAATGAATCGCTTGGGGAGTCGTCGTAGTCGTCGTCCGCCGCCGCCGCCGCCGCCACCGCAGCCGCCGCCGCCGCCGCCCCCGCCGCCGCCGCCGCCGCCGCCGCCGCCGCCGCCGTCGTCGTCGTCGTCGTCGTCGTCGTCGTCGTCGTCGGTCGTCGTCGTCGTCGTCGTCGTCGTCGTCGTCGTCGTCGTCGTCGTCGTCGTCGTCGTCCTCGTCGTCATTGGCGTCGTCGCCTCAATCTCCAAGTGTCCAGGCCTCCAGGCCTCCGACGCCGCCCCCCAGCGCTGCGCCCCCGAGCTGGGGCGGCCGCGCGCGGGGCCCTCCCCCCCTTCCAGGAGGGCCCAGGACCGCATCGACGAGCCGGACCTGAGAAGGCGAAAACCCACCCCCACCCCCAGTCCCGACCCCATTTCCGAACCCTCGATCTGGGGGGTCGGGACTGGGGGTGGGGGTGGGTTTTCTTTATTCCTGGACCCCAAAAACCCACCATCACCCCCAGTCCCGACCCCCCAGATCGAGGGTTCGAAAATGGGGTCGGGACTGGGGGTGGGGGTGGGTTTTCGCCTTCTCAGGACCCATCGGCATGAATCGGATCGGCGGAAAAACCGGCAGCCGAGTGGGGAGGGGTCGAGGCGCCGGAGACCGGCAGGCAGGCCAGGCCCCCACTGACGAACACGAGAGCTGCAGCTCGGAACCCGACGCCGACTGGAAGCGGCAGCGGAATCGGTACCGAGCCGGGTCGCAGGAGTCGGCTGGAGCCGCCCCCCAGAACTCGAGAGCTCCAACTCGGAACCCGAAGCCGACTCGAGCCCTCAGCGGACCCGGAGCCGCATCGGGCCGAGGGGTCGAGAGGAGCCCGCCCCCCCCCCCAAAAAAAACGGGAGCTCCAGCTCGGAACCCGAAGCCGCCTCGAGCTGGCAGCGGACTCGGAGCCGCACGGGGCCGGAGGGGTCGAGGAAGAGCGAGGACGGGGCCGCGCCCCCTCCTGCTGCTCCTCCGCCTCCGCCTCCGCCTCCGCCTCCGCCTCCTCCGCCTCCGCCTCCGCCTCCGCCTCCTCCTCCTCCTCCTCCTCCTCCTCCTCCTCCTATCCTTCTCCTCCTCCTCCTCCTCCTCCTCCTCCTCCTCCTCCTCCTCCTGCCTCTCCTCCTCCTCCTCCTCTTCCTCCTCGGCGGCGGCGGCTGCTGGCCGCGGCCTGCCGCCTCGCCGCCGTTCCCCGCCACCGTGCTGACCCAGTCCTGCGGAGCGCGCGGCAGGGCCGAGGTTCTCCGGCGCTGGAGGAGAGGGCAGAGGCAGCTGCGTGCCAAGGGCCGGCGCCCAGGCTGCGAAGAGCACGCCTCGGGGGCGGCCAAGAGGGGGCGTCCAGGAGGGGGGGGCGCAGATCATGGCCAGCGGCACGTGCGCGGCCCAGGGGGGGGGGGGGGGCAGGGACGTAATGAGATACGAAGAGACGCCGTGAATTCAAAAGCTGAGGAAATATCATGGCCCACGCCATGATATCCCCACCCCCTTAAGTCATCCCCCCCCTCTTTGCCGCCCCCGAACGTCCCGGGGGGCCGCGTGTATTGCCGTCGGCACCGGGCCAGAAGAACACCCCTCGAGAACATGAGGCCCTCCGCCGGCCAAACCAAAACGAACCTCCAAGGGCAGGGCGTGTGTCACCGTCGGGCCCGGGCCAGACGAGCATCCCTCAGGAACATGGGGCCCTCCGTCGGCCAAGACGAGAACGTCCAGGGGCAGGGGAGGAGGTTCGGATCGGGAGCCCCGACCGAACCCAAGGGAACGGGAGAGGGGGCCGACTTCGGAGGCCCAGCGGGGCCTCGAACAGGGGCACCGGAAGGGTGCAGCCCCCCGCCCAGGCCCAACCAGACGAGGGGCGGTGGAGAGGCGCCAGCCAGGGGCCGAAAAACCCGCACCGTGGGAGAGGGGGCCCCTGGGTCAGAGGGGGACGGGCCGCCCCGACCTCGGCTCTCGCCAGGGCCGGCAGGTGCCCGGACCTGCGGGCGGACGTCGGCCAGGGTTGGCGTCGTCTGTTGGCGGCGAGCAGAAGGGGGTAGGGGGAGGGGGGAAGGCTCCTTAGAAGGAGGCTGCTTCTCAGAAGGCGCCGGCCTTACATCTACAGAGAAGGCCCGCACCTTCTAAGAAGCAGGGGTGCTTCTAAGACGCCTTCCCCCCTCCCCCTACCCCCCTCTGCGTGCCGCCAAGTCTGGGGCGGCCAGAGGGGCAGCGACGGCCAGGAGCGGCGGGAGGGGCGCGCGCTCGGGAGGCACGGGGGCGAGGACGAGGACGCAGGGCCCCCGCGCAGCCCGAGGGCCCCGCCGGACCGCGGAGGACGGCTGCGGCCGCCGCGCCGCCATCGGGAGCGGGAGGGCGAGGGGCGGGAGGACGAGGGCGGAGGGCGCGACAGGGATCGGAGCAGGGGCAGACCGTCCGGGCACTCCTGTTGGCCTGCCACGAAAACGTCTGGGGGCACGAGAAGGTTCTACGAACAGAACGCCGATATATTAAAGCAAAACTGCCTCAACCAAAAGTGCTATCATTAATCCGAGCATCTCGAGCACACCGCAAAGTATTGTCGTGACCTTAGTTGGTGGGCGCACAGGCGAGTCGGGACGCTTCTCCACTGCTTGCAGGGTGCATGCCCCTTGGGCGCCCATGTCGAAACTTCAGGATGGGCCGAAGAAGCAAGGATGCAAGCGTACTCTTGGGATGGTTGCAGATACTTTCATCCGCCTCAACATTATGTTCGTGCTTCGCGCTGCGCGAATCGCGAGATGACCCAGTGGACGAGCGGTGCCGAATCTAAAACGCAGGGTCTAACAGAAGATCAGTGGGCTTTGGCCGCTGGGCGGCCAAGCGCGCACGGCCACCGCTCGGTTCCTTCCGCCCACGCCCCCGCTGCCGTATTCCCCCAATCACCCCTCCCCCCCTCGTCCTCATGGCCAGCGCTGAACCCATGGAAACGGGGCAAAAAAAATGTACATACAAAGCTCGGGGCAGGAGCGCCACTCAGGCGCCGCGAGAGGCGCGGCGCCATGCGTGGGGGCCCGCCGGCCACCGAGCTGGACACGACCTCGGGCAAGAGTGCCACCTCAGGCAGGGGTGCCACCAGGCTGGTTGAGTCGAGGATCCCGTCCATCTGCCATCCACCTCGGGGGCCCGGGAGAGCCCAGCCGCGGGGGCATCGCCGGGCGCGGGCGCGCGCCGCGGGCCGCCGCGTGCACCGTCAGTCCCACGTCGCCTGGGCGAGCCTGGCGGTCTGGAGCTCGGCAACGACGCCCTCGGCCTCCTCGCCGTCGGAGCGGCCCTCGGCGTGGCCGTCGAAGCGGTCCCCGGTCGCGCAGACGCACATCATCGCCCTGGTGAAGAGGCTGGCGGCCGCCTCGTTGTCGCGCGCGCCGTCGTCGGCAGCGTGCGCCTGGCCGCGCTGCTCCTTGATTTTCTCCCAGCGTGTCTTCCAGGCTGGCCTTGTGCGGGGGCCGCGCTTCTCGTCGAGCCCGTCCCTGTGGCGCTGGCACTCGGGCGTGACGGCCTTCAGGGACTCAGGGTGCGCGTCGAACCCTAGCAGGCCGCCAACGTCGTGGCGGCCGAGCGCGCTGTGTCGCACGGCCAGGTTCAGGTGTTCCTGCATGGGCAGGTCCTGGCGCATGACGAGCCTTGCGGACTCGTTGAACCGCCCGCCTCCTCTGCACCCGGACCTCGACCTGCCCGGCGACGCTCGGCTCGCCCCCGTTGACGCTCTTCTTGCTGTGCCACTGCGTCTTGCCCAGGGTAACCATGAAGCCCCTCGCAGCCTGAGGCTCCGAGAGCAGGTAGGTCATGTCCGGCCAGTCCGCCAGCCTCTCCCAGGGGGCCTCCGCGCCGCGGCTCACCACCCGCAGGCCCAGGAACCTGCCAGGCTCGCCCTGGGCCTTCGCCCTGTGCGCACCTGCACGACCTTGCCGCCCAGCCAGGTGCCCGAGATCTCCACCTCCGTGATGTACGTGGTGCACGGCTTCCCGTGCTCGGGGAGGACCGTCGCCTTCAGCTCCAGCTCCGCAGGGCTGCCGGCGTCCTCCGGGATCCTCAGCAGCGTGAACTCGCCCACCTGGTTCACGTCGAAGTGCTCCCCCTGCAGGTTGACCAGGTGCGGGTCCCCCGTGGCCGAGATCGTCGGGGCCGGCGTCGGCAGGACGGCGGCAGCGGGGCCCACGCAGCAGCCCCCCTGCCCGTAGGCGCTCCCCGCCAGCACGTCGCTGGTAGGATAGGCCCCGTGGCACGATAGATCGCACCGCTCCCCGAACTGGCAGATCGAGGACCCACACCCGCACGGGTAATGCTCGCTGAAGTCCGTCGAGGCGGTCCCGCTGCAAATCTTTATGACGGGGTCGTACATCGCGAACGTGTACTGCGAAGGAGTGAGGCTCACATTGAAGGTGACGGCCCCGGAGCCCAGCTCGGCTCGCTCCTCTGCGGAGAGGCGAGCGCTCAAGTTGCGCGTGTCCGAGATGACATCATTGATGGTCAGCCTCTGGTAGAAGCCAGGATTGCGTGTCGCCACCTGGACGACGCTGCCCGCCATCACCAGGGCCCCGCTCTCGTCGACGTCCGTGTTGGTGACCAGGACGGTGTTCCCTGGCTCGAGGGGCTCAAGAAGGTACGCCCCCGAGATGCAGTTGTCGAAGTCGCCGAGGTCCAGCTTGCCCGCGGGGCACTCGGTGCAGTGCGTCGAGCGGCGCCGCCTCGTCTCCCCCGTGGGGCACATCTGGCACACGCTGGCCCCCTCCGGCACGTAGAAGCCGTAATCGCACTCCGCCGTACCCGGGGCTGTGAAGCTCGGTATGAGATAGCTCTTGTCGGAGGTCGCACACTCCTTGGGGGAACCAAAAAGTACCGATACCGCTACCCCCCGGACCTCTCCCGGGGTGCGTTATGACTCGGATTTCGAAGCGAATCCAGCGGTTGCAACGAGGGCCTCCCAGGAGACCCACAAAGGGGAAAACGGGCGAGGGTGTAGAGGTATGGGTACCTTTCCCTCCTCCGACTCCTCCTGGCTCACGCAGCCATCCCCGTTCGTGTCCATCTTCACGAGGCCAGCACCCAGCCCGTCGACGCTCGCAGCTTCTGCCAGGCCGATGCAGCCGTCGCCGTCGATGTCCACGTAGGCGAATCCACCGCAGGGGGACCCGCAAGCACACGGAGCCCCGGGCTCCAGCGTCGGGGCTGGGGTCGGCGCCGGTCCCGCGTGGTAGGCGACGCCGACCGTCGCGTCGGCGATGTTGCCGTCGCACAGGACTGCCCACGTGGAGTTCCCCAGGGGGACTCTGTGGGACGCCGAGGAGTCGTGGTGCCCCAAGTAGACGCAGTCCCCATCGCCGTCCAGGTGCATGAGCGCTGTCGTGCTCGGAGCCTCGTTGTCCATGATCCACTGGTTGCCGTTGTGGTCCCCAGTCCCGTCGCACGAGGCATCCCAATAGAGGTAGCTGCCGTCGGCGTTTCTGTACACTGGCGCTCCACTTGCACTCACTCCAGAGAGGCTGAAATATCCGCTTCCGATCCCGGGGAACGAGCACGGCCACGCCACCGTCAGAGCCTCCAGAGGCGCACACGAGCCCGTGGAGCAAAGCTCGGTGCCCTCGCAAACGGCAGATCCGCAAGCACATGGATAGAATGAGCTTGGAGAAGATCCGTCCGTGACGTCATGGTGGAGGCGTTGGTGCAGGCGTTGGTGCAGTCGTGGGCACCTTATTGAAATTGATGCTGACAGCACCCTGTGCGGACGGACTGGCACAAGTCGTGTTGCTGTCGTGCCCATCCGTATCGTTGCAAGCTGCATGGAACAGAACGCACGTGCCTGCCCACAAGGACTCGGCGGGGTGAAAGCCGATGGAAAGGCAATTCGCATCTAAGTCGCACTCGCCCGCACATAGCGCTAGATTCTCGTGCTCTTGATTGAACTGATAAAGGGCATCGCCGCACTGGCAGTTGCGGCCCGTCTGCTCGTATCCAGGATAGCTGGACTTCAGCAAGCTCTCCTCGTCGATAACCTCAACCCCGAAGTGGTTAGGCGGGGCTGGAGTCGGTCGAGCCCGTTCTCTGGCCTCCTGTGCGGAGCACGGCTCGAGGCACACGCGGGAGAGCCTGGGCTGGCCGTGGAGGAACCGCTGGAAGTCCTCGAAGCTCGACTTCCTGGTCAGGGGAGCATACCACCCCGGCGCATCCACGATGCCCACCCGCATCGCCCACACCACCTTCTCGTAGCACGCGTCGCCTCGGACGGACGTGCGGCACTCCGCCTGCGCCGGCGCTGCGCAGGGCTCGGGGCACACGCGGGAGAAGGGCACACGTCGGACACCCGCGCTGTGTGCCGTTGGAAGTCCTCGAAGCTGGAGTTCTTCGTCAGGGGGGCGAACCAATCTGGATTCTCCACGACACCCGTCTGCATCGACCATACCAGGACCTTGTAGCACGCATCCCCCTCGGCGGGTGTGCGGCACTCCTCCTGCTCGCAAGGCCTGGGGCACACACGGGAGAGCCTGGCCTCGCTGTGCAGGAACCGCTGGAAGTCCTCAAAGCTTGAGTTCCTGGTCAGACCAGGATACCAGTCTGGCCTCTCCACGATGCCAGTCTGCATCGCCCACATCACCTTCCCGTAGCAGGCGTCGCCTCTGACGGACGTGTGGCACTCGTCTGGCGCCGGCAGCCCTGCGGGCGGCGGGAGCCCCCCTGCCTGCGCTGCACAGGGCTCGGGGCACACGTCGGACCGCCGAGGCGTGAGCCGCTGGAAGTCCTCGAAGCTGGAGTTTCTCGTCAACGGGACATACCAGTCCGGGTTCTTCACGATACCCGTCTGCATCGCCCACATCACTGTCGAGTGGCACTCGTCGCCCTCGACAGGCGTGCGGCATGGTCTGCTCGGCTGCCAGTCGGAGCTATTCTTCACAGGGCTGCGCGCTGTCATCTGCATGAGCTGCAACTCGGCCCCAGCTGCCCAAGAGAGCAAGAGGGCCGCGGGAAAGACGGGCCTCATCTGTTACTAGTAAGTGGGTTTGTGTTTGAATATATGAGTAAGTGTGTGTAGAGAAGTCCGAACCCTGCAAGGGCGGCGTCTACGGGGGGCGTGGAGGCGGATGAGCATGAGGAGGAAACGGAGGAGGAGGAGCAGGAAGAATAGGAGGAGGAGGAGGAGCAGGACCACGAGGACGAGGAGGAGGAGGAGGAGGAGCAGGGGAAAGCGCGGGAGACGACAATGACGAAGAAGGATTTGAGCCCAGAAGTGTTGACAGCGTTGGAACTAACGATATCTCGAAAAACGGGAGCACCAATAGCGATCCCGAAGTCTTGCCGACGCGGCAGCAGGACCGCCATTCTTGATGGACCCAAAACACAGAAGCACTTGAATGTTGAAACAGACACGCAAGAAACAGCCAGACCATGACATCTGGTGTGAATGCATTGACAAGCACATACGAGGGAAGCGGGAGCACTATGGCAAACTGCCAGGGGGACAGGGGATACTAGCACTCATGTTGAGCCAGTGTCAAGTGAGCCAGGTCGAGCGAGTCAGAAGGCCCCGCCTACTCCCGACCTCCCTCCCACATCATTGACAAAGCAACGACGCGCAACTGATCACAACTCGATCTTGGAATTGGAACGCGCTCCTCCCTCGCAATCGGACGCGCGCTCTTGCGCGGCTCCGTTGTCGACGATTTGGCGAAGAGACGACTGCGCGGGCCGAGCACGTGCGGCAGCGGCAAAACTCCGCTGGGCGCAGCGAGAGCGACTCGTGCGCCGCGCTGGCACAGCACTGCCACTCTCACGGACAAGATGCGCGACGCTGGGGCGAGGTGGGCATCTCGCCTGCTCTCGGTGGGCCCCCGGTGCCGCTGTCGCTCTCTCCTGCGCCTCGGCGAAAGAACCGTGCGCCGCGCCCTCGCTCGCTGGAGCGCCACTTCCGGTGGACATGCGAGGGCAGCTCGGCTAAGGGCGACGAGTCTGAATGGGGCCCTGGGACACATCAGTAAATAGACACAAATAACAGAATCTCAATATTTTCTAAGATGTTCTTGTTTTTGTCTTCCCCCCACTTCCCATATTTCCAAATATTTTTCTGCGGGATCGACGATTCATTGTGTCTGTGTGTTTTCCCCACATCCAAAGTGGGGTTCTTGTTATCTTTGCACTCGCCGCGCAAGATCTCAACCCCGCCGTTCCTCACTCACACACTCACACACTCACACACGCACCATCATCACCACCATCACCATCATCATCATCATGAATCAGCATCACCACGCATCATCATCATCCTCATCATCGTCACCATCATCATCACTCGTTCACTCACTCACTCATCATACTCATCATCATCAGCATCACCACTCACTCACTCACGCACTCACTCAGTCGCCAACCTCACTCACTCACTCACTCACTCACTCACTTTCTCACTCATTCACACACTGGCTCACTCACTCACCATCACACTCACTCACTGATCACTTCGTCATCACTCACCCCCTAGCTTGCACATGGATGAAGTCTCAAGCGGGAGCGTTGTCCCCGGGTGCATTGCGACGGAGTCTCAGGCGGGAGCCCCCTCCCTATGCGTCCCGCACTTCATGTTCGTAATCCGAGCGGGTCATCTGAAAAGGTATATATGTCGTCACAAACGTGTAAGTGTCTTCACTTTTGGGCTCCTCGGGCCTGAATTTGGAGACAGTATCAATCGGGAGCCTCGTTTGTGGGTGAATTGTGAAGAAGTCTCAAGCGGGACCCCCCCTTCCTATGGGTCCCGCATTTCATGTTGGTAATCTGAGCGGGTCATCCGAAACGTGTAGTTGTCGTCACTTCGGGGCTCCTCAGGCTTGCCTTTGGGGGAAGTATCAAGCGGGAGCCTCGTCCGTGAGTGGATTGTCAGAAATGCTCAAGCGGGAACCCCCTTCCAATGGGTCCCGCACTTCATGTTGGTAATCCGAGCGGGTCATCCGAAACGTATAACTGTCGTCACTATTGGGGGAGGTATCAAGCGGGAGCCTCGTGATCCGAGCGGGTCATCCGAAGCGTTTACTGCCGTCACTCTTGTGCTCCTCAAGCCTGAAGTTGGGGGAAGTAACAAGCGGGAACCTCGCCTGTGAGTGAATTGTAAAGAAAACTCAAGCGGAAGCCCCCTCCATATGGGTCCCGCATTTCATGTTGGCAATCCGAGCGGGTCATCCGAGACGAAACGTGTGACTGTCGTCACTTCGGGCCACAACTTAAGCCTCCAGCGGCCTGCGCGGCGACTCTCCGCCATGACTGGTCCCGCACCTCATGTTGGTAATCCGAGCGGGTCATCGGATTCCAGTGACCTTCGTCACTTGTTGGGCTCGTCAGCTCCTACGGCGTGAATACGGGGGAAGGGCTCCTCAGCTCCTGCGGACAGAAAGCGGGGGAAGTATCAGGCGGGAGCTTCGTCTGTGAGCGAAGTGCGGGTAGACTCGTCTGAACTGGTCGTCGGCCAATTTGTTGTTGTCATGGGCCTGCGTGCCCGAAAGGGCGACTGAGGAGCTGACGACGACGACGATGACGACGAGACAGCGGCCAGGCGCAGGGGTAGCCCCTTGTGTCCGGGCCCGGGGCGGTAACCCATCCTCGGCCGAATCGGGGGCAGGGGTAACCCCTTGTGTCCGGGCCGCTGGTGGTAACCCATCGGCGGCCGAATGGGGCGCAGGGGTAACCCATTGCGTGCGGGCTGGAGGTGGTAACCCATCCTCAACCGAATCGGGGGCAAGGGTAAAACCCTTGTCTCCAGTCTGGCGGTGGTAACCCATCGTCGGCCGAATCGGGGGCAGGGATAACCCCTTGTCTCCGGGCTGGCGGTGGTGAACCATCGTCGGCCGAATCGGGGACAGGGGTAACCCCTTGTCTACGGGCTGGCAGTGGTAACCCATCGTCGGCCGAATCGGGCACACGGGGGAAACCCTTTGCGTCCGGGCCGGGGGTGGTGACCCATCCTCGGCCGAATCGGGAGCAGGGGTAACCCCTTGTCTTCGGGCTGACGGTGGTGACCCATCCTCGGCCGAATCGGGCGCAGGGGTAACCGCTGATCCTGCGGCCGCCCTCGCGCGAGTTTCTGGAGCGCGGGCCGCCGGCTTCCTTGCGGAAAGCGCTCCTGGAGTTCGACAAGAGAGCGGAAACGTTCAGGGATGAGGCCGAACAGCTCGCCGCAGAACTTGGGTTCATGCTGCCCCCCGCCCGAACGCGGCTGCGACCCCCTCGAAGCCCGCGGGTTTGTCCCAACGGCTTGGCCCGCGGGGCTGTTCCGACCGCCTGCCCCCGCGCCCCAGCGGCCCGCTGGGTTGTCCCAAAGGCTTCGCGAACCAGCCGTCGGGGAATGCGCGCGCTCTGGCCGCAGCGGCGACGGCGCCGACGAACATCGATTTGCTTGCCCCGACCAGGGGGAAGGGGAGGAGCGCGCGGAGAAGAAGCAGGGGAAGGACGAGGACGGGGAAGGGGTAGGGAGGGGGTGATGATGAGGAGGAAGTGGAGAAGGAGAAGGAGGAGGATAAATAAAAGGAGGGGGAGTAGGTGAGGGCAGAAAGGCGGGCGAGAGGAGAGTGTCCGTCAGGGCGAGGAGGAAAAAGATAAGGTCAAGCTAAACAGAATCTCGTGTGGGGTCCTCCCGTCGGAAAATTTTCCCTCCCTTCGCAACAAAAACTGGTGGCCCGAGACGTATCGCTTGAGACCCCCTTGCAACTCTCGATTCTCGGTTGGCCGGGATTGGGCGCTTCGCCCGAGACATCCTCGCAACATTTGCGCTCCGAGCTGCCACTCGTGGGGTGGTCCAGCGCGTTTCCTCTGAGACATCCTTGCAAATCTGGGCTCCGAGATGCGGCGCGAGGTGGTCCGGCGCGTTTCGCCCGAGGCATCCTCGCAAATCTGAGACCCGGGATGCCGCGAACGTGGTGGTCAAGTGCGTTTCGCTTGAGCCATCTTCGCCTTTGTGAGCTCCGAGATGCTCTGCGCGAGGTTGTCCGGCGCGTTTCGCCTGAGACATCCTCGCAACTCTGGGATCCCAGATGTTTCGCGCGAGGTGGCCTGGCGCGTTTCGCTTGTGAGATCCTTACAATTCTTGGCTTTGAAATACCGCGCGCGGACTGGTCGGGCGCGTTTCGCCTAAGACATCCTGGCAACTCTGGGTTCCGAGATGCTTCGCGCGAGGTTCACATGAGACATCCTCGCATCTCTGGGCTCCTGCGCGCGAGGTGGTCCAAGCACGTTTCGCTTGAGACATCTTCACATCTCTGGGCTCCAACTCCACGCGAGAGGTGGTCCAGCGTTTTTCGCCTGAGACATCCTCGCAACTCTGAGCTCCAAGGTGCCGCGCGCGAGGGCGCACGGTGGTACGGATCGTTTCGCCTGAAACATCCTCCCATTTCTGCGCTCCGAGCTGCCGCGCGCGGGGTGGTTGGGCGCGTTTCGCCAGAGGCTTCCTCACAACTCTGAGCTCCGAGATGCCGCGCGCCAGGTGTTCTGGCACGCTCAGCCTGAGACATCCTTCTACATCTGGGCTCCGAGATGCCTCGCGAGAGGTGGCCCGGCGCGTTTCGCTTGAGACATCCTTGCAACTATGACTTCCGAGCTGCCGCGCGCGAGGTGGTCCAGCGCGTTTCGCCTGAGACATCCTCGCAACTCTGCGCTTCGAGACGCCGCGCGCGAGGTGTTCCAGCGCGTTTCGCCTGAGACATTCTCGCAACTCTGGTCTCCGAGATGCTGCGCGCGAGATGGTCCGGACCGTTTCGCCTGAGTCATCCTCGCAACTCTAGGCTTCGAGATGCCGCGCCAGAGGGTGTCTGACCTGTTTCGCCTAAGACATCCTCGCAACTTTGGGCTCTGAGAAGATGTGTGCGAGGTGGTGAGACATCCTCGAACTCTGGGTTCCGACATGCTGCGCGCGAGGGAGTCTGGTGCGTTTCGCCTGAGGCATCTTCACATCTTGATTCCGAGAGGGAGGAGTGAGGAGGTCTCAGACCCAGACCAACCCAGCGAGTACACTTTTGTTGTCGAATTGTGCTCTGGGAGGTGTCTGGGCGCCGCCTGGTCCATCCTCGCATGCCACGCGCGTGGTGGCCTGGCGCGTTTCGCCTGAGACATCCTCGCAACTCTGTGCTCCGAGCTGCCGCGACATCCATGCAATTCTGGGCTCCGAAGTGCTGCGCGAGAGGTGGTCCGGCCCGTTTCGCCCAGGGCATCCTCGCAAATCTGGGCTCCGACATTCTGCTTACGCGGTGGTCCGGCGCGTCTCGTCTGAGACATCTTCGAAACTCTGGGCTCCGAGAGGCAGGAGGGAGGAGGGAGCTGGGGCCAAACCCAAACAAACCATTTGATTACACTTCTGTTGTCGAATTGTGCTCTGCGAGGGGTCTGGGCGCCGCCTGGATCCATCCTTGCAAGTCTGAGCTTCCAGAGATGCTGCGCGCGAGGTGGTCCAGCGCCTTTTTGCATGAGACATCCTCGCAACTTTGAGCTCCCAGAGATGTCGCGCGCGAGGTGGTCCAGCCCGTTTCGCCTGAGACATTGTCGCAACTCTGGGTTGAAAGATGCTCCGCGCGCGGTGGTCCAGCCCGTTTCGCTTGAGACATCTTTGCACTTCTGAGCTCCAAGGTGCCGTGCGCGAGGGTGGTACGGTGGTACGAATCGTTTCGCTTGAAACATCCTCCCATTTCTGCGCTCCGAGCTGCCGCGCGCGGGGTGGTCTGGCGCGTCTCGCCTGAGACATCATCGGATCTCTGGTCTCCAAGACGCCGCGCGAAAGGTGGTCCGGCCTGTGTCGCCTGCGACAACCTCACAATTCTGGACTCCAAGCCGCCGCGCGAAAGGTGGTCCAGCCTCTGTCGCCTGCAACAACCTCGAAACTCTGAGCACCAAGCCGCCGCGCGCGAGGTGGTCCAGCACGTTTCGCCTGAGACATCCTCGCAAGTCTGGGCTCCGAGATGATGCGCGAGAGGTGGTCTGGCGCGTTTCGCCTGAGACATCCTCGCAATTCTGGGCTCCGAGAGAAAGGAGGGCGGAATATGGGGTCAGACCCAAACGAACCCAGTGTACTCTGAGAGGTGTCTGGGCGCCGCCTGGTCCATCCTCGCATGCCCCTCTCAACTCTGAGCACCGAGGCGCCGTGCGCGAGGTGGTCCAGCGCGTTTCGCGGCGAACATGCTTCAATTCTGGGCTCCAAGACGCCGTGGGCGCTTCCTGGTCCATCCTCGCATGCCGCGCGCGAGGTGGCCCAGCGCCTTCCGCCAGTGACATTCCCGCAACTCCTAGCCCCGAAATGCAACGTGCAAGGTGCTCCTACCCGTTTGGCTGCAGGCATCCTTCAAACCTGGGCTCCAAGATGCCGCGCAAGTGGTGGACTGGCCAGTTTCGCCTGAGACATCCTCCCAACTCTGGGCTCCGACGAGCTGCTTGCTACATGGTCCAGCGCGTTTCGCCCGAGGCACCTTCGAACCGATGGAGGAGGGAGGAGGGAGGAGGTGGCAGACCACAACGAACCATTTGATGAAGTGAACTTATGTTGTCGAACTGTGCTCTGGGAGGGGTCTGGGCGCCGCCTGATCCATCCTCGCCGCTGGGGTTCAAGAGATGTCAAGCGCGAGGTGGTCCAGCTGGTTCCGCCTGCAAAGGTCTTCGCAACTCCGAGCTGCAAGATGTCGCGCGGGAGGCGGTCAGGCGCGTTTCGCCTGAGGCATCCTCGCAACTCTGGGCACCGAGACTGTGTCCGCGAGGTGGTCTGTCCCATTTCGCTTGAGACATCCTCGCAAGTCGGAGCTTCGAGATGCTGCGCGTGAGATGGTCTGCACCGTTTCTGTTGGAACATCCTCGCAAAATCTAGGCGCCGGAGAGGGAAGAGGTAGGAGGGGCCAGGCCCAAACGAATGATTTGATTCCTGCTAGCTTGTGGAATTGTTCTGTCTGGAAGAGTCTGGGCGCCCCTGGCCCGACGGAGGAGGCAGCCAGCGCTGACGCGCGAGCGCGATCCCTTGGTAAACTCCCCCAACAAAAAGCTTCTCAGGGGGGCAATGCTTGAGCAGACCGCGGAGATGCCTTCAGAGGGTGCGCGGTGAGCACGGCGGAGACAGGATGAGGCAGGAGCAGGGGAGGAAGCAGTAGGAGCAGTGGACGAGAGCGATGGGATCAAACCAAAAAACTACTTGTTTGAGGGTATGGATGGCCAATATGCCTCCGGGAAGCGGCGTCGAGAGTGCGAAGGCGTCTCCGGCATGGCGGAGGAAGCGGAGAAGAGGAGAGACGGGGAGGAGAGGAAGAGGGGGAGGATGAGGAATGCGAGGGCGAGTAGGAGGAGACTTGCGAGGAGGAAGGGGACGAGGAGGAGCAGGAGCAGGAGGAGGAAGAGGAGCACTGCGAAGAGGAGGAGGGGGCGGAACACGAGGCGGAGTACGAGGATTACCAGGAGGAGTACGGCGAGCAGGAGGAGGAGGAGGAGGAGGAGGAGGAGCAGGAGGAAACAGAACAGTGGGAATGCAACGACAAGGTCGAGGATCAGGAGGACGAGGGAGACGTAGAGGAATTGCACCAGGAGGGGGGTGAGGATCCGTATGAGGACGGGGACGAAGGAGTGAAATGAGAAGGTATAACAGGAGAAGGAGGACAGGAAGGAGTACCAGGAAATCAGGATGAGGAGGATGACGAAGAGGGGGACAAGGAGGGGGAGGAGGAAGAGGAGGAGGCGAAAGGAACCGGAGAAAGAGAGGAGGGGGATGATAAGGAGGAGGTGCAGTGGAAGGGGGAGGGCAAGGGTGACAAGGATAATGACGAGGATGTCGAGGAGGAGGAGGATGACGACGACGAAAAGCTCGACGACGACGCCGAAAGAGCAGGCGGTTCAGGATCAGCAGGACGCGCAAACAATCTGCCTAACAACATGCTGTTGGGGGATGCGGAAACCTGGCGGTCATTTTGTTTTTGACAGTTGGGATCGGACCACCTGGATGCAGCCCCGATCGCTTGCTGTGTGATAGAGTATGAGTGTGTACCAATAGGGAAGAAGGGCGCAGGCAGCGAGGGAAGGAGAAAGCTGAGGAAGAACGGGCAGACGAGGAGGACAGAGTACATGAAACAACGAAAGGGGGAGGAGGAGGAGGAGGAGGAGGAGGAAGAGGAGGAGGAGGAGGAGGAAGAAGACGAGCACGCGGGCCTTGGAGGAGGTGGGGCGGGAAAGCGACGCCCGAACCGCCCTCCATTTTCTGATCCTGATCCTGATCCTGATCCTGGTCCTGCTCCTTCTCCTCCTCCTCGGCCTCCTCCTCCTCCTTCTCCTGCTCTCCGCCTCGGCCTCCTCCTCCTCCTCCTCGGCCTCCTCCTCCTTCTCCTCCTCCCTGGCCTCGTCCTCGCCTCCTCCTCCTCCCCGATCTCCTCTCAGGTTCCGCACCTCCTCCTCCTCCTCGGCCTCCTCCTCGCCTCCTCCTCTCCTCCTCCTCGGCCTCCTCCTCCTCCTCGGCCTCCTCCTCCTCTCCTCCTCCTCCTCCTCCTCCTCCTCCTTTTCTTCCTCCTCGGCTTCCTCCTCGCCTCCTCCTCCTCCCCGGCCTCTCAGGTTCCGCGCGCCAGCTGTAAAAGCCGCGGCGGCCTTCAGACTTCGGCCAGGGCCTCTGGAAGCCGGCCCGTCTCGGGCACCGGGGGTCGTCAAGGAACGGGGCGCTGCCTCCGGGGAAGGGGTGGGGATGTTGTTGGAGGGGGCCTTTGCCTCGCGGAGGCCGCGGCGCCCAGGATTTGGGGCCTCCTCCATTGGTGGTGCGACAGGGAGTTATGGACAACCCAAGCACATCAACGATGTTGCAATACCCCCTCCCTCAATCATCCCGGGGGCACGTCACCGATCACCACGTCGGGGTGCACGAAGTGGCCCTGGACAGGGCGAGGAAGCAGAGAGCAGATGCGCAGGACCAGGGTGGAGGGCGCACGGAAGCGTGAGGCGTAGGAGGACGAGAAAAGGGGGACTTGGAGACCCGAGATGGCTTGAAGAACGAGGTTGCTGACGCGGAGGACGAGGAAGCTGAGCAAAATGAGAAACGATGGGCAGAAACACGGGGATGATAATGGTGGGAGGGGGGAGAGGAAGGGAGGGAGGGAGGGAGGGAACGAAGAGGGAGGGATAATGCTGGGATAACGCAGCGAGGCCACAGCTGGACTACAACACCCACCTTCGGGGGGCGGCTCTCGATAACAATATATATATATATATATATATATATATATCCGAGACTTGGGCTTCAGACTGATCACGCTACAGCCTGCCTCAGTTCGGAGGCGCCCCGCTCACCTCCCTTCTCCGCTCCCTCTGGGAGGGACAGGCCACTTATCACCCTTGGGGGGGAGTCCCTGCTGCAATCGTTTCAAATCATGCTTCCCCGAGTCGGTATTACAATCTCGGCACAACTCCACGAGCAAACGAATTTGCGATTTTGTCCCCCCCCCCCCCCCGTTAGCGTTGCTGGCAGAACAAACACACTTCCAGCACCAGACAAGCACATTACGTTTGGCTGCGTTGTGGGACGAATGCGCACTCGTAGCCGCTGTCCGCAACTCTGTAGTGGCAGCGCGGGGAACCAACACAGCATTAATCTTCTCAATGAAGGAACTGAAGGTGGGGTCACCCTTACAACGGTTATCTTCGAGTTCGAGCCTGCCGGTCAAGGAAGAGCTCTTTGGGGGTCCAGGACGGCGCACACGGCACACCCGCGCCCCGTTGGCCAGACGCCCCAAGTCGTGGCCAGACTCATGCTCGAGCTCGACAACACGCCTGGACGCAGCCCCCCCCTCCTCGGGAGTCCTCGCGCAGCGCTCGCGGTGCCGGGCCGCGAATGCCATGGTCGCCGCGGCAAGGCGTTGCTGGGCGAGCGTCGCCGTGGCGTCAACAACACCCAAGGCCTGCACGTGACTCTCGATGACCGCACCAGCCTCCTCAGCCCCTCTCTGGGGCAGGCGTCAGCCAATTCGTTCCTTCAAGAGACCGCTGGGGTCTGGGACGCTCGGAGGTGAGACTGTGCATCGAGGTGGGCGTAGCACTCGCGGAGGGCGACGGTGCCTGGACGCCGCGCGACAGCCTTGGCCGCGCTTTGGCACCCCCCTGGAGGCCCCACAAGGGTCCTCCGCACGCCATCCAAACCACCCTCCAGAAACAGCCGGATGATCTGCATATATGATGATGTCGCCTGCGGTGAGACGCACGCATCGCCCATGCGCGGCCAGCCTGACCGCCGGGGCAGCCCGGCGGCCGTCGACGCGCCCGCGCCACCCAGAGAGCGAAGAGAGGGGGCCCGATGCCTCAGGACAGGCAGGGGCCCTCGCTCCCATCTGCAGGCACGCGCCCCATCCAACGCGCGCGCAACACTGCGGCCGGAGGACGCGCCAGATCCGCCCAGGAAGCCGACCCTCGCACTCACGCGCTGGAAGTTTCACACACACACACAAACGCACACACACACACACACACGCACACAGCGGGGCCAAGAGGAGGGGCGGGGCGCAGACAGCTCGAACGCACCCAAGCATTCGCATCGCCCCATTCTGGACGCGGCGCGACGGGTTTCCAAAATGGGGGGAGACCCCACGAAGCCAGAGGGAAGCGTGCACCTCTGATCCCAATCGCGGACGGCTTTTTCACAAAAAGGAAAGCCGCTCAATCTACCGATATAGGTTCCACGCTGGCAGCGCGAAGGCACTCGTGAGCTCGATGGCGGACCGCGCGAGGGCCCCCCCTATCGAGCTGGTCACAGATGCCCCGGGCGTTGTACCAAATTCGTCTTCGCGGGCCTCCATTTGAGACTGCGGCGCGCGCAATCCCCTCCAGGGCACCGGCTGCGTGGCGCATATATGTTTGCGCATGCGCTTTTTTCTTCCCCGCCATCGGCCAACCACGCACCTTCGCTGTGCTTGGCCGCTTGCTTCCACACTTGCTGCATCATGGCTAAGGCATTCATAAAATCGGAAACATCGCCTAACGGATTGGAGGTGAAGCGCCACTCGCAAACATCAGGGTCCCCACAAAGGTCTGGCTCAACCCCGACACAGTCTAAGGCCCTCGGGGCATGGACCTGATTGACCCCGTCACTGCGCGCCAGCTGGACCATGATTTTACACTTGCGAGCTTAAGCTTGCCGGCCGTCCGACCCCTCCGAGCCTGCTGCCCGAGTGCACGGTTGTTGGCCCAGAAAAGCAGCCACTCCCTGGCCTGGCGCTTCACGCGCGCAACCCGCGGGCCCACCCTCATCACGCATCAGCGGCGCGACCGCGGGCGCGCATCCGTTAGGGGGAGGCAAAAATAGGACTGTCGCAGTGCAGCTTAGCCCTTGCACTTGCGCCATTCAGGAGCACGCTTTTCTTGCGTCTGTCTCGACCAAGGCGAGAGAACACACCAGCCCTGGTGGCCGGCGCAATGTCCAGCCTAGTCCGCGCGCACGCCGTATCCCTGGAGCGTCTAATCCCCATGGCGCTGTCGATTCCCAGGTCCTTCATGGTGGCCCCGCGCGCGATGCTTATGTCGAGCTTCTCGAGCCCTTTCAAATTCGGAAGCGCCTTGGGGGCTCGGGGGATCCCGAGACGAACCTCGAAGCTGCCCCCAACCAAAACGTTCGCTGATTTCGAGACCGCTGCTCCCGCCGCGTCGCCAGGGCCCTCGACGCGCGCCGAGATAGGTGTCAACAAGTTGCCTCAGACGCGCAGTGGGCACCGCAATGTGGACCTCCTCTAGGACATGGTAGGGCAGCGCCCGTGCCCCATGGTTTGCCCAGTCATACCCTTGAGCCGCACCATTAAGAGGACTTATCCGACACTGCGGAACTTATTCACCTTGACCAGTCTCGGGCAAAGATAAGACATGATGCACATGTATCACTCTACTGGTGGGTGCTCTATCTCGGAGGCTGTCACGGCCAGGGTCCCGAGGAAGACCAACTCACAAAACTTCTGCCAGTCATGGTAACGCGTCTCTTGGCTGGCTTCGTCAGGATTGGCTCGGACCAGGTACTCGCCCAGGCCAAGAGTAAGTAGAGCAGATTGCAGGGTCGAGCTTTTCCTCGCAACAGCATCCCAGAACCCCGCTTTTTAATTTCACCATTCGGATAATCGGCTTGTGGTCAGCTTCCCCCTAGCACTCATGGTCATCGGCATCAATCCGATAGGGCGACCTTCTCCTGCAATATGCATGGCCGCTTTCGGGGGCAGGCAGAACCACATCTGCATGACTTGAAGGGGCCATGCCAACTGACGCTCGCAGATGTTGAAGATGAAATGCAGCACGTTCTTTACACAACGGGCTCAAAACCCTGAGCTGGTCAGGCGCACAATGGTCAGCGCCGTGGCCTGCCCCTGAATGAACACTGTTGAGCGCCGTCTCCAAGCTCTCCACCGAATGAAACGGTCGTTCTCGCAGCTCTTCTCGCGTCCTGCCCTTCATGTCGGCCGTGGCTTGTTGCAGCTCCATATTGGCATGGTGCCTGTGGGATGTCCATATGCGTTTCCATTCTCGCCGTCGTATTTGCGCACCTCGCAGCGGGTCCTTTTTTCCAGCATTTTGGTATCTGGGTCCAAGCACCCGTCGCTCAGGTCGACTCGCTCCTCTTTGCTGAGGTACGTGCGCGCCGCCTTCATAGAGTTGTCGGACGCCTTTTTTTTGCCCAGCTGCGCACCTTGGCTCAAATGTGCCTCACTGTTGGAACAACATGTTGAACACGTTGTTTGAAAATCTCGGCGGTCAGCTCGGGCGTGCCCTGGTCATGCACATACTTCGGAGCGAAGCTGAAGGGCTCCCCTGGCTCTACCACGGCCCGTCCACTGTGGTCTACCCCCTCGCCACGCATGGGAGACTCGTGACGCCCGTCCCGTCTGGACTGAAAAGGGGACCCTCTGCGAGTCATCGCTGGGCCTCCCACGTCTGTTTGGGGCTGACGGACCGTGGCAGTCATTCTGTTCTTGACAAGTGGGCTACGCCCACCCTGATGCACCCCCGATCGGCTGATTTATGATAGGTGTTCGAGTCTATTACAATAGAGAATAAGGACGCAGGCTGAAGAATAAGGAAGCTGAGGGGAAAAACGGGAGGACGAGGAAACACTACAAGAAACGGCGGTAGGGGGAGGTGGAAGAAGAGCGGGGGGAGGAGGAGAAAGAGGACGAGGCAGACGAGGATATGGAGGAGGAGGGGGAGGAATCTGATAATAACAAGGAGCAACACGTGGAAAGCAACGCCCGAACCGTCCTCCATTTCCTGCTACGGATCCTGATCCCGACCTCTTCCTCCCCCTCCTCCTCCTCCTCTTCCTCCGTTTCCTCCAACCCTGCATGCCTTTTTATGCACGCTGTTTTTCTTTATCTTCCTCCTCCTCGTCCTCGTCCTCGTCCTTGTCCTCATCCTCGTCTTCGTTTTCGTCTTCGTCCCCGTCTTCCTTTTCCTCCTCCTCCTCCTCCTCCCTTTTCTCGTCCTCCTCCCCGACCTTATGTCGGGTCCACCGCGCAGGCAACAAAAATCGTGGCGGCGTTCAACCTTCAATCAAGGCCTCTGGAAGCGGGCCCGCTTCGGACACCGGGGGTCGTCAAGTGTCGGTTTGGGACGGGGCGCTGTCTGCAGGGCAAGGGTGGGGACGTTCTGGGACGGGGCCTTTGGCTCGCAGAAGCCATGGCGTCGGCGGTTTAACTAAGAGCCTCCTCCAATGGTGGTGCGACGAGGAGTTATTGACATCCCAAACACATCAACGATGCTGCAATACACCCTCCCTCAATTTTCCTGGGCACGTCACCGGTCATCACCTCAGGCTGCACGGCGTGGGCCTGGGCACGGCGTGGAGGGAGAGCGCGGAGCGAGGGAGAGCAAGCGCGGGAGCGTGAGGCGTGGGAGGGAAAGCGGCGGGGGCAGCTCGGGGGAGCTGCGGGGTTTGGCCCATCGTTCGGTGCGCACTGGGGCACAGGCGGGGGGAGCAGAAGGAGGCGGATGAGCATGGAGAGGAAGGAAGGGCAAGAGCAGGAGGGCTCGGAGGAGCAGGAGGGGGGGAAGGAGGGGGCGGTAAAGACGAGGAAGGAAGCGGATCCAGAAGCGTGGTGCGAGTTGTGGCGAGAGCGCCATCGTCAACGACGGGAGACCAGTGCCGATCCTGACGCGTGGCCAACGCTGCTGCGGGAACGCCACTGGCCAAAGAACCCAAAAGTATCGGAAGATGATCCGGTTGTAAGAGAACGCAGGGGGAACAACAAAAATACATCCTGGGCGGCCATGTGGAAGCGACCATGCGGCGGGATAGGCGGGTGCGCCACTTCACGGTGCCTGGACAGAGGGAGAAAAATACTGAAACAGAGAGAGAGAGAGAGGCAGATAACAAAACAAACAGCTAACTAAACAAGCAACAAAAAAACAGCAACAAAAAAAAACATGCTGCATCCGAGGGAAGCGGTTCTACAAACCGCGGGGGGAGATGAGTAGGAGAACGGGAAAAATGGAGAGGAGGGGGGAGGGGGAAGAGGCGACGAGAAAGAAGGATCCTGAAGGAGGGAGGAAGGCGAGGAGGAGGGCGACGTGCGCGCCGTCCTCCCGCTCCTCCCGCACCCGCCGCAGCCTCCTGGCAGATACGGCGGCACCAAGCGCACCAGGGGATGCGCTGCTCGGCCCGGGCGCGCCCCTGCGGGCCGGCCCACGTCGGGCACACCGGGGGGCCGTCAAGTGAGACGCCGGGGGGTCTGTGACCGCCTCCTTCGGTGGTGCGACGAGGAGCTGTGGACACCGAGCACATCAGATCACTGATGCTGCAGTGCGCCCTCCCTCGAGAATCCTGGGGGCGCGTCACCGAGCACGAGGTCTGTAACGAAGGATTGCAAAAAAACCCTTCGTCGAAGGATTGCCAAAAAACCCTTCGAGGTTTTTTTTGCAATTCTTCGTAACGAGGGATTTTTGCAATCCTTCGTGCACGAGGTGGGCCTGGACAGGGCGAGGCAGCAGAGGCGCAGGACCAAGCTGGAGGACACACAGGGGCGCGAGGCGCAGGAGGACGAGAAAGGGGGGGGGCCTTGGAGGCCCGAGGTGGCCTGAAGAACGAGGTCGCTGACGCGGAGGGCGCTGAGCGAGACGAAGAACGATGGGCAGAAACACATGGAAATGAGAGTGGGGTGGGGGGTAGGAGGGAGGGAGGGAGGGAGGGAGGGAGGGAGAAAGGGGGGGCCCTGGAGGCCCGAGGTGGCCTGAGGAACGAGGTCGCTGACGCGGAGGGCGCTGAGCGAGACGAAGAACGATACGCAGAAACACATGGAAATGAGAGTGGGGTGGGGGGTAGGAGAGAGGGAGGGAGGGAGGGTGGGAGGGAGGGAGGGAGGGAGACGGCGGAGAAAGAGGGAGGGAGTGAGAAGGAAACGAGAGAAGGGACGGAGGAACGAGGACGCGGACGGGGGGGGAGAAGGACGAGAACGCGGAAGTGGTGGGGGAGGAAGACGGTATGAGAAGGAGCATGAGGGAGGATGAGGGGAGATAGGAGAAAGAGGAGGGGTGGTGGAGGACGGAAAGGAGGGGAAGGATACTGGGGAGGAGAGGGCGACAGAAGGATACTGAAAGGGGAGATACAGGAGAAGGGTGGGGGGCGTCGGAGGGTGAGGAAGGGGTTCGGAACGCATGGGGAGGGGGAGGGGCAGGAGGCATGATGGAAGAACAGGGGGCTGAGTATGAGGTTGAGAACGGAATTCGGGGAAGGGAGAGGACGAGGGCGAGGAAAGGGAGAGGCGGCAGCGGGATGAGGAGGAGGGAAAAGGGTAAGGTAAGAGAAGGCCGGGGAGAGGGGCTGCGGATGTGGGGGGGGAGAAAAAAGGGAGGGAGTGGGAGGAGCTTCTCCTCAACCTCCTGCGCTATTCCTCTTCCTCCTCGACCTCGGCCTCGACCTCCTCCCCCCCGCCCTCGCCCCACAACCTCCTCCTCCTCCTCCTTCGCCTCCTCCTCCTCCTCCTCCTACTCCCCTCCGCTCATTCCCCTCCCACCCCTTCCTTTCCTCTCCCGTACACCTCCCCCTCCCTGCCTCCGAACGTGTTCCTCGGAGGCGGGAGACTAGGTGTACGGGTGGGGGGCCTCTGTGGCAGCTCGGCCCCCTCTAAATGCGAGACTGCGGGCAATGCCGATCAGCTGCCCTGGGAAGCCGAGGCACGTAGCATCCCAGTACAGTCAGCGCAAGGGGTAAGACATCTGGGAGTCCCTCAACTCTGGGCGTCGCGACAAAAATCAAGACAGGCATTTTTGTCCCGACTTGGACCCTTCCAGATCGATGCGGCTCGAAAAACAATGCGGGAAAACTGTGTTTGGAGCCCCGAATCAAAAAAGCGTCATGTCTTCGGCATGGAAGCACAGCGCAGGGAGGAAAGGAAGGATACTGACCCGCCTATGGACCCTCCTCTGACTCCTTCACTCGAGTCCACCGTTGTCCTGCTGGTGCTGATGTTGGTGCTGCTGCCCCATAGCAAAGGAAATCAAGAAAAAATGCCGACCCTCAGCTTTCATCCCATCGACCCCCCCCACCCTGCTGGTACGTCATTGTTGTTGCTGTCCATCCTCCTCTTCCTCCTTTGTCTGCCCTTCTTATTGCTGTCCGTCCCGCTTCCTCTTCTTATTAGTCTTCCCATTATTCTTCTTACTCAACCCCCTCTTCTTCCTCTTCCAAAGGCTCCCAGCACAGAAGCAACGAGTTTCCATCGTCTTCTCCCCAGACGAGGCGCGCTATGGCGCGTTGCACGATGATGACAAAGAGCAGGAGAAACATGAAAGGGGGCGAGAGGGGACGGAGGAGGGAGAGGACGAAGAGGGAACCCAGACCCCCGACGACATGATTTTTTCATGACGCGACCCCCAGAACTCTGGACCCATTCCCTGAGACCGGCTCTTCATCCTGAGTCGTTTTTTGACGGTCCCGAGGCCCGGTAAGGGCCCCCAGAGGCCGAAAATAGCGAAAAAGCTCCCGTCGTGATTTTTTCATGACGCGAGGGGGTCTGGGAAGCAGGAGGAAGGAACCCGATGAGAGAGGACACGGCCGCTGTCCCCCCTTGGGAGAGAACGGGAGGCCACCCTCGGGGAGCGACAGAGGGGAGGAAAGAAATGGGGAGGATGCCAACATCCGCCACCGCGCCTCTGGGCACGGAGTGGGCGTGTCCTCAGGTCTTTGCCCAATCCCTGGAGCCTCAGTGGGAGGGCACCAAATATACACCAACACCGATCCTGGCCAGGATCGGTGTTGGTGTATAGTTGGTGCCTTCCTACTCAGTCCTCGGTCCTGAAGGGTCTGTAAGGGGCCCGGGCTCCAAATTCCGGAATCTGCCAGCGCTTCCCGCGTGCCCCCTGGGCTCAAGGAGGACTTCTCGCAGGACTTACTTCTTCGGGCCCAAGAGGGCCCGAAGACGGGACAGGAGGGCCCCACGAGGCCCTCAAGAGGGTCCACGAGGGCCCCGAGTCACCGAAAGATCGCCCCAAGATGCCCAAGAAGAAGGCCTCAAGATGGCCCAAGATGCCTCCAAGGCGCCCCAAGAGGCCGCCAAGAGGCCTCCAACGAGACCCCCAAGAGGCAAACATCATTGATTTTCCGCTGGTTTTGGAAGGATTTGGGCGTTCTCGCCTTTGCGGCTTCCCGACGGTCCAAAACGGCACGAGAGGCATCCAAGACCACCCCAAAACGGCCACAGGGGCCTCCAGAAGGGCCCCAAGACGGCCGAACAGCTCCCCAAGACGGCCCAAGAGGCGCCCCAAACGGTCCAAGATGCCCCCAAGACGGGCCCAAGAAGGGGAACACGAACCGCAAATCCGAGCCATCCGCCCCAAAGGTCCCCCCGGAGGCCCAAAGCGGCGCCCAAGAGGCCCCAAGAGGCCGCAGGCCCCCCGAGAGGTCCCGAAGGGGCTCCGAGAGGCCCCAAGAGGGCCCCCAAGAGGCCTCAAAAAGAGGCCCCCGAGAGGCCTCCCACGAGATCCCAACGAACATCCAATAGGCTTCGCACCCACAACCCAGGCACGGTGGCGGGATGGGCCGAAGACCAGTCGATGAGTAAAAGAGAGTGAGAGAGAGAGAGAGAGGAGGGAAAACGAAGGGGGGGAATAGGATGAGAAAGAAGAGGAGTTCGGAGGTTGATGGGGGCCAAAGAACCACAGAGGTCCTGGGAGATCACCAGAGGTCTCTGGAGGAACCCTGAGGTCCCATCAGAGGCCCGAGGAGGGCCAAAAGCGCCAAAAAGCTTCGATCTTCGATCCTGGAGCGGACCGATCCTCCGTGAGCCTCCATCCTCCTCGACCCTCAAAAGCCTCGATCCTAAAACTTTCTCGACCTTCGTTCCTAAAAGGGGGAGGGGGGGACTCGAAGGCTTGGGGACTGGCACGAGCACCAACACTGGAAATGGCCGCCACTGGGGAGGGAAGATCCCAATTCTTGGTGCTGGTGGTGCGTAATCTTCCGGCCACACAGGAAGCCCGAGTAGCACAACCAGCACGGAAATCGGGCTCGTCTTCCCTCGATGTAGGCAGTCGCCGTTATTCGCGTTGGTGCCGGCCTATAACCCTATAACCAATAGGCCTCCAAGGGAGCGGTGCCGAGGAGGGTCGGCGACTCCGAAGGGTGTGGTTGGCAAAGGCTGTGGTTTGCAACCAGCGCCCTGAGGGGCGGGCCAGAGCCTCGACGGAGTTCTCCGCCGCGCCCCGAGGAGGTCCGACGAGGGCAACGTGTTGCCCCCCAAGCCCCAACGGCGACGAGCGCAAACCACACCCCGGCGCAACCACACCCCGTGCGGTCGCCGACGAAGGGGTATAGCGTGGTCCTCCGGCTCGGACACGGGCCACGCACCGGTGCAGAGCGCCCCCAGCACTGCGGGCGGCCAGAGGGGGCGGAGAGAGACGGAGGTAGAGGTGCAAGGAGAGGGGTGAGGGGGGGATAGAGAAGAGACGGGGAGGAGATGGGAGAGAACCCGGGGGGTGCAAGCTGGGTGCGCTCGCGCCATACCTAACATCCTATCTGCTCCCGTTGCGCTGAAACTACACAACAGACCCCATCGTGTTATGCGCAGCCGGAAAAGAAAAACCTGTGGGACCTGTGCTAACTGGGGGACTTCTGTGGCCTGTGGGGCATGTTGGACCTGCGACACCTAAGCCAATGGGACCAATGGAACTTGTGGGACCTCTGGGACCTGTGGAGCCCGTGAGACCTGCGAGACCTCCGAGACCCGTGGCACCGTTGGGATCTGCAGGACCTGTGGGACCTCTGTGGGACCTGTGACACCTCTGGGACCTCTGGAACCTGCCAGACCCTGGCGGGCATGCGAGATCTGCGACACCAGTAAGACATGTGGGCCTAACCTGTCAGACTGGTAGTACCCATGTGACGTGTGGGACGACCTGCGACAATTGTGGGTCCTGTGTGACCTGTTGGACTTGTGGGGCCTGCGAGGCCATGGGACCTGCGAGATCCAGAAACATTGTCCACGCTGGGGCGGGAGGGCCATTCTGAACGACGGGAGCACAGCGCCGAGGGGGGGTGGCTACTCCGTCGCTCTCTGGACATAGGTGGGGGGAGAGAACAGAGAAGTACGAAGATCGGAGGTTGGGGGGTGAGTCCGACGTGAAACGGAGACCCCCCTACCAGGAAATCGCTACAGGTTTCGGGTTCGTGTCGTGCGTGCCGTGCGTGCGTGCGGGCGAGGCGAAGCTGCGTGGGCGGGAGAAGGGAAATCCTCCTGTGGCTGGGCCGCGGCCGGACCAAATGTAACTCCTCCGGCGGCCGGTGCCCCGCGGTGTCCCGCTGGTGTCCCGCGGGTGTCCCGAAATCCTCCTGTGGCTGGGCCGCGGCCGGACCAAATGTAACTCCTCCGGCGGCCGGTGCCCCGAGGTATCCCGCCGGTGTCCCGCGGGTGTCCCGAAACCTCCTGTGGCTGGGCCGCGGCCGGACCAAATGATGCTCCTCCGGCGGCCAGTGCCGCGCGGTGTCCCGCCGGTGTCCCGCTGGTGTCCCGAAATCCTCCTGTGGCTGGGCCGCGGCCAGACCAAATGATGCTCCTCCCGTCAAACGGTGGCCCGCGGTATCCCGCTGGTGTCCCGCCGTGGCTGCGGCGAGCTATCCAATGCAAGTCTACATGCAAACCGACATGCAAACCGAAAAGCACATCGAAACGCAAATCGACATGCAAATCCAAATGCAAATCGTACGGCGCCGTGGGTTGCGTATCTTAAAAAATCGGCGCCTGCGGCGAGCTTTCCAATGCAAGTCGACATGCAAGTCGAGATGCAGATCGAAAAGCAAATCGACATGCACATCGATATGCCGACATGCAATTCGAGATGCAGATCGAAAAGCAAGTCGACATGCAAGTCGATATGCAAATCCAAATGCAAATCGAAAGGCACATCGTCATGCTCAAGATCACATCACATCACATCACGCTCACGATCACAATCCGCCGGCCCCCTTGTGGGGCCACCACGCTGTAGGCGCTTCATTCGCAGCTTCCTGTACCA
Source organism: Prorocentrum cordatum (assembly GCA_963575745.1). Lineage (NCBI taxonomy): Eukaryota > Dinophyceae > Prorocentrales > Prorocentraceae > Prorocentrum > Prorocentrum cordatum. The sequence goes on along the minus strand of CAUYUJ010015006.1, from coordinate 35,424 downwards.
GTCGTAGGTTGTAGTTTCCAGTGTTACAGTTCTGCTTCTTGCTGGTTACTGTAACTAGTTGACTTCTTGCTGGTTACTGTAACTAGTTGATTGACCGCGCGAGGGGGGGGAGGCCCAAACAGGATTTTTAGCCTCACCTGGGCGCGTTGTCTGAATTGCTGGGGGGGCTCGGAATCGACACCCCTCACGCAGATCCGCGGGGTCAGGGTCCAAAACCAAAGAGGATTTGCCACATTTCTGCCAGTCGGTGCCACCCCTCACGCAGATCCGCGGGGCCAGGGTCCAAAAACACATGTGATTTGCCACATTTCTGAAATTCGGTGCCACCCCTCACGCAGATCCGCGGGGTCAGGGTCGAAAAACACATGGGATTTGCCACATTTCTTAAATTCGGTGCCACCCCTCACGCAGATCCGCGGGGTCAGATTCCCAAAACACATGTGATTTGCCACATTTCTGAAATTCGGTGCCACCCCTCACGTAGATCCGCGGGGTCAGGGTCGAAAAACACATGGGATTTGCCACATTTCTCAAATTCGGTGCCACCCCTCACGCAGATCCGCGGGGTCAGATTCCCAAAAAACACATGGGATTTGCTACATTTCTGAAAGTCGGTGCCACCCCTCACGCAGATCCGCGGGGTCAGGGTCGAAAAACAGATGGGATTTGCCACAGTTCTGAAATTCGGTGCCACCCCTCACGCAGATCCGCGGGGTCAGGGTCGAAAAACACATGGGATTTGCCACATTTCTGAAATTCGGTGCCACCCCTCACGCAGATCCGCGGGGTCAGGGTCCAAAAACACATGGGATTTGCCACATTTCTGAAATTCGGTGCCACCCCTCACGCAGATCCGCGGGGTCAGGGTCCAAAAACACAGGGGATTTGCCACATTTCTGAAATTCGAACCCATCACGCACATCCATCGCAAGGCGTGGTAACCCAAACTGCGAGAACTCCCTCGGCCCTTTAATCGCAAGGTGTGGTAACCAAGCCCTTAAACCATACACGTCTTACCAATCGCCAGGTGTGGTAACCCCTCTTGTGATCAGTTGGTTTTGCTGATTGCGACTCGGCTTCGCATGAAGTTTCGATACTGCTTCACGACAGCGCCAAGGCCTCATGACTTAGCTCTTCCATGGCCCATTCTCCGAGAGAGGGGGCCGGCGGCAGGGGGCGAAGCCCTTACGGATAACACTACTCAACAGACTGCGCACCATAGGCACCGTCAGAACAACAGTCACCACCGTTGCCCATTGCTGGACCCCCCCCCAACCTCCTCATCACCCGCAGGGTGGTCGTATAGGTAGTGTAAGCGTAGACGGGTGGAGGTGGAGAGGGGGAGGGAGGGAAAGGGAGGCGGAGAAGAGTGGCGGAAGATGGGGAGAGGGGGGAGGGAGGGAAAGGGAGGTGGAGGAGAGGGAAGAGGGGAAGAGAGGGGGCAGGGCGGGAAAGAAAATAGAGAGAGAGAGAGAGAACAAAAAAGACAAGATAGAGTGAGAGAGAGAGAGAAAGACAGAGAACACATAAACAAAGAGAGAGAGAGAGAAAGGGAGAGAGGGAGAGAGAGAACACATGAACAAAGAGAGAGAGAGGGAGAGAGGGAAAGAGAGAAAGAGAGAGGGAGAGTGCGCAGACCTCCGTCACGAGACAATCAAGACAGCCAGCGCATGTCCTCAGGCTCAGCTGTGGCATCCGAGGGGGGGGCGCATCGGGCCCCTGGGCACGTCGAACAACGATCGGAAGGCGAGCTCAGGGAAGAAGGCCGATGTGTACCGGGGCCACACGTTGAAAACATCACGTCGACGACAATGGGGGATTTGACCTCCTACTGTTGCGGTTGCTGTTGGCCTTGAGCCTTGGGGTCCATCCGACGCGGCCATCAAACCTCCTCCTCCTCCTCTTCCTCCTCCTCCTCCTCCTTTCTTCATGCCGGTCCTCCCTCCTCCTCATGCTTCCTCCTCCTCCTGCTCACATCCTCTTTGCCACCTCCCTTCTTTCTTCCCTTGCCCTTGCATGCCACCTCCATCCTCCTCATCCTCATCCTCCTCCTCCTCCAGCTCCCGCTCCTCCTCCCCATCATCGCACGAGGCCGCCCGCATACCGCTCTCTCCCAACCCCCGATGCCAGTCGCTCCTCGTCCCTTCCTTCAGGAGCGGATAAATGGCGACCTCCGAACCCTACCCCCACCAACCATCAATTCTACGGGATCGATGGTAGGCGGGTGTAGGGTTCAAATTTCGGTACGTGTCCGACAAGTTTCGAACCCAACCCCCCGCCGCCCGTCGAGTTGCCTGAATCTGGCCGCCGAGCAGAGGAAACGATACCACCACCAGTGCCTCAAAGATCAACCAAGGGGCCCCATTTGCGGGTGTGGCGTCGCTGCTTTCCAGCGTCACGCAGGAGGCATTTCGAACCTCCACCTCGGGGAGGCATCGTGGACCTCCTTGCATGGGGTGGCCCTCCTGGTGGTGGCGTCGCGTCTCCTTCCTCGGACCCTTTCCTGATGACAATCACCCCTGCGCCGCTTCTGCGCTCAGAATCAAGCACGAAGAGGAGCCAACCACAACCGCCGTGATGACGCAGCCGCCCCTGGCGCCCCCCGAATTCCGATGCCGACCCCCGTGCGGTGACGACCTGCGCGCGGCCCTCGATGCCGGGTGCCGCACGCAGGTCATCACCGCTGGGGGGTCGGGGTCGGCCTTGGGATGGCGCCAGGGGCGGTTTCATCAGTCCGGACGTTGTGGTTATCTCTTCTCTTGCCATCGCTCGGGCGTCCATTCCCCGCGCAATGTTCGGCTTCTTGCGTTCTTTTTGTTGCTCGATGATCCAAGATGCTCCTTGAGGGCCCTCGCCGAGAAAAAAATGCACGCGTCCGAGCGATGCCGAAGGAGACGCGACAAGACACGCCTGGTTCCCGCCTGCTTCGTGGTGGGGCGCACCGCCCATCCAGTCACGGAAGAGCAGGCGCGACGAGGACCGAGAAGAGGTGTCGGAGACGGGCGCCACGGCACACGCTGCAGGATAATTAGGCGAGACGCGCTCGAGACGCCCCTGCACGGTACCTTTCGGGCACCGTGCTGCAGAAATCCTCGTGCGGGTCTTCTGACTCCGACGTCTTGATTGTCTCAACGCGTGGCCTCTTGCAGAACAGGACCGGCTCATCGCCCAGGGCCTCAGCTCGACATTCCCGGGGCCCCAAAGCTGCCCCCGAAGCGTTTTGTTTGCAGAACCAGCCGTGCTGCCATCCTTTGAAATGATGGGAGGCCTGGGCCAGCCTCCCCCAGAGCAGCCCCCAGACCACAACTGGGTGCGTGCTCTGGTCAGAAGTGCGGGGCCAGTCTGGCCGCGGCCACGAGATGGCGCTCTGGGTCCCGAAGACCTCGGCCTGCGTGGACAAACGCCACAAGAACAGGTGCTCTCCGAACCCAGCATGGAGATGATGGTGGAAGTCTGGGTTGAATTACGAGCTGCAGACGACGCAGACGCCCCCGCCGTCGTTCTAACTGCGTGCGCATGCGCGTAACGCGAGCTCGGGTGTCCACCACCACTGGGCCGAGCACCCAGCAGGCCGCGTGGGCAGAAGAGTGCGCAAGCGGCAACCCTTCGGGAAATGCCATGCGGACGACGGCGCCGAGGCTCGACGGTGAGGCAGAAGCAGCAGACGCCACAGGCGCGGACGCTCCACGACTGCGAGCCAGAAGCCGCAGCGCCCGCGCACGCCGCGTACGTACTCGAAGCGCACGCCGCGTACGCCAAGACTGCGAAGCAGAAGCCACTTCTCCTCCTCCTCCTCCTTCTCCTCCTCCTCCTCCTCCTCCTCCTCCCTTTCCTCCTCCCCCTCCCCCTCCTCCTCCTCCTCCTCCTCCTCCTCCTCCTCCTCCTCCTCCTCCTCCTCCTCCTCCTCCTCCTCCTCCTCCTCCTCCTCCTCCTCCACTGCGCGCGCACGCCGGCCGTCGCGCGAGCTCGGGCTCCCGGAGGCCACCTAGTGGTGGGCCGACGCACCCCGCGGACCTCGAGAGGCCAGGCCTCTGCCGAGCCTCCGCCTCCCTCCCTCCGCCCCCCTTCCTTGACCCCCTCCCTCGGCTCGGCGGCGAGCGAAGAGGGGAAGCGAGAAGGAGAGGGCCTCCTCGAGGAAGCGAGAAGGAGAAGGAGAAGGAGAGGGGGGGAAGCGAGGAGGAGAGGGCCTCCTCGAGGAAGGCGCGGACGTCCTCTGGCCTGCCGAGAGGTCGTCTGAGTTTTTTCTCCCCGGAGACTAATTAGCGGAACTTCGCAGAGGGCGCGAGGGCTTCTGAGAGGTCCTGCCGCCTTCTGAGAATGCCCTCTCTCCGTCTCACTTCCCCCCCTCGTTCGCCGCGATTGGCTTCCTTGCTCCGCTGCTCCGTTCTCCAATCGTCCTCCCCGTTCCCTCAGCTCACACCCACGTCACGTTGGCCGGTCCCAGGGAGGTCCCCAGGCGGCGTGAGGAGCAGCAATCCAGCGCGCCAAATGACCTGGCCGCATGCCCTGGCCCCCACGAGGTGAGCACCAACACAAACCGGCATGCAACTGGGAAGACCCGAACGTACCGATACCGCTACTCTCTGGACCTCTTCCGGGGTGCGTTCCGACTCACACTTCGCGGCGAACCTGGCTGTAGTGGCGAAGCATCTGAGGATGCCCAAAAAAAGCGGACACCGAGGAAGGGCGGCGGTATCCTGGCCATCGCTCGGACGTCCATTCCCAGTGCACTGTTCGATTTCGTGGTTGTACATTGTGCAAGGTGGTCCAATATGCTCCTCGATGATTAAAACAGGGCTAGGATCGGGATAAATCGCTCCAGAGCGTTCCGGAGCGCTCTCAGAGCGTTCCGGAACGCTCTGGAGCGGCCGCGGCGCCCAATACATCCTCCAAACCCGCCGATTCTCAGAGATTTCGAGTTATCCCGATCCGATTTTGTCCCGATCTTCGCGTCGTTTTATCGATGGTCCTCGCCGAGAAACATGCACACGTCAAAATACACCTGTCCCTGACATGGGAGGGGCGTCGTATCCACATGGAAGGGCGCGCCGACCTCGAAGGGGGGCATGTCCGGCACTCTGGAGGCTCATTTTGAACGAGGGCAGTAGGTCGCCTGGCTTCGAAAGAGCGCGCTGCCCAAGTCGGGTCGGGCGAAAGGGGGGGATAGCAAACGGGTGGTTTGAGAATCAGCTCACGTAGCTGATTTTCCCGGCGCCTCCCGGCGCAGGAGGCGGCTATGTGTCGAGGAATGGACCCCTCGATGAGGCCGAAACCAGCTGCATGCAGCAAATTTCGTAACCCCCCCTTTCCCGATCCCCCCCTTTCGTCCAGCTCGACAAAGGGGGGGAAGCTAAGATGGGGGAGCTAAGCCCCCCCCCCCGTGGAAAGGGAGGGGGGGGGGGCAGCTCCCGGAGCGCGACAGACAGGAGGAGCGCCAAAGGAGAGGGGGGGTAGCATTCGAGGGCGGGACAAAAAGGAGGGGGGGGGAGGGGGGGGGGCTCCTCCAGCAGGTAGGGGTCCCAGGGGGAGGGGAGGGAAAGGGGGGGGGGGGGGGAGGGGCGCTTCCAGCAGGGTAGGGGGTCCCAGGGGGGGGGGGGGGGGGGGAAGGGGGGAGGGGGGGGAGGGGGGCCCTTCCGGCAGGGGGGGCCCCCTGCTGCCAGGGGGGGGGGGGGGAAAGCTGCGTCCGAGGGGGCCTCCCCCCCGCGCCTCTGGGCTGGGAGTGCACCGCGCGGCGCGCCGCCGCCCCGCCTGCGCGCCTCGTGCCTCCGCCCCCCCGCGCCCCGCGCGCGGGCCTCCGCGGCCTCCGCGCCCCCTCCGCCCCGGGGAGGGGCGCTCCTCCGGCCAGGCCGCTCCCTTGGCGGCGCGCACTTAAGGGGGTGGGGGGAGGGGGGGAGGGGGGCTTCTTGGACGCAGGCTGCTTCTTGGAAGGCGCCGGCCGGCCTCACGTCTACAGATCAGGCCCGCGCCTTCTAAGAAGCAGGGGTGCTTCTGAGAAGCCCTCCCCCCTCTCCCCACCCCCCTCTGCGCGTGGCTGGCTCCCGCCCAGGCCGCGCTATACGCGCGACGAGGGCGCGGCTCTCGTCTCGCGCCCCCCCCCCTAATAGGCCTCCTAGATGGGGTCGGGGTAGATGTGGTCGGAGGATCACGCCCCCCCTAAGAGGCCTCCTGGATGGGGTCCGGGTAGATGTGGTCGGAGGAGCGCGCTGCATCGCAGATACAGCGGCGATGCAGCGGCGATGCATCGGCGATGCGCCGGCGATGCATCGACGACGCCGGCGGTGCATCGGCGACGTCGGTGCGGGGAAACGCGGGCTCCACATCGAGCCACATCGGCGATGCGGCGCGATCCGCCGACCCCGTCTACTCGGACCCCATCTAGGAGGCTTAGAGGCCCCCCCCCCCCCCCTCGGGCGACCCGGGCGTCCACGCGGCGACTGGGTGGACCCTGCCCGGCCCTGCCCCTGCTCGGGCGCACGCTGACATGGAAATTAGGGATACGGACTTGGCGCGAGGTCACCGGGGTCCATGGATCGGGAAGGTGCCCCCCGAGAAATGGCGCCGATCCCGCCCGATCTGGTGGCGGAGCGCGCAGATCTTGCGTGGGAACGGGGCCCGTCGCTAATCCACGTGCATTGATCCATGTGAGTGTTTCTTCGACCTGCGGGCCAGATTTCTGAAACGCTGGCTGGGGTTCAGAATCCGAAGGCCATGCTGCATCCACGGGGGACCTCGTCTGTCCCGTTGCGGTCCTCTCCGCATCAAATCCGTGTCGAATCCACGTCGGACTCGTCGGATCCGTGTCGAATCGGTGTCGAACCGGTGTCGAATCCGCGTCGAATCCACGCCACATCCGCGCCGAGTCCGCATCGAGCCTGCGTCGGGGCACGAGAAAAAACACCCCTCTGCGGGGACAGGCAGGGTCCCCCGAAGATGCCACGCGACGGCGGGTGTCTGCAGCAAGGTGAGCCCCCGCGGGGGTGTCCTAGATAGCCCAGCGCCGAGTGGACCCGACGGAGCAGGGCTCGCAGATGGTCGCAGGGCATCGGCACTGCCTCCAAACACTCTCCAGCCCATGCCACCACGCGCGAAGCGCGGCCATCTTCGCGCCCCCTCTCTCGGGCGGGTGGTAATGGGGGGTGGCCCAAACGGGGGGTGAAGAGAAAAAACTTTAAAGGGGCCCTGTAGTTTGAACGCCCGAAATGGGTACGGAAGAAATGGGCACAATGCCCAGCAACAACAAATGTTGTCCCAAACCAACAGCGGCCGCTGTTGTGCAGGCGGCCTTCTGTCTCACATGTACACAGGCCGCGGCGACACCGACAGCGAGTCCTGCTCAAAATGAACAGGAACCGCTGTTGGGCATCGTACCCATTCTTTCCGTACCCATTTCGTTCGTGTCGATGTAGGGCCTTTTCCTTCACCCCCCATGTAGGCCCCCCCCCATTACCACCCGCCCGACTCTCGGGCGACCTGGGTATCGGCACATTCGCCTCCTCGGAGCAACCGCCACCCCCCTGCTCCTTCGGGCAACGCGCGCACAAGCGGGAGCACGGCGGCCTGGAAGACGCAGCGCCAGGCGCATCGCCTCGGCGCCGGGACCACGCCGTCCTGGAGCGCAGCGGCCCGATCGGGTGCTGCCAGAAGTGCCCCTGGCCCGATGTGCCCCCAGGATTTCCACGGAGGCCCCCGAGGGCCTCCGGAGCACCCCAGACGAGGCCCAGAAGGCCTAAGAAGCTCCAAAACGGCACGAGAAGCTCGGCACCTCGATTTCTAGATCATTCACGATAACGCCCGTGACTGGCTCCGCCCTCCCACTCCCCCCCCAGCCCCCCTGGTCACGTAACGGTCCGCGCCAGCGCAGTCTGGGAATTGGGCGTTCCCACACGGCGCCCTCGCCCCCCTCCGGTCAGGAACTGTTGCGCTTGAAGTGTTGCGGCGCCGGCCCCCGCGACACGCTGTGCCTCGCGAAAAGGATAGCGTGTCGCTCCGCTTCGCGGGGTGCGAGACAGGGGAACGCTCGGCACGTGAACGCCTGGGGGCCGCGAAGTGGATCGCGTGTCGCGCCAGAGCGTGGTGGGCCAGAAGCGGCGGGCCGACACGCTATCCAACAAAATCCCGACCGCATCGCCAGGGAACAAACTATAACATGCGTATCACCCCGCAGGTGCGGATAAGAGCACGGGGGCAGCGAGGACGTGGGCAGTCTGCGGGGCTCTGGAGAAGCCCGCCGCAGGCGCCCAACTTTTCCAAATTACGTAGGAAGTGAGCCCGCCGCAAGCGCCGATTTTTTAGTTTCCACAATGTGAAAGGGTCGCGGGGTGGGTCGCGGGTGAGTCGCGGGCGGGTCGCGGCCGGGTCGCGGCCGGGTCGCGGGCCGGGTCGCGGGTTGGTCTCGGGGTCGTGGGTTGGTCGCGGGTGGATCGTCGCCGGGTCGTGGCCGGGTCGCGGGCCAGGTCGCGGGTTGGTCGAGGGTCGGTCGTGGGTTGGTCGCAGGCGGGTCGCGGGGTGGGTCGCGGGCGGGTCGCAGGTGGGTCGCGGGTGGGGTCGCGGGTGGGTCGCGGGCAGGTCGCGGGTGGGTCGCGGGCCCAGTCGCAGGGGGGACGACGACAACAAGGACAAGAACAATAACAAGAACAATAGCAAGAACAATAACAAGAACAACAACAACAACAACAATCATTTTAAGACTGTTCGCTCTTATCTGCCCGAGTGTCCGTTAACGCTTATTTCCCGAACCCTCGATACCCGCCCTCTTCGTCTTCGATCGTACCCGTTTCGGGGGGTGTACCTTTCCCTGCAGGCCAAGCCCTGGCAAGCGGCGGGGCGGCAGCGGACCGTCGGCCTGGCCAGCGGCAGCGCTGATCGGCGGCAACCTGACCCCAAGAGGGACGGACAGGGGACCGACCGCGACGACGACGACGACGACGACGACGACGGCGTCGACGACGACGGCGACGACGACGACGACGACGACGACGACGACGACGAGCGAAACCGAAAGCGAGAGAGAAAACGACAGCAGGGCCGGGCCCCGGCAAGCGACGGGCGGCCGCGGACCGTCGGCCTGGCCAGCGGCAGCGCTGATCGGCGACAGCCCGACCCCAAGAGGGACGGACAGGAGACCGACGACGACGACGACGACGAGCGAAAGCGAGAGCGAGAACGAGAGCGACAGCGGGGCCACGAAGGGCAGGAAGGGGGCCACGAAGGGCGACAGCGGGGCCACGAAGGGAATGCGTATGGGGCCACGACGAGCACGAAAGAGCGGGGGCCACGAAGGGCAGATAATGCGAGGCCACAGAAGGCAACGACGGGGCCACTGAGGGTAGCAACTGGGCCACGCAGGACAGCGAGGGGGCCACGAAAGGCATGCGTATGGGGCCACGACGGGCGCGAACGAGCGGGGGCCACGAAGGGCATACGTATATTGGGCCGCGGAATGCAAGGACGGGGCCACTGAGGGCAGCAACGGGGCCACGAAGGGCAGCAAGGGGGCCACAAAGGTCGACAGCGAGGCAACGAAGGGCATACATATGGGGTCAGGACGGGCGCGAACGAGCGGGGGCCACGAAGGGCATACATATATGGGGTCACGGAGGGCAGCGAGGGGACCACGACGGGCTGCACCGCGGCCACGAATGGCGGCGAGAGGGCCACGCAGGGCTGCAACGGGGCCACGAAGGGCAGCGAGGGGGCCACGAACGGCTGCAACGGGGACACGAAGCGCAGCGAGGGGGCCACGAAGGGCTGCAACGGGGACACGAAGCGCAGCGAGGGGGCAACGAAGGGCTGCAACGGGACCACGAAGCGCAGCGAGGGGGCCACGAAGGGCAGCGAGGGGGCCACGAAAGGCAGCGATGGGGACCACGAAGGGCTGCAACGGGGCCACGAAGGGCAGCGAGACCCCGATTCCTAAGTACGCTGTGAGGGAGTCCTTAGCGTGAGCGCGACTCCTGGATGCCTGAGTGTCGGGAGTGCGGCGCTCGAGTGAATTGCGGAGAATTCCAACGCAAAAGCGCGATGCTCTAGTACATTGCAAGCAAGGTCTCCAGCGAGAGCGCGACTCCAGAGCGCCGAGAGAGCGATCCCTTCATAAAGTGTAAGGAAGTCCCAAGCGATAGCGCGATTCCTGAGTAAATTGCGGAGGAGTCTCAGGAGGGAGCGGGGGTCCTGGCTAAAAAAACGGAAGTTTCAGGCGGCAGCCGTTGTTGTTGTTGTTGAATATTATTACTTCTAAAGAATAATTATTGTTGGGACCCCTGGTGCGCGACCTCTGCGCCGCGCCTAGGCCGCAGCTACATTTTCATCATTTTTTCGCGAAAGCTTCAGAAAAGTGGATGAGCTCCGGATCCGGTTTTTTGTTGACGCTCGTTTTCCCTTGCAAAAAACAATAGAAAATGAAAATTCTTGTTTTTACTTGATCA
>CAUYUJ010015006.1:0-20000 GCA_963575745.1 Prorocentrum cordatum | reverse complement strand
CACAAACTTTTTCTTTTCCTCTCGGAAGAGAAGGAGGAGGAAAATTCTCCCGCTCGCGCGCTAGCGAGCTGTCTCCGAGCGCGGCCGCGGCTCGCGCGCGCGGGGCGGCCCAAAATGGGCAGGCCCGTCCCGCGCGCTCGTGCCGGGGCGCCGCGCGTCAGGCGGGGGAGACCGCCTGCTCGCCGACGACGGCGAGGCAGCGCCCATCAGCCTTAGATTGGGAGAGGAGGGAGGGGGGCAGAGAAGCTGCGGAGACAGCAGGAGCTTGCTCACAGAGAATAGAAGAGGCATTCTCCCGCTCGCGCGCTAGCGAGCTGTCTCCGAGCGCGGCCGCGGCTCGCGCGCGCGGGGCGGCCCAAAATGGGCAGGCCCGTCCCGCGCGCTCGTGCCGGGGCGCCGCGCGTCAGGCGGGGGAGACCGCCTGCTCGCCGACGACGGCGAGGCAGCCATACCCGTGCTCAAGGACCTTGCGAAGTGACAAGGTTTCGGCGGGCGGCCGCAAGTAGGGCAGGCCAAGCGGCGGGGCCGACTTGGAGAAATGAAGCGACAAGGCGGTCGCTGGCGGTGGCGAAGAACAGGATCCGCGCCCGTGCGGGCTCGGGCAGCGCAGCAAGAACTGTGGAAGCGGCGGCGGCTTGCAGGTAGCGCTCAGCACTGGAAGCCTGACGCCAACGCCCCCGCCAGAAGACGCGAGGGACGTCTTCCGTAGCGATATAGAAGTCTGTTGCGCCAGAGCCCCGCAGACATGCGGGCGTCAGGTTGAGCCCCTGACCCGCTTTGGCAAGAGGGACGCCCAGGGCCGAAAGCAAATGATTCCACCGAGTACGGAAGCCGCTCGCACCGAAAGGGGCGAGAGGATCGGTGGAAGCCAACCGCCCAAACACTTGATTCAGAATCTTCACCGTGCCCCGATCGGAGCAGCGAGCATGCTGCGTCGGGTACGTTCTCCTGGTCTTTGGAACAAGAATCGAAAGAAAAGCATCCCCTTCAACTTCGAGGCGGTCGCAAGGAAGCGACAAGTCACAGCGGCGTGACGCCAGCAGCTCGCCAGGCCTGAGGAACATCGTAAAGCCCATGAGCAGCAAGGCCGCCATCACAGGCCAGTCCCAGGCGAAACAGAGACCGACCATAGCGCGCAGCAGAGCGCGAGGTAAGGGCGGGCGGAGCTTTGGCGGCTCCGCGAGCTTCCATTGTCTCGCTACGTCCCAAGCTTCTGTTAGAAAGGCCTTCCAATGCGGATGAGCGCTCTGGATTCCCAAGATGGCATGAACCAGAATATAATGAGGGAAACCTGCATCATGAAGCCACACGCCGAAGGTCGCGAGGAAGCGGGCGAGAAGTAGCCCGCTACGGTAAAGAGTGGCGGGCGGCACGCCAGTGTGTTCTGCTAACCACAGTTCGAACGCATCAATCGATCTCGAGCGACGATCGAGATACGCGGAGGTGAGGTGAGAATCGCGCACGAAGGGAGTGCGCGGAGGGCGAGCGGGCGCAGAAGGCGCAGCCCGACTAAGCCCTTGGCCTGCGGTCGGCGCCGCGGCTCCCAGAGAGATGCAGAGGCCGCAGACGCACCACAGGATGAGCGCAGGGCGGCCAGGGCTGGGAGAGCTGATCAGCGTGGCGGCCCTCCTGCTCCTGGACGCGTAGAAGGGCGGAACGAGGGTGTCCCGCCCGTCGGTCTCGAACCCCGACGCCTCCGCCAGCATCGCCCGCGCCGAGGTGAAGGATCCGCCCATGTTACGGTGAGCACGGCGAGCCCCTGCTTCGATGTCGGCGGGCAGAGCGCCCCCTCCCTCGAGGGTCGCCCAGTCAAAGGGCGGGCGCGGCTCGGCGCGCGCAGCTGCGGCCGATTCGGCGAGCTCGGAACGAGCTGCCGAGGACGTGAGGCCCGAATGATGTGGAACGGGCACCACCTCCACGAACGCGTCGAGGATCTCGGACGGAGGGGAATGATCCCCACAGCGCTGCTGGGATGGCGCCGTGACCGTCCTGCACGTGGTACAGAAGGTCGAAAAGGCAGGCCAACTTGCCCGCGCGCCTCCTGTGCTCGATCTTTGAGCCGAGCCCGATGCCACGGATGGCGCCCGCCCCCATGGCTTGGAGGTCAGCGCCCGCGGGGATAGCCTCGGGCTCGACGGCGGCCACGTAAGGATGCAACCACGAGGCTTCGTCGATCGGCTCGGCGCCGCCTGTCTGAAACAGGCGCTTATAGGCGTGCAAGGCCTGCAGGAGGCAGTGCAGGTCATCTCTGCCTTCGGGCTCGGCGGCCCCTGCGGGTGCGAAAGACCTCAGCCACGACGCCGCGCTCTGGAAGGCAGCTTGCCAGGCGGGTCCCCACCTCACCACTGTGACCTTCTCACCGCCGAGGTTGAGACGCCACGCTAGGGCGGTGGCGGCCCCTGGAGGCAAGGGCTGCTCAACGGCCGCGGAGGCCGTGCGCCGCGCTGCGAAGGCTGCAGCCGCGGCGCTCCCAGCGTCGCCGCTGTGGGGCCGCTGGGATGCAGCTCGTGCCCTGAATCTCGGCCAGGCGCGGGGCCGCTCGAAGACCCCCTTTCCTCGGCGGCACGCCCTCCGCCCTGCGGGGCCGCAACAGCATCGCTGGAGGAGCGCGTGCCTACCGAAGACGGAGGGGCCTGAGCAGCGGAGTCCGCGCGGGAGCTGCCTGCGTGGGCGTCGCCCGAGCTCGCATCATGGCGGGGCGTGGCTGGCCGCTGCGCAGTAGCGGGGCTCGGGCGCCGCTTCGGAGCGACTCGAGGGGAGCGCACCTCGCGACGCCGAGGCGACGTCGCCTGACGCGAAGGCGCGCGAGAGGAGCCGCGCGCGACGGCCCGACTAAGCCCCTGGCCTGCGGTCGACGCGCGGGATCGCGACGCCGCACGCCCACCAGAGTGGTGAGGGGGCGGCGGCGGCGGCGGGGGCACGGGCCGCGGAGTCTCGGAGCCTAGACGCGTGCCGCGGCCCCGAGAGCGACTGCGAGCCGAGGCCCGAGCGGCGGGCGGAGAGGCCCCCGAGCGGCGAGGGAAAGCCGCCTGCAGGCGGCGGAGGACCTCGGGGTTCAGGCCCGCCACGACGCGCTCGAGGTCCATCGAGGAGTCTGCGAGGGCACTCAGCACGACGTCCTCGAGCTCCGTCGGAGAGTCCTCGTCGCACGCGGGCTCCGCTCTCGAGCGGCTGCGAACGCTCGCGGGCGGGGACCCGTCAGGAGTGTGCGGGCCCTCCGATGCCTCCCCCGCAGGCGGCTCCGACGGCTCCTCGGGCGAGATCGGGCCGTCGACGGGAGGCGACGAGCAGCCCCCCGAGGGAGAGGTGCGGTCGGTCCCGTACGGGTTTGGAGACCGCGTACGGCTGCGGGCAGGGCTGCGGCTCCGCGGTGGGGAGCCCACTCCCGCGGCGGAGCTGGGGCGTGCCGCGCCTGCCCAGCGGCGCGCATTGGCAGTGCGACGCGCCCTGCGGCCAGGCGCCGTGGCGGCCCCCCCCTCAGGGGCGGGGAGCGCCGCCATCGAAGCCCGCCGCTGCCTGGCGGCGCGCCTGGTGCGCGCGGCGCCCGTGCGCGAGGCGGAGTGCGGCGCGTGACCACCGCGGTTGGGCTGGTCCTCGACCGCTTCATCCCGCGGGCCCAGGCGGGCGCGGACCGCGCGCCGCTCACGACGGCTGAAGCTGGACGCAGGGTCGTCGGCGGGCCTTGCCAAGGCGCGCGGGTCCTCAGCCTCCACCTCGGCCAAGGAGCGGCCAGTGGACGACGCGGGTGCGTCCCCAGCACGAGCGGCACGTTCTGCGATGGCGAGGCCCGTCGAGACCTCAGCGTTGTGCAGGACGGCGCGCAAGGTCTTGCGCCAATCCCGACCCAGCTGGACGGGAGCAGTGCGCGGCAAGCCCGCGGCCTCTCGACTGGCGGCCTCGCGCACGCGTCGGAAGTAGGCGCGATCGGCCATCCCTTCCGCGAGCTCGGCACGAGCGACGGCACGCTCTCCTTCGCCGCGTGCAGGAGCCTGCACCGTGCGCCTGGTGGCGTCGGCACGCGCGGTGCGGAGTGCGTCGAGCTCCACGCGGCCGCGCGACACGGCGGAGACGAGGGTGGCATCCGACTCAGCCGCCCGCGTCGCGAGGGCAGACGAAACCCCGCCCCTCGGGAGAGGCGCGCCCGAGGCGGGGAGGGCAGCCCGAGGGGCCAGCTCGGCGCTCGCAAGGGCGACCCGCGAGGAGACCGCCTCTTCGAGTGCCTGAAGGGCCATGGTCGACCCTGGAGCCAGCTTGCCCTTGCGGGCGCCCTTTCCTGCCGCCTTGGCCCGGGCGTAGGCGCGGGCGGCAGGACCGTCGCCGCCCGTGCTAGGAACATCGGGCGGCGCGGCGGCCTGCGAGACGGCCTGGAGCAACACTGACTTGGCGTCACAGAGCTGCTTCCACTTCAGCGCGCGGGCTGCTCGCTCGTCGGCGCCCAGGTGCGCGGGAGTCCTGTCTGGATGGTAGACTAGGGACTGGCGCCTGAAGGCGGCCTCAATTGTGCCGCGCGAGGCCCCGTCCACTACGCCAAGCAGTTGGCGAGAGGCGCTCACCCTGGCCGCTCGCTGGAAGGTGCGGGGGGTAGCTGCAGAGGCCCCCTTTGGCGCTTCCCGCGAGCCGACGCGCGACGAGCCCACCCCGATAGCAGGCGGAGGGGCCGCCGCGGCCTTGGAGCGGAGGGCCAGTGGCGGAGCACGCTTGGCGGCCTGGGGAGCCGATCCTGCGCTGGCGGCGCCAGGGTCGGGGCCGGGCGAGCCGCCCTCCGCGGAGGCAGACGCTTTTGGCGTGGCGTCTGCAGAGGACGCGAGAGGCCGTTCGCTGTCAGCGAAGAGCGCGTTGCGAGGCCCGCGACGCTCTCCGCTGGCGAGAGCAGCTTCAATGCTGCTCTCGGCGGCGCCCGAGGGGTCAGGTGCCTCCCCCTGGGCGCCGTCGCTGGCGGCGTCGGCGGTCATCCCCGCGCCCTCCGAGGGGGGGGGGGCGGCCGCCCAGCGGTGGCTGAGCAGCCCCTCGGGGCCTCGAGCCACAAGCTGCGCAACAAATCGGCCCCAGAGACAAGTAGGGAATGACGAACGGGAGTCGGCGTACGCAATGCAATCAAAGCGAGTAAATTCTCCTCTCTCTGCTTCAACTAACCAGGCGGGAGGGTCACGGGACGGGGGCCTCACCGCACGGTTCCGCGTGGGGTCGTCGGCCCTGTGCACGTCCGTAGGCACGTACATGCCTCCCATATATAAACCTCCTCCTATCACATAGGGCAAAGTGGTCGAAAGAACGTGAGATAGACCAGGAGAGCTACTGCGCCCGTGAGCGGTCGCGCCCAAAGCCACTTTTGAATCCAAGAGAACGGGGATACGAGAGTCAGGGAGGCGAATACAGCAGTACTTGCACAAGCTCTTATACACCGTTGTCTCAAGGATATTGATGTGACGGGGCATGCGAAACTCCCATTTGTACGCGAGCCGAAAGCGCAGCGCCTCTGATAGCTCGGTGACCCAACGCGGCGCGACGGGGGGCTCAATAGACGGGAGCCCCAGGTCGCGATGCAGTTGGGTGAGCTCAGGGCCCAAGGGCACGCCGCGGCTGAGTACGGCGAGGAGGCTCCGATTGTGCAGGATCGTGTGCCACCCCCCGTGCTCCGATCTGCGCCACAGCTCGGCGGAGAGCTGCGGGCTGATAGGAGCGCGGACAACGCCCCCCCAGCCGAGAGACGCGTCCGTACCGAACACCTCGGGGCAAGGCTGCGCCCGAAGGTCGGTTATAGCCGTAAAGGCTAAAAAGGTGCAGGCCAAAAGCTCGTCGCGAACATAAGGAGGCAAGTCGTATTCAATGCCCTCCTCGGTCGCCAGGCGCGACAGGAAGTTGTAGACGTGCGTGAAAATGGCGAGCATCGGACGGCGATAGAGGAACACCTGGACCCAGCAGCCCACAAGAGAGGCTAACAGGGAGCGTGTGGTGATGCCGAGGTAGATTTGGATCAGGGTCAGCCTGCACAAGGCCACCGTCCGCACTAAGGGAGCGCAGACGATGCCTATGCGCCCTTCCACCTCGGCGCCCACCACCACCTTGTGCGTTTCGCCGCGCGCGCGCTTGCCTGGATGCTGAATCAGGCCCACGCGCGGGTAGCCTGCATCGCAGGCGGCGAAGACCTCACGATCACGACGACAGGGGTCGTCGGGGCGAGGAGCGGAGCCATGCCACGAGAGCTTCTGAAAACCTGTATGGTCATCAATATTCAGCATCTCGACAAACGGGCCCCGCGGGAAGGGCGAGCGGTGGACAACCTGCTCGTGAGGCCGCAAGGCCCCGAAGCTGCGCAAGACGCCTTCATGTGCAGAGTTGGCAATCTCCACCGCCATGTTGTCGCCCATCGCAAGAGCATTGAGGCAAGGCGCGACGTCCACACCTTCGAGCTCGGGGCGCCAGGCTCGAAAGGCCTTGAAGCGGGATGATGGCAGACGAACGCGAAGGGCGTTACGCCTGGCGCGCGCGGGAGGAACGCGGAAAGTGTAGTAAAACTCCCGTAGGTCGTCGCAAGAAACTGCCAGCCACTCCCCAGGCGCCAGACCCAAACGGCACAGCAGGAAACCCTGGCCAAGGCGCTGGGTGCTGGACGAGATTGAGGCACAGCGGCTGTTCACGACCGTTGGGTTCAGGATCAGCCTGTCGAAGTCGCTGTCCTTCGGTACCCTGAAAGCTCCGCAGGCTTCATCCCAGGCGAGGTCCGAAGCAGGAGTCAGGTACAGGGCGCCGCAGGCATCCCACTTCTGGAGCAGGGCCCACAGCTCGGCGCGGTCCATATGGACACGCGCCCCCTTTTGGCCAGCAGGCCACTCTGACGCCGGGAGCCGCATCTCCTCTGGATTGATGAACGCTTCGCGGACTCGAGCGTCAGAGAGAAATGGAATGGGATCAAACACTGGCGAATAATCCCACTTAATGCGAGACGCCCTGACTTTTAAATCGAAGGGCTCGACCTGGGTGGAGTCCCAAGCCGCCGCAGACGCCAGCGAACCAGGCACGGAAGGAGCGCTGGTCGGGCAGTGCCGCATGGGGGCGGGCACGGAAGAAGAGGAGGTGAAGGAGGCCTCCAAAGCTGCAACATGGGTGGCCAGGCCATGGAGCGAGACCTCAGTAGAGTCGAACTTGGCGAAGGCTCGACCTAAGTCGCTCTTGCCACCACGGGCAAGGCGAACTGCGATCCGACACAACCGTTCGATACGGGTGCGGACGCCCTCCTGGCAGGGCGAGACCGTGGCACGGACGCGAGCCTCGGCGGGAGCGAGGCTAGGATGACCCAAAGTGAGCCAGTTCAACGCAATAACAGAATACTGCGCGAGCGTCCGCGCCGCGCGCCGCAATCTCCAGCGCTCCCTGCGCCTCGCCGACAAGCCGTCAGGCGGGGGACCAAGAGGTGGAGCAGGCGGGCACGGCCAAGGATCGCGGGGAGGCGGCCCCAAAAGGTACGGGTCGTCCCTGTCCATTGCACGCATAGATGAGCGGGAGAAAGATCCAAGAGAACATCGAGCACCCATCCCAACCTGGGACAGCGCTGCCGCCCAGTGGGTGATATCAATGTTCGCGCCTGGAAACAGGCGCAGCAAGGCAGACAAGTCAGCGACAAATGGCGCGACGTTGGCAAGAGCAGCAGGGGTGCTTGAAGGAGAACAAGCACCAGCAAGAACACCAACCTCAGGGGCTGCAGGCCCCATGGGGGGAGCGCTCGACTGAGGCAGGTGACGGCCAAAATGGCCGAATGGATCCGAGGGGCGGTTCGGAGCAGAGCGAGGGGCGTGGTGGCGGAACGTACTCCTCCCTGCGGGGCCGCAACAGCATCGCTGGAGGAGCGCATTCCTACCCTCACGCCCTCGCTGCGCCCAAACACGCCTAGCAGCCATAGCAGCGTCGGCGCAGACTGTCTGCGGCGGCGTACCTCGGCCACGCGAAGGCCCCCCCTCCAAGAAGGCGGGCGCCAAGGGCATCTTCAGTCCTTCTTGGGCACCGCCTTCGGGGCCTTGGGAGCACCCTGAGATTTGAAGGGGGGCTTTGAGACCTTGGGCTGCTTGGGCTGATGAGGTGGATGCTTGGGGAGCGCGACGGCGCGCTCGGCGTCGAGGCGCGCCCGAAATGCTTGCAGCTCCTTCATGTATTCGCCCTGCGCCGACAGCCAGCGAGGATCCACTAGGGGTGAAAACGGGGTCTGGGCCTCGCGCTCCGTGTGACGACTGGTCACGCGACACGGGGGAGGCTCCAGCCCCGTGAGGAACCAAGCGGCCTCGAGGTAGCCGCGGTCCCCCGCCAACTGGTCGATGAACATGCACTGGCAAGTCAGCAAGGTCTGGACCCTCTCGGGGTTGCCCTCCTCGCAGGCCCGCCACAGCTCGGCGCTGAGGAAGGCAAAATGCGTCAACAACTCGTGCGTCGACGGCTGAGCCCCGAGGGGGCTGTGCTCGCGAAAGTACTGATGCATGGCCATGGGGGTCACGGCGCTGACTTCCACGCCCAGAACGCGGGCCAAATTCTCCCTCATCAGTCCTCGCACGTCGGGGCCGTGCTGCATCAGCGCTTGCTGCCACTCGCGCCTCCGAGCGATTCCCCCCATCTGAGCCGATGCGTGCGCGGGGTCGCCCGAGGTCGCGGGCGGAGTTTGAGCTTGGTCGCTCAGGGTCCCCAGAAGCGGGTGGAAGGCTGGGCGATGGCCCCGCCCCTGCTGCAAGGAAAGGGACTGGTGCAGGCACTGAAGCATGAGGCTGAAGTCCGTCGGATTGGCCGCAAGGGGCGGCTCTAACCCGTCGGCGCCGCCCGCCTCGGCAAAGCCGTCGACCGCAGCGGGATAGGCTAGCCCAGGCGGCGGCGGGGGGCCCATCGGTCCGAAAGCGGACGAAGGGGCCCGAGGGACAGCAGAAGAGCGCGCCTTCTCCCACGCCGAGACCAGCGCGGAGGTGGGTCCCTTGGGGCGCGCGGAGACCCGATGAGGGGCCACGGGTGCGTGGGACAAGACGGCCTCGATCCCCGCAGGATCCAGCCCGAGGCGCGCCGCCTCGTCGCTGAAAAGCTGAGGCACCTCGGGCCGAGCGCTCTGGGCAGCCGGAGCGGGGCCCAGCGGTTCGGGTCCGCCGACCATCGTGGAGGCCGCGTGGGCTGCAAGCAAGGCGCGCATTTCGGCAGCTACCTCGGCGCGGGTCATGGGAGCCCCGTCGTCCAGAGACGCCGCAGGAGCGCCAGGAGCAATCGGAGCAGGACCCGCGACCCGTGGCGGCGCGGCGGCGCCAGCGCGCTTGGCGGGCGGGCCGCGCGGCGCTCCAGCGACCGCGGGGGCTCGCGCACTTGGGGCCGCGCGGTCGGCTTCCCCGTCGGCCGCGAACCCCTCGGGCTCCTCCATCTCGTCGGCAGAGTGGTAGGGGGTAGCCCGATCGGCCCCTGGGAGAGGCTCTTCCCCTGCGGTAGGCGGGGCGCCGTGCAAACGAGCGTAGCCCTCGCGAAGCACCCGAACCCCCGAAGGATGCGGCCAATAGACGCGGCTGCGCACCTCGGCGAAGGGAACGATGCCTGCGTCGTCGCCGACCTCTAGAGGGTACAGCGACTCGAGCTCGAGCTCGGAAACCTCGATATCTATAACGAGGACGGATGCGGTAGTGGCGAGCGGCCGTGAAGCGGCCCCCTGGAGCTGGACGTCCACTAGCTGGAAGGGGCCTATCATCCCAGCAAAGCCATCCGCCTCGGCAGCCTCGAGCTCCGCTGTAGAGCGAAAGGCACCAGGCAGGGCCAGCAGGATGCCCCCTTCTCGAGAGGCGAGGGGGATAGCCGCCCAGCTGGTGTCGCCGTCGTCTAGGCGCCATCGTGCGTAGTCGCGCGCCGTGGGCGCAGCGAAAGGGTAGAGCTCGGGCCAAAGGGGCCCTCCGCCAACTGGTGGCAGCTCCGCCATCAGTGGGCGCCGCCGTGGACGCCGCCGCCCGCACGCTGGGCGTCTGCCCGCTCGAGCGCTTGAGGTCGAGGCGGAGCCCCGTAGGCCAGCGCTCGCGCCGCACGGCGGTCCTGCTCAGGTGAAGCAGAAACCGCGCCGCGCGGCCAGTCGAAGGGCCAGAGCCTCCGCCACACGTACGGGCCCAGCAGCCCGAGGCAGCAGCCCGCGCAGGCGCTGCAGGCGGCCGTCACCCAGAGGAGGGCGGCGACCGTGCTGAGCAGCCAGGGAGAGACCCCGCCGCTCAGGTCCACCGCCAGCCCGAGGCAGACGGTGGGGCAGGTGGAACCCGCCGAAGGGAGAGGGCAGGAGGCCCCCTCGCCCTCGGACGAGTCCGCCTGCAGGATGGACCAGGCAGGAGCTGGAGGCCCCTGGTCCTGAAGCACAGAGAGGGGGGCAGCCACGAGCCGCTCGTAGAGCGCGGCCCGCAGCCCCCTGAACAAAATCTCCCCAGCGCCCTGAGAGCCGCTTGTGCGACCGCCTGCATAAGGCGCCCGCACGCGCGGCCGACGGGGGGCACTTGGGCAGAGAAGCTGCGGAGACAGCAGGAGCTTGCTCACAGAGAATAGAAGAGGCATGATGATGATGATGATGATGAGGAGGAGGAGGAGGAGGAGGAGGAGGGACTCCTCCTCTCCGCGCTACCAAACGCAGACGTACAAATACGGCGGGCAAGGCGCATGGCCTGAAACTTCCCCACCGCTTACATTCTTGAATACCAGAACCACGCGCGCGCTTCTCGCGCGCTTCGGCGCTAATCCACGAACCCCGAGATACCAAACGAGCGGATCACCAAGCAAGGGGCGCCCTTGGCGCGTGGAGCTGCCGGGCATTCTGGGGGATAAACCTTCGGGCTCGGTGGGCGGTCGCGGAGCCGTGCGAGATCCACGTGGGCGGCGCCGGAAGGCTCCGAATGTTTCCCAGAGTGCGTTTTTTTTTGTTGTTCTTCTTCTTCTTCAGCAGACATTCTGAGAGCATCTGCACTGCTCAACTCTTAGCGCGCCGACAGTAAGATTCGAACGTCATCCGTGCAGCAAGGACGAGCCTTTACACAAAGGAAACATTCGCACCCTTGAGCGGCCCATGAACCTCCGAATCGGTCCGAAGGTGTTTCCCAGAGTGCGTGAGCGACGTGAGTGCCGCGGTGGCCGATGAGGGCCCCTTTTTCCCTTTCCCCCCCCGTCTGGACCTTCCGAGGCGGGGAAGGCTCCAGAGCCACCGCGGGGGCCACGACAGGCGGTGGATATATGGATGTATATATTGTCGGGCCCTGCGCCGCCATCATCTCCCGAGCACCGCCGCCCTCTCTGACGAGGCGAGGGGCGAAGGGGACTGAGCATTTTCTTAGGGTGGAGGGCTCAGGGTGAAATCGATATGGGCTTTTACACCTCGAAAGTCAGTCCGTCTTGTGATTCACCTTTTGCAGATTCAAGCCTCGAAAATCCGTCGAAACGGCATTTCAGATTTCACCCTTTGCCCTCCACCCAGAGACAACGCTCGGAGGGGAAGGGAGCGGAGCCCGGGGGGCCGGAGGCACAGAGGAGACGGAGGAGGGGGGGACCACGACGACAGGGTGTGTAGGAGCACGAGCTGGTATACGAGAGGAGTGCGCAGGAGGCAGGAGAACTGAGGCATGACGGGACGACGATGTGCAGGATTGTGGACAAGGAAGGACGTGATGGAAGAGGAAGGACGGACGAGCGCGAAAAGAAGAATAAAGGTCGGGGTGGCAGAAGTGGACGAGGAGGAGGGCGGGGGAGGAGAACCAGAGAGGAGTTCAAGGAGGAAGCGGACGAGAAGGACGCCGAAGACGAGGCGGTGGAGGAGGACGGGGGGAAAACCAAGACATGCGACGTCGTGACGTTCGTCGGAACGGTACCATTGAAAAAAAACACGTCGACCGTCGGTGAACCTTAACATTGACAAAACGTTTCCACGTAGCAGCCCAACTGCAAAATGTCCATGTCCTGCCGTTCGCAACCAAACAAAAAACACCAGAAACGATCCACACGATCCACCAGCACGCTCCACGAGTGTGAGGGCGAATATGAAACCGAGGAAGACCAGATAATCCGAAGCCGAGAAGAGGTTGGGGCGGGGCAAGCGGTGTCGCTCTCTGGCGCCGCGCCGCAGCCCTGTTGGCGGCGCCTCACAGCGCTCTGGGGCGGAGCTAACCGACGCTGCACGCTGCCGTCTGCAGAAAAACCATGTTTCGTCGCTGTGCGGCAGAGGCAATCCGCGCGCGCGTTCCAGTGAGCCATGCATGCGATGGCAGTCGCGAGCTGTCCAGCCGCAAGACGAGGGGAACCAAGGCAGAACGCCGCCGCGGAGAACACAACCACCAAGCGCGGAAAGCTTCGGCTGGCATGGCCGGGCGGCCACCCGGCGCCGACGCGGCAAGGCAGTGGGCGCGAGGTGGCATTGCGGCCGCGCCCGTGGGCTGAGGGATCTGCTGTTCCCATCCTACTTAAGGACCACATCCCAGAAATAATTTCGAGCACCCGGCAAAGTGTCAAAAGAGTGTCAAAAGAGTGTCGAAACAATGTCGGGCGAGTGTCTCCCAGGGCCCGACACGTGAAAACCCTTGAGTTTCGTTTTTTTTTCCTGGGGCCGCTCGAAATTCTTTCTGGTGATCAAAGCTAAAGTGGGTTGGAGCAGCATAAACTGAGGTGCAGGCTGCAGCATGAGAGCGGAAACCAAGCCGCTGCCAGTACAGCAGGAGGGACGGCGAGCGAGCCCACGCAAGCAGGCGGCACCCGGGCGCTCGTCGAAGAAAGCCCGGGGTGGCAGGCTCTGCTGCAGGGGCGGGCCGGCGGGCGCGGGAAGGCCCGCGCCCGCAGGGGGGCAGGGCCGCGACGGATGGCGGCGGCAAGATGCTGCAAGAGCCCTGCGGAGCCGAGCTGCTGAGAAACCGGCTGTGGGACTGCTGCGCTGCAGGGGGGGGGGGCGCAACATGTGCCAGAGAATGCTGAGCTACCGACGCCACCAGCCGAAGCGACGCAGCCCCAAGCCCTGGGCGCCGGGTTCATGGGGTGGCGTCCGGCGAGGCGCAGGGGAGAAGGCGGCGGAGCCTGCGGGAGCGGCAGCTGGGGCCACGCGGCAGGGAGGGCTGCCGGCAGAGCCGCCAGTGAGGCGACAAACCGGGCCGTTGAGAAGCGGGCCAGCTGCGGATGAGCACGCCAGCGGGCGGCACGGTGCCGCGAGTGGCGAGGGGAAGCTCCAGCGACGTCGGGAACGGAAAGGGAAAGGAGGGGCTGAGAGCCGGACCCAACCAGCGCGCGCAGCGCACCCGGGCGCAGCAAGACCGCCCCGCCACAGGGCTGGCGAGGCAGAGGGCGCCCCGCGGCAGGCGCGGCGCAGCGGGGCGGAGGAGGGCGCCCTCCCGGCCGGCGCCAGGGGGGGCCGCAGGGTCGCCACGTCGCGAAGCCGGCAGGCGCGGGGGCCAGGTGGGGCGGCGAGGCAGAGGACCGAGTCCCCCCGATATGCCAGCCAGGTGCCGCGCAGCCCAGGCCCGGCGCCCGGCGAACGGGAGGCGGCTCCAGGAGGAGCCAGCCAGGGCGGAGCAGGGGCCCCACCCAGAGGACCCTCCCGGCCGCGGAGAGAGCAGCACCGCCAGGAAACGAGGCGGTCGCCTTACCACACGCTCGCAACGTCATGGGACATCGCCCCTGGTCGGCGCACCAAGATTTTGCGTGGAAGCACCCGCCTGGGGGGGCAGGCGCCCAAGCCGCACCGCACCCTGGCGCGGAGGCCCACCCCGGGCGGCAGGCGTTCTGGCCGCGAGGAGCCCCAACCCGGGCACAGAAGTGCAACCCCGCGTGCACTTCCTCCCCAGACCCCCGACGTCATGATTTTTTCATGACGCGACCCCCAAAGGTCTGGACCCATTCCCCGGGACCGGTTCTTCATCCTGAGTCGTTTTTTGACGGTCCCCAGAGGCCGAAAATGGCGAAAAACCTCCCGTCGTGATTTTTTCATGACCCGAGGGGGTCTGGGTCCACTGACCCCATCACCCTGCCAGGTGGCAGACCGGGCCGGCCGGAATCGCCCGCCCGTCTCGGCAGCCAAACCATATGCCAGCACGGGGGGCGCGCTCCGCCGCCGCCCCTGGGCAGTATGCAGTCTTCCTGCACGTCTGGCGGGCTGCCGGCGTGCTGCTGCGCGGCGCTTGGCCTGCTGGAAGGGGCGAAACCGAGGCGGTCGTCGCCCGCCTCCGCGCGGCCTGGCTGGTCAGGGCTGCCTTCCAGATTAGGGGGCCACATGTGAACCCTACCCCTACCCCCCACGATTTCTGAGGGGGGTTCGGGTGGGGTTCACTTCGTTCGGGAGCTCTCGAGCGAAGTGAACCCCACCCTCCCCCTCAGAAGCCGTGGGGGGTAGGGGTGGGGTTCGCATGTGGCCCCCGACAGATTGTCGGGGCAAACGGGAGCGGTGGCCCCTCCCCTCCCCGCCGCCGCCCCCCTCGTCGCCACTCCAGTCCCGGGCGGCGCTGCGCCGATCTCTGTCCGCCTGCTCGTCCGGTGGAAATGACGTCTTCGCGACTGAGGTGTGCCCTTCGCGGTGACCGCCCGCGCGTGCATTCTCAGACGCCTGTCAGGATACCCGGCGTGGTCGGGTGTCGTCGGTGACCTGTCGTGTGGGCGCTGTCGCAGCGATGGCTGCTAAACAGGACGATCTAGTTGATCCGTTGACAGACGACGAGAAGGTGTCATCGTGGCAACACTTATTCACGAACGATATGATGGAAGGAGCCCAGGTGAGGTTGCCGATATTTGACAGGAATACTGGTGAGTGAAGATCGCCTGAACGAATGAAGATTGCCTGGGGCTTCCAGCGGCAGACACATCCCTACCTGATGTTTTTCCTAACAACCTGTAGCACACGCAGAAGGCATCTGTCCACCATCACCGTGCCAAGCCATTGCCATCCTGGCCCTGGCATGGTGCATGCGCCCTCCTGGCCGAGGCCAGGAGGGTCTGAGCACCATCCTGTGGCCCAGGATGGCCCTGGCCAGGCACGGTGGTGGTATATAGATGCCTTCGCCGGATACCAGCCATTTGACCAAATACCTGTGGCGGTGTTCGTCGATGTTGCTGATCAGTGCCGTGTGCACGGTGGGCGTTCAAACGATGGTAGATATCGCGCGATGTGTTGATGGGTGCCTGGCACCAGTTGTTGGTGACATCTTGTTCGTAAGTTTCGCTGTACTTTCCCAAAGATAACAACAATGGGAGCGAGCGGTCGCAATTCGCAAGATCTCGCAAGGCATGGGATGGAGTAGTCCTTCGTAGTATCTCTCCTCAAGAATTAGAACGAGCAGCCGCAGAGCGCAATATCTACCAACTTGCGTGCTCGTCCTTGCTCAAAATTGGCGAAGTTCCGACGGTCGGTCAGGGTCGTGCGCGCATGTGTTCACGCTGCCCCAATCACGCCATGCTGCGTGATGAACCAGCGCGGCACTCCAAGGCAGTCCTGCCCGGCGGCCGTCAGTGCTTGGCCTCGTCTGTTCATGCAGCTAAGGCTGATGAAGCTCACCCCCGTGCGACATGGTCGCGCTTGCGCCAGCGATCTCACGTTAGGTCAAGCGCGCGCGCACCAGCGCCGAGCTAACAAGATCGCATTTTCGCGCGTCAAATGTGCGAGCAGCTTCTTGTCTAAAATATTGGAAGACGCTCCGAGCAGTCCAGACAATAAACCAAATGCCAGCAAGCGAGCCGACAAGAAAACTAGCAAACCTAGCAGCCAAGCGTGGCCATGCAATCAATCCGAGGGGGGGGCTTGCGGCAGAGGGCAAAACCTTTCAGAAAACGCAATGTCTATTTGGGCGAGTTCGGAAACCCTGGACCCAAAAACGTTCGCATCTCTTGGGGACGCATGTTTTACTTCCGCCGCCTTCCGCGGCCCTTCTGCCGGCTTCCGCCGGCGGAGGCGGCCTCGTTTTACTTCCGCCGACCTTCCGCCGTCCTTCCGCCGCGCAAGAGATCGCAACTCCTTCGATCCTCGAATGCAAGGCCCTGTTTGGAACGCTCCATCTACACATATGCGTGCTGCATATGCACGGAGTGCCGCCCCCCGAGGGTCGTTGAAAGCTGTGCGCCCCTGCACCGGGCTTGCGCAACGCGTGCGCACCACCCGCAGTCGCAATCGGCATGGCCTCCAACCGATTGAGCAAGGACCGACCGTCCCAGCATTCATATAGGCATGCCACGACATATCCCTCGAGTCGAGCCCAAACATGCTCCAATAACAAGACCACTGTCCTTAGAACATTAACCCACTTTGTTGAAACAAGACGCAAGACAGCCTCAGCCAAAACATGTTGAGAACATGTCGTGCAGAGCTCAGAAGGCTCTCAGACCGGTCTTCGGTGGGCCTCCTTGGGCACAACAGGACGCTGCGCCACTGCTTGCACCCAGCGGGCCACGAGGCCGCCTCCCTTTCCGAGCGCTCCGAGGCGGCCAAACCAGCCGGGCCCACGGTGGCCACGCTGGCGGCGCTGCCTCCGCGCGGCCCCGGGCCCGCGCCGGCGGCGGCCGTGCCCGGGGCGCCCGCCCTCGGCGCGGCGCCCCGCCACCGCGCGCGGAAGCGCGGCGGCGGCTCACTCGCCCGCGGCGGCGCCGTCCTCCCGCGGCGGCGGGGGACAGCCCGCCCCCGCGCGCGCGCGCGCCGCCCCCGAGGTCCGACGGCAGGGCTTCGCAAGCGGCGTCCGCGTGCTTGGGCTTCGGACCCCCGGGGTGGGGGGGGCGACGTCGGGTCCCAGGATTAAGTCGGGCGAGTCCCCCTACAGGGGGATTTTCCACGAAAAATAAAAGGTACCCTGAAAATGCACCAAAAGACAACAAAAATACAAAAAAAAAAAAAAAAAAGTCACAGACTAGTTGTTTGATTATTTTTTGACTATTGTATTTATGATGATTTTTCGTCGAAAATTCCCCCTGTAGGGGAACAGGCCCGACTTAACCCCAGGACCATGGACAGAGGAGCCGGGGCGAAGGACGCCTCCCGGGGAAAAGCGGTCGGCGGGGAGGGGCGCCCACAGGAAACACTTAGGAGGAAGGACCGGGGCAGCTGCGGGCTCCTTCCGAAGCCAGCGCGATCCCGATTCCTGCGTGTTTGCTATCCGCCGCCGTGCCCTTGGCACGAAGCGGAGTTCCGCAAGGCTCACAGCTGAGCTGCCGCTGCTCGAGCGGCTGGACTCTCTGTTTCCCAAGCGCTTCGGGGTGCTGCCGGGCTGTTCGGCGAGGGTCCACGAGCGCCCCAACACAGCCCCAGCGGGCCCCAAGACTGCCCACGATGCCCCCCAGACACGCCACCAAGAGGCCCCCAAGAAGCACCCAGAGGGCTCCAAGAGGCCCCCCGAAAGGGCCCCAAGAGGCGAAAACAAGGGATTCCCCTGGAGTTGTCTGATTCACATTAGCGTTCCCACCTCTTCGGGCTTCCGAGGCTCCAAGAGGGCCCAAGAGGCCTGCACGATCGCCCTAAGATGGCCCAAGAGGGCACCAAGAGGGGGAACTCGAACTGACATGTCGCACTCTCCGCTCCAAGATGACCCCCGAGACCGCCTGATGGCCCACAAGAGGCCCCCCACAGGAGCCCCAGGAGTCCCCCAAGATGCCCAAATCAGGCCCCAGGGGGCTCCCAAGAGGCCCTGAGAGGCCCCAAGACACTCCAAACCCGCCTCCGAGAGGCTTCCGAGAGGCCTCCGGCAAGGTCCCCACAGGCATCCAAGAGGCCTCTGACCTACAACCTGGGCGCTGAAGTGGGATGGACCCGAGGCCATTCGATCTTCGTTATTGACTCTCCATCCCTCTTCTTGTCTGTCTTGATCTACATCTCTCGCTCTCTCTCTCTCTCTCTCTTTCTCTCTCTTTTTCCTCTCTCTCTCTCTCTCTCTCTTCGGGGGAGCAAGCCGATACTGACACCGCAGCTCCCCGGGGAGCTCTCCCGGGGGCGCGTTCTGCCCAGGATCCCCCGACGCGACTGCGGCCGCGGCGACGAGGGCAGGGCAGCGCTATATCGGCACCTCCTCCTCCCCTTCGTACACTTTCCTCGGCAGAGCGCAACTGAGGACGGTACCGTCCCCCTCGCGGTCCACTTCAACCCTCCCCTGGCCATCGCTCGGACGTCCATTCCCTGTGTTTTTCTCGGTGTCGTGCGTGGCTTTTTCGCGAAATGATCAAGGATGTTCCTCGATGGTCCTCGCCGAAGGAAAACTGCACATGTCCGAGCGATGCCAAGTCCCCGCCTCTGTCGCGCGGGCGACCCTGCGTCCCGTGCGCCCGTGGCAGGACAACGCAAGGTACCAGTGCCGCTGCTCTCCAAGGACCTCTCCTGGAGCGTGCTCCGACCAGGACTTCGCGGAGACGCCGGCCGTGGCGACGAGGGCCCCCGAGGGCGAGCAGCGGCATCGGCTCCTCTTCCCCCCCACCCCCGACATCCGAGGATCTGGTTCCCGTGCATTCCACAGCTCCTGGCCCAGGCCTCCCGACTCCTCCCCTGGAGATGGAGATGGTCTCTCGCCCCAGATCCGTCCTCGATGGCCCCCATGGGGACCCGCAGCGGGCCCCATTGGGGCAGCAATCGACGACAGACGCCCAGCCTGCAAGAGGCACATCGTCAGAGCTTTGGGGCGGAACCCCTCCCTCCTCCGATCCCCCGCGCGGACAACTTCCACGGTCTCCGACGCAAGAACCAGGAGATACCCCCGACGAGCGAACCAAACATTACCCCTGACCACCTCCGGCGCCCGCATTCTCCGGGATGGCTCCAGTGGGGGGTACCTCCGGCTTGGGCGCCTGACACACGAACCGGGAGCTATTTCTGACCAGCACCAGTCCTGATGACTAGGGGCTCTGAGTCTCTCCGTCCCTCTCTCTCTCTCTCGGCAGCGAGAACATGACAACTCGGCAACGAGAGCCTCTCTCTCTCTCTCCCTCTCTCTCCTTCTCTCTCTCTCTCTCTCTCTCTCTCGGCAACGAGAGCAACGAGAACCTGACGATGCCCTTCGCCCGCGCAGTCACCTTCCACCGTCATCGCCGCTGCCGCGCGGGCCACCCGTCGACCTGTGCGCCCTGCGCGCGCGCAACGCGAGGTAAGGCCGTCGGCGGAATCCCGCAGGGGACGCTCAGTCGGCCTTCTTGGTGACCGCCGCGCGGGCCACCCGTCGACCTGTGCGCCCTGCGCGCGCGCAACGCGAGGTAAGGCCGTCGGCGGAATCCCGCAGGGGACGCTCAGTCGGCCTTCTTGGTGACCGCATCTCTCTCTCTCTTTCTCTCTCTCTCTCTCCCTCTCGGCGAGGGGAAACTGAGGACTGCCTTCGCCAGCGCCGGCAACCTCTGCCATCCCCGCCGCTGCCGCGCGGGCGACCCGTCGACCTGTGCGCCCTGCGCGCGCGCGCGGTGCGAGCCGAGGCCGTCGACGGATGCTCGGCGCGGGGACGCTCAGTGACGCTCCGTCGGCCTTCACGTCGACCGCGGGACGCACCTCATCCTCTTCTGACTCGCCCTCTCTCTCTCTCTCTCGGCGCCGAGGGCCCTCCAGGACCAGCAGCGGTATCGGTACGCCTTCCTCCTCTCCTCCCCACGCGCGGGCGGCTTTTGCTGTCTCCGCGGCTGCCGCGCGGGCGACCCGTCGACCTGTGAGCCCTGCGCGCGCACCGCGAGGCAAGGCCGTCGGCGGACGCCTGGAGGGGAGGCCGCTCAGTCGGCCTTCCTGTTGACCGCGGGCACGCCCGGCACGGTGGGAGGCTCGCCCTCCTGCGGCGGGAGGCCCCCAACGGCGGGCAGCGGCGGCCGAGATCTCCGACGTCACTCCTCGGTCATGCTTCGATCTCGCGCGTGCGGTTGTCGACTTCTCGCGTGCAGTTTTCAGCGAGGGGACCCAACGTGCTCCTCGATGGCCCCTGCCGAGAAAAAAACGCACGCGTCCGAGCGATGCCAGGGAGATGCTTTCCACCCGGGCGTTGTCCCTCGGCTTCGGCCGCTGGGGTGCGCGGTCCGGCCCAGGGGCCATCGAGAAGGCATCAGGGAGGGGTCGGTGGTCG
>CAUYUJ010015005.1:1051423-1099063 GCA_963575745.1 Prorocentrum cordatum | reverse complement strand
CAGGAGTGGCGGTATCGGTACTTCGTTGTCTCCCACAGACAGCAGCACATCGATGCAGCTGTTGCTGCAAGGGACGGGCTCACGTTTCGTTCCCAGGGTGATTTCTCTTGAGCCAGACCAGCCATTGACGACGTTTGTGGGAAAGGGGATGGAAATGTTGGACGCAGAAAAGCGGGGTCCACTGCGGGCATTGACGCACAAGCTGCCCGCGAAAGGTCGCGCGTAAGCGCCCTCGCCGCTGCAGCGTGCCTCGCTGGCGGCCGGCGTAATCCACCGAGTAAGGTCTCTATGCCATCAGGCCCAAGTCGGACCGAACGAAAAGAGGGGGTTTGGAAATGGGGGATTGCGACATCTGCTGCATGCAGCTGGTTTCGGCCCCGCCACCGGGTCCGTTTCTTGATGCACGGGCGCCTCCAGGCGCCGGGAGGCGCCAGGAAGACCAGCTGCGTGAGCTGATGCTCTACCCCGCCCTCTGCTGTCCTACAAGTCCGCCCCCGACCCCCCCGAGTCGGACCCGCTCTCGTCGCTCGCGTGTGCAAAGCCACCGTGGGCAAACCGCGTCGACGACGGCGGCTGGCCACGGCGGCCGCTGCGACGACGCCTGCCGTGACGGCCGCAGCGGCGCTGCCGCTGCCCGCCTGCGCCGACTTGCGCCGCGCGGCCCCTCCCTCATCGGACGCGTCTCCCCTGTCGAGGCCAAATTTATCTGGGCATCCCATGATGTGCCTGTTTTCTACCACCACCAGAAGTTAGAGGGGGGAAGGAAGTGGAGGACGAGGGGGAGGAGGGCGAGGAGGAGAAGGAGAAGGAGGTGGAGGAGAAGGAGGAGGCGGAGGAGGAGGAGGAGGAGGACCCCCTCCCCCTCCAAGTTGTGGTGGTGGAGGTGGAAGACAGGCCCACCGTCCCAGATGGGGTCCGAACGATCCGAGCCGGGGATCCCGACGGCGCGACTCCTGCTCCCTGCTCCTTGCTCCTTGCTCCTCCTCCTCCTCCTCCTCCTCCTCCTCCTCCTCCTCCCTCCTGATCAACATCATCGTCATCATCATCCTGATCGTTCCCATCCTCATCATCACCATCATCATCCTCACAATCAGCAATTTCCCCGTCATCATCATCACCATCATGCTTCTCCTCCTGCTCGTGTCTCTCCTCGTGCTCCTCCTCCTCCCCAGCGTGCTCCCGTTGGAGGAGCAGCTCGGCACGGGAAGCTCTCCTGCCGGCCTCTCTTCGGCCTTCGGGGGGGCCCTCGCTGGGCTCCCCCAGGGCCCGAGGGCGGTCCTGCCCGCCGCCCGAGCGGGTGCTGGGAGATGGGCCCCCCAGGCAGTGGGCATGCAGACAGTCCAGGCCTCCCAGATTTCAAGCAGTGGCGAAGCGTCCTGGCTCGCCAATAGCCCTGCCAAACAATGCTCTAAGAACCTTTTGTGATCTGCACGAAATGTTCTTAGACCATTTCTGGCGGAGTCTGTCTTGTTTTAGCACGTCGGGTTTATGGTATAAGAACATTGCTTTTGCTCTTAGAACGTTTTTGATCTCTAAGGATATGTCGTGGTATGACTATAAGAATGCCGGTACGGTCGGTCCTTGCTCAATAGGCAGTGGACATGCAGACATTCCAGGCCTCCCAGACAGATGGGGTCGGAGTAGATGGGGTCCGAGGATCGCGCCGCATCGCTGACGCGTCGGCTATGCGGCTCGATGTGGGGCCCGATTTCCTCCACGCTGGTGTCGCCGATGCATCGGTCACGCATCGGCGATACGGCGCGATCCTCCGACCCCATCTACTCTGACCCTATCGCACAGAACCGACAATAGAGAGGTCATAGTCTACCGTCAACGCCCTGCGCGCCGCCACGTTGGCTCCGGGTAGGCTGCGTTGCCCGGCGGAGGAGTCAGAGGTGGGGAGAAGCGGGCACACAACGACGAACGCGCAGGTAGGAGGCCAGGGCCAGCAGGGCGGGCGGGCAGGCGGAAGGTGTGCCGGGCGGAGACAGCAGGCAGGGAGCAGGAGGAAGGAAGGGAGGTTTTTGTTTTGTTTTGGTCCCTTGTGGCGCGCTTTCTGGCCATCATGGGCGGATATTGGTGATCCCTTGAGCCGTCTCGGGGTCCTCTCGGCCTTTCCTGGGCCTCTCCGCGCTTTTTAATGCTCTCGTGGGCGTCATTGGTACCCTCTTGGGTGGTGTTGGGGTGGGGGCCCTCCTGGGCCGTCCTGAAGCCATGCTTGCAGGTCTCGCGGCCATCTTTGGCTGGTCTTCGGCCATCTCGGGAGCTCGCTTGGGCTGTCTCGGGACCACCTGGGGGAGGCCCCGGGTCATTGAAAGGTCCTTAAACCCTCTTCGGGCGATTTGGTGAAGTGTTGGGCCGCATATCTGATGTCTGCGTCTTGGGCAGTCCTCGGGCGATCGTGGGTCCTCTTGGACGATCTCCGAGCTGGTCGTGGGCCCTCTTGAGGTCAGTCTTGTGGATCGCACAGTTCCCCAGCGGTGCCCGCGCGTAGGGGGGCCTCGCTCTTCTTCCACGAGG
Source organism: Prorocentrum cordatum (assembly GCA_963575745.1). Lineage (NCBI taxonomy): Eukaryota > Dinophyceae > Prorocentrales > Prorocentraceae > Prorocentrum > Prorocentrum cordatum. The sequence goes on along the minus strand of CAUYUJ010015005.1, from coordinate 1,096,543 downwards.
TTGGGTGGGTCAGCCGAGGTCTCGTCCGGTGCCTGGCTGGTCGGTGCCCGCGGGCGCCTCGCGTCGGGTGCGCCGAGGTATTGCCCCGGTGAGGCCTCGCTTTAGTGCCCGCACGGTGGCGCCGGTGGGCACCTCGTGCGCCGGGTGGCTCGGCCGAGGCGTCTCCTCGGTGCTTGCGCGTGGGCGCCTCCGGGGCGCCTCGTGGGCGCCTCGTGCGCCGGGTGATTCGGCCGAGGTCCCGCAGTGTGCACGCCCGTGGGCGCCTTGTGCGCTGGGCGGCCGCACAGCTTTCACAGCACAGCCTGCACCGCACGGCCTGCACCACACACAGCTTTCGCCACAGAGCTTGCACCGCGCAGCTGTTTTTGCTTTTTCCGCACGTGTCGTGCCGCGGCGCTGGCATCACAGGGCTTGCGCATCGTTGATGGTTTACCCCTGCACGGCATAGCTCACACCATACATGTCGCACTAGAATAATTGCCTCACAGAGCTTTCGCAACACAAGTTTTACTCATCCATTGCACAACGTATCGTGGACCACATGCTTACACATCCAGCGTGCAACAACGCACTGGTCGGGGTCCACACTGGCCAATTTTCAAAGTGTGATATTCTCCGGAATCGGGCTCAAGCACATTAGAGTGCACAGTTCGGACAGATGCCACGATTTGTTGTCGGGAGTGATGTATGTATCAGGGCCACAGGTTGTGTTGGTAAGGTCGTGTTAGAGAACGGACACGCTTGCAAGGTGTGTGGGCGATGGTTTTTAGTGGACGAACTCGAAGTTATGTCGCCAGGCACTGCAGACAATCGATACACCTCGCTGTCCTTTGCTGATGCCCGCCCTGGCAAAACAGTTGTTTGTAGGTCTTGGCTTCTCGAGCAAAGCAGGGGGCACCCAAAAGACCATTACGAACTCCTCCAAGAACTGGGTCGTGGCGCCTTCGGCGTTGTGCATTTGGTGCGGCCTCTCAATGGTGCTGCCAATTTGGTCTGCAAAGTTGTAGACAAACGGCATGCCTGTGGGGATGGGATGACAGACGACGCCATCAAAAGTTTCCAGGACGAGATCCAGTTGCTCCGAGATCTAGATCACCCGAACGTCAATCGTCTCGTTGAACACTACGAGGATTATAAGAATTTGTACATGATCCTCGGATACGCCTCTGGGGGCGATCTTGTGGAATTGATCTGTTGGGCAGACTTCGATGTTTCCGAATCTTTCTTAGCTAACGTGTTTCGGCAGGTGCTGGAGGCGACAGCGTATTGCCATGGCAAGCATATTATCCATAAGGACTTGAAGCCCGACAATATTATGTTCTTGACGAAGGATTACGAACATCCACACGTTGTCGTAATCGATTTTGGAGCTGCTGAGCTGTACAATAAGCGCACTAACAGATTTGCCGGCACTCCTGGTTACATCGCTCCAGAAGTGTGGCAAGCTGTGGTGAGTTCAGGGCAATTTGGGCCAAAATGCGATATTTACAGCATTGGCGCAATGTTGTTTTATTGCCTGTCTGAGGCAGAGCTTCCATGGTTCCAGGCTGATACGAGTGGTGACCTGCAGAAGCATGCAAAGCGTTCTTTATTTCTATGAAGGGCTTCGCCCTCTGCCGCTGGTCCCGCCTCAGATTGACTGCATGGCCACGCTTCGTTGGCAGGTTGGTTTTTTTTCTTCTCGGTTGGCTGGCTGGCACCTCGGCTGGTTGGCTCATTGTCGAAATCGGCGGTTGGCAATTTGGTTTGGGCTGTTTGCCAGCTGGTTGGCTACGCGCGTCTGTAGTAGTGACCAGTGAGGGATGGTGATCTCGGAGGCACGGTTCCATTTCAGGGAGGGGGAAAAACACAGACACAATTAATCGTCGATTCCCCAGAACCTATGGGAAAATATGGGAAGTGGGGGGAAGACAACAACCCAGAATATATGGGAACAGATGGGGAATCCTGTTACGTGTGTGTATTTAGTTGTGTCCCGGGGCCCCTTGACCATTGTAAGTTACAAGGGTTCGAAGCTTCTGGAGCGCGCCCCCAGAGATATCGCGAAGTTCTTACGACCCGTGCCGCCGATCCTTCAAGGGGGACGACGACGACGACGATGACGACGACGTCGACGAGGAAACACATGAAAAACCTAAGGACAATCATTGATTTGACCTTCTCCAGGGTTGTCTTGAGGGTGCCCTTTGGGGCTCTGCGAGGGATGGTGGCCTCGGGGGGCACGCTTCAAATTGTAAGATGCAAGAGCTTGACGACTCGGGAGCGCGCATCCCCGGCTACCTGCCTGGATTCTTGGCCTGGAACCCCGAGCCGAAGTCCCGGGAAGCGACGGGGGGTGGCCGAGCGGCGCCTCCCGAACACATCCCAACACGGAACACGCGAGTTTTTCTCTTCTGAGGAGGGGCTCCGTGAGGTCCTCCTCCTCTTTGTTCTCCTCCTTCTCCTCCTCCTTCTTCTCGTCCTCCTCCTCCTCCTCCTCTCCCTCCTCCTCCTGCTCCTCCTCCTCCTCCTCCTCCTCCTCCTCCTCCCTCTCCTCCTCCTCCTCCTCCTCCTCCTCATTCTCCTCCTCCCTCTCCTCCTCCTCCTACTCCTACTCATACTCCTACTCCTCCTCCTCCTCCTCCTCCTCCTCCTCCTTCTCCTCCTCCTCCTCCTCCTCCTCCTCCTCCTCCTCCTCCTCCTCCCTCTCCCCCTCCCCCTCCCCCTGCCCCTCCCCCCCCTCCTCCTCCTCCTCCTCCTCCTCCTCCTCCTCCTCCTCCTCCTCCTCCTCCTCCTCCTCCTCCTCCTCCTGGGCTTGTGGCCTCCACATGCCAGGGGACACGGCGGCGGGCAATGGGGGCTCTGGTTTGTGGAGCGCGCGAGCCGAGGCAGCGCGCAGCAGAGTGTGGCTTCGGTGGCGCGAACCCAGTGAAGTCGACGGAGGTGGAAGGTTTCTCCGAGCGGCTTAGGCGACCCGTCTTCCTCCTCTCTCCTCATCCAGACGATAGTGAGAGTATGGAGCCGTCTTCGCAGGCCGATCTCGAAAGCATGGGAAATGTCACACCCCAGTGAAGCGTTCTGGGGCACTCGCGCGGGAGCCACTTCAGTTGACGCCGCTTTCTCATACAACGTAGTGTCTGAGATGGCGCAGTTGCGACAAGAGGTTTCTATCACAGTACTCATTGACATGTACAAGTGTTTCGAGATGATCAAACTGCCGTGCCTGGTGCAAAAAGGGCACATGAGCTCGGTTTTCCTCTCAGATTAAGTTGGCTGCTCCTGGCCAACGATCAGTGCCCGCGGCTGATTAAAAAAGGATGGGGATCGCTTGTCGGATACGTATACATCATACCAAGGGGGTCCTCGCAGGCTGCACGCACGCCACTGTCATGATTCACCTGATGTTGCACCAGGCTTTGCTCACGCTCAGAAAATTCTTCCTGGTGTGATATCTAGATCGTTGATGGATGATGCATTTTCCCACTGGGTTCATCGCCGAAGGGTGCTGGCATTCTCCTCGCTGCTGCGATGGTTCACGGAGCAGGTGTTTGAGTACGGCTTGATCATACAGACGTCCACGTCAAGATCTGTGGCGACAGGATATGCTGCGCGCGAATCTTTGTCAAAGTTCACGCGAGCACCGGATCTAGGTCTTCAATCACATGCGCAACCTTGGGCACGAGCTGTCAAGGGGCAGAGTTCGGCGAGTCCAGGAGCGCAAGAGGCTTTCGGCGTTCATGGCGAAGCGCACCAAGCTGCAGGCCCTGGTTCGAGGGGCAAAGGAGAAGGTGCGTACTTTATGGAGGACAGGGCTGCTACCGTCTGCTGCACATGGCGCAGGTGTAAGCGGAGTCACGGATGCCACATTGAATAAGCTACGGTCAGCTGCCGCTACACTGGTGGGAGCACGTTCGCATGCATCCATCACGGCGTGGCTCAGCACGCAGACTGACAGCCAGTATGATCCAGTTTTTGATGCTACAACCAATATTGTGGTGAGATACGCCAGCATGGTGTGGGACCGAGTGGTGTCCCTGGCAGAGCTACAAAGAGCGTGCATGGCCATAGTTGAAAAGTTCAAAGGTGCTCCCTCGTGGGGCAAGTGTTGGGGCCCGCTCTCTGCGACCTACCTCACTTTGGCGAGGGTCAATTGGAGCATGCAGTCTGCGCATCTTTTGGTTGATGACCAGGGCCAGAACGTCAACCTGCTCATGACCCCACCCGTTGAGCTCAAGCATATGCTCATTGATGGCGCGGGCCGCTGGCAGATGGCGAGGACCCTGCAGCACATGCCTGAAGCCTTTGGCAACGGGCGGATCTGGCGGAGGGCCCTGCGGATAGGTATCCTGCGTATTCGAGACCCCGCCCGACGCGGATGTGCTCGAGTACTACTGGGTTCAGGCTGCTGGGCGCCCGCGAGGAAGCACCCCGCCAGGCTCCGAGCTTCGGCTAAATGTGACGTTTGCCAGGCCGAGAATGCCACATCTGGCCACCAATTGCATGACTGTCCCTGTTTAAGTAACCCCCTGGACCATCTGGACATTGAGGCTTTCCCCGGCGACGTTTTGGAGCATAGGAATGCGCTCAGGGATGAGGGATGCCAGAAACTTGCCGTTGATTGGGGCACTCTGGAGCTGTCGTATGGGCCCCCTTTTTACCCGCTCAGTTTGCCCCCCCCCCCCCTTCCCTGAGCGCCCTGTGCTCCATTGGGGTGCGACCCATGAAGAGTGGGGGCAGCGCGTCTACACTGACGGTTCGGGACTGGCTAGCGCCAGTCCCGAACTTAGACGGCGTGGATGGTCTGTGGTGGAAGTTGGGCCTTGTAGTTTCCCGCTGTGGGCCCTTTTTGGGGCCCCTGCCTGGGCGTCAGACCGCGCCCAGGTCCGAACGTTTCGCTGGTTTGATGGCGACCAAGGTTGCACCCCATAGCGCCGAGGTGCGCAGTGGCCCCTTCTTTTTTGTTCGGGAAGGCGCCTCGTGGGATCTGCATTTGGAGGGGGCGCGATCACAGCATGCTAACATCTGGCGTGAGATAACCGCTGCCGCCGAGGGCCGCCCCAGGCCCACGTTCACCTGGGTCCCTGCCCATCGCGAGCTCGAAGATGTGCTCCATCTCCCTCAGCGCCACATGGAGGATTGGTGTGGCAATCCTCTGGCAGATTTTTTCGCCCGCATCGGGTCGTCGATGCACAAAGCGCCAGACGTTGCGGTTTCTGTCGGGCGTGCCAGTATCAAGAAGCTCAAGAGCACGTGGGATTTTCTTTCTAGGGCCGTCCAGGTATTTGGGACTGCAGGCCAAACTAGTGAACCTCCGCCTGTGCCTCCCAAGGCACCAGTGCAGGGGGGGGGGTGTTTCTTTCGTCCAGCATGATTTAGTTTTTATACCTGCCAGATCAGAGTGGAGGTGCCGTAGTTGTACCATCTCTGCCACTACTGAACACACACTGAAAGGCCTCCGCAGTGGGGCCAGGAAGCACTGCAGACCCGACCCGATCCAGGCCTGGCGTGCGCGAGAGTTTTTTCAGAGTTACGAATCCAGCCCAGGTGACCCGAGTGTTCGGGCTGCCCTTGCTGCTGCTGACGCCGCGTCCTCTTTGCCTGGGGGCCACCACGAGAGCGCATTCCATGACCAAGAGAGGGCCTCTAGTCAGTTGCAGCCAGAGTCGGCCGACCCTGAGCCTCTTCCCTCCGCCTCGGGCCCCCTGTGGACCCCCACTCTCTCCAGTGCTGAGGCAGCAGGGTCGGCCGCCTGGAATGAGGACCTTGATGTTTTCCGCGAGTTGAATCACCGCCTAGTCAGAGATGGGCGGGTTATAATATGCCAGAATTGCGCTTGTTTTTTTGGTGCTCACTGATGGCTGTTGTCGGGGACTTCGTTTGACGTGCCGTGGTGTATCGCAAATGCAGGCGGCGCGCAACGGTCACCTCAGGGAGCTTGCTCGTGCGGAGAGCGGCCGACACCCTGGCACGGGTGTCCAGTTAGAGCTCCTACCCGAGTCTCCTGACCGCATTCGTGCCACCGCCCAGTGCTCTTCCGTGTCTGCTGCTGCGGCAGCCTCGAGCATCGTTGTTGGTTGTGGCGCTGGGGAGGGAGACTCGGGTTCGTCTGACTAATATCTTGGGGCCGCGAATCATTTTCGTGGCCCCCTCTTTTTCTTTCACCACCCCAAGCATATTTGCCTTCCGTCGGCCTGTGCCGACATGTAGCTGCCGTGTTAATTTGGTGCCTGGTTTGCAGGCGCTGACTGCTCAGCGTGGCCAGCACTGCGCCCACGGGAGGTGCTCGCCACGGGCGCGGCGTGGCGCCCACTCGGGCGCCCTATACTAGCAGGAGGGGGGGGATTTTTGCCAACCCTCCCGCGATCTCCATCCACTGCCGCAGCTATCGATCCGACTGCTGCTGCGCCACTCGCTCGCTCGCTCGCTCGCTTCCTCCTCCTCCTCCTCCTCCTCCTCCTCATCCTCCTCCTTCTCCTCCTCCTCCTCCTCTTCCTCCTGCTCCTCCTCCTCCTCCTCCTCCTCCCTCCTCCTCATCCTCCTCCTTCTCCTCCTCCTCCTCCACAATTACTCAATATGAATACTAGTCTCCCTTTTCCCTTGATGACGTGCTGGGAGCGTTCGACCCCCCCCCCCGCGTTTTGTTTTTTACACACAGGATTCCCGGGAGTTCGGTTTTCGCCTGCATTTTTTTTTTTTTTTTTTTTTTTTTCTCAAAATGCTGCTTTCGCTGAGGCGCCGGCCTCATTTTCGGGCCCCGCTCGTTCCGAATCGTGCTCCCGCTGCAGCGTTGGCCTCATTTCCGTGCTTCCGCTCGTTCCGAATCGCGCTCCCGCTGCAGCGATGGCCTCATTTCCGCGCTTCCGCTCGTTTCGACTCGTGCTCCCGCTGCAGCGCTGGCGTCATTCCCCGTGCCATGCCACGGCATGCAATGCAATGCGAGGTTGATGCTACGCTTTGCGGTGCTCTTCTACGCCGTGCCATGCCGTGCTCTACAATGCATCGCGTACCCTTTTGCGATCGTTGCCCTGCTCGACATCCGATTGAGCGAGTAGAGAGGGGATCTACGCCATGGGACGGGATGGGAGGGAGGGGTCGGATCTCAGATATGACGCGAGCGCACCTAGCTTGTCTTCTCCCTTCCCTTCCTCCCCCTTCCCCTTCTCCTCGTCCTCTTCCTCCTCGTCTTCCTCTTCATCCTCCTCCTCCTCGTCCTCCTTTTCCTCCTCCTCCTCCTCCTCCTCCTCCTCTTCCTCCTCCTCCTCCTCGTCCTCCTCCTCCTCCTCCTCCTCCTCCCTCCTCCTCCCCCTCCCTCTTCTCCTCCTGCTCCTCCTCCTCTTCCTCCTGTCCCTCCTCCTCGTCCTCCCCCTCCTCCTCTTCCTCCTCCTCCTCCTCGCCCTCCCCTTCTCGTGTCGCCTACGGCCCAGGGGGGGACTGTCCATACGGAGGGTTGTGGCGCCAGGAACGCAAAAATGATGTCAGATTGAGGGACCCGAACGGTTTTGCACCATCTCTGAGTGCGTGGCTGAAGTGGGACTCCGCGGCACGGAGTCTGCTTGTTGTTGTTGCGCTGCGTCGCGTTGTTGTTGTCGCCGTCCCACCCGCGACCCGCCCGCAACCCGCCCCCGACCCACCCGCGACCCACCCGCGACCCACCCAGCGACCCATCCACGACCCACCCCGCGACCCACCCGCGACCCACCCGCGACCCACCCGCAACCCACCCGCGCTCCAACCCGCGACCCACCCGCGACCCATCCCGCGACCCAACCGCGACCCAACACGCGACCCTTTTTGGACCCACCCACATTGTTTCAACGAACCTCGGCGCCTGTGGCGGGCTGGTTGTGGGTCGTGCGACTTGTAAGATTTAGGCGACTGCGGCGTGCGTCTTCAGAGCCTCGCAGATTGCCGGCGTCCCCGCCCCCCTCTCGCTCTTATCCGCAATTCCGGTGTGCCACGTATTTGCATTTGGTCCAGCACCCCCACTACAATTTGGCGAAGTGATGTGGGTGGGGAAATCGGCGCTTTGTCGCCGCTTCCCCTTCGCGCGGCATTACAACAGTGGAACTAGAACAGAGAAACATACATTTTGACCTTGCGAAATAGAATTTGCGCAGGGAACACACCCTAGTCCTCGCAGCCCGTTGGCCCCCAAGGGGCACGGGTGGATTTTCAAAACACGTTCTGTCAGAAAAGAGTTTGACGGCGTTTTTCAAGGTTCTGGAGAGGCACGTGACCTTGCAGTCAAAATGCTTGCCCACGGTGAAAGCGAGCGACTGAATGCCGAGCAGTGTCTTCAGCATTCCTGGTTGCACTGCCAGTCAGCACCTGGGCTCATCAGCAAGCGCGTACTCAATGTGCTGGCCAAAAATGCAACGAAGAATAATGTGAAGAAGCGCTTTCTCTACGAGGCAGCCATGCAAATACCACGCTACAAGATCTGGCATATCACTTCCATATTCAAGCTTCTGGACACAGATGCTAATGGCACATTGTCGATCGCAGAGGTCGCCGCGGGTTTTCATTCGCTCGGGATGGATTTCAATGTTGCTGAGGCGACCGCTAAGAGCCTAGACTTGGATGACAACGGCGTGGTCGAATATACTGAGTTTCTGGCAGGCTTGCCGGAACATTGTGCTATGCAATTTGAAGAGGCCGTGTGGACAGTGTTCTGCAAGTACGATGTGGACAGATCTGGTTACATTGATATCGCGGAGCTAAGAGAGATGCTACAGCAAGGGCAGGCTGACGATTTAGGTCAAGTGACAAGTATGGAAGAAGCTCGTTACTTCTTGTCTGTAGTGGACAGGGATGGAGACCAACAGATCTCGTTTGACGAGCTTTGCTCCTATCTTTTATCGAATGCGATTGGCCCTGGCACGGGTACTCTCCGCAAGGCTGTATCTGGCCATCCGCTGGGTGTATCCCATTGACTGTTGTTCCTCCAAAGGGCTCCCGGATCGACCGCATTGCATATGATTTGTTTGTGTCGTTTTTCTTGTCTGTTTCTCGATGCTGGAACGTAGTGTTCTGTTACTGTGTTTTGTTATGAGGCGATGTGATTTTTTCTTCCACCCTTGCCGAGACATGTATATCCTCAGTACGCTGTTCTGGCACAGTGCGTTTGTTGTGCAGAGTTTTCCCTTTCCAGTGCCGGAGAAAGTGTTGCAGCGCGCGCGTTTCGTCGTCTCGGAAGCTGGGTGCTGCGGTGGAGGCTGTCCAGTTGCATGCGCCAAGTCCCGCCACCCTGCCAGCCCAGCATGTCGGATTTGAGGATGATCCCCGCGGTGGAGGCTATATCCTATTCGTCCTCTTCTCCTGTGCGCTGTTCTCGAAGTATTTTATCGAGGCCCGCCGGGAGGGAGGGCAGGAGCCCGGGGGCGCGCGGGAGGAGCAGGGAAGCAGGGGAGCGGCCGCGCACGCGCAGTTGGACCTTGAACGCAGGCGCGTGGCCGGCAGCATGTGGGCGCTGGCCGAGATTTTCGATCGACTGGTATCAAACTGGAGGAGGAGGAGGAGGACGAGGAGGAGGGAGGAGGAGGAGGAGGAGGAGGAGGAGGAGGGGGAGGAGGAGGAGGAGGAGGAGGGGGAGGAGGAGGATGAGGAGGAGGAGGAGGAGGAGAAGGAAGAGGAGGAGAAGCAGGAGGAGGAGGAGGAGGAAGAGGAGGAGGAGGGAGGAGAAGGAGGAGGAGGAGGTGGAGGAGGAGGGGGAGGAGGAGGAGGGAGGAGGAGGAGGAGGAGAGGAGGAGGAGGAGGAGGAGGAGGAGGAGGAGGAGGAGGAGGAGGAGGAGGAGGAGGGGGGAGGAGGAGGAGAGGAGGAGGAGAGGAGGAGGAGGAGGAGAAGGAGGAGGAGGAGGAGAAGGAGGAGGAGGAGGGGGAGGAGGAGGAGGAGCCGGAGGAGGTGAGGATGTGCACTGCTGCGTCGGCGTTTCGGGGGCGAGGTTCGAGGTTTCGAGGTCGTCGTGAGTTCTCGCCAGTTTTCGGAAGTCCTCCAGCTCTGGGGTGCCTTCAGCAGCTGCCGAGAGCGTTCTGGGGGTGCCCAGATCGTCCCGAACGGCCGCCAGAGGTCCGAATTCTTGACGCGTCGCGTGTGCTCACCAGCCCATCCAGCCACGATCGGAGGCGGTCTTGAGGCCTCATGGGGGCTATCTTGAGCCATGCTCGGCATGAGGCTGTCGGAGCTATCTTGAGCCATGCTCACTTGAGCCATCTTGAGGCTGTCTAGAGTCTAGAGGCATCTTGGAGGTCCGCCGGAGGACATCTTGAACACATGGTCGACCTCTTTGGACCGTATTGGGGATAGGAGAAAGAAGGGGAGAAAGAGGAGGAGGAGGAGGAGGAGGAAGGAGAGAGAAGCAGGAGGAATGGGACGACGAGGAGGAGGAACAGTGCATGAGAAAGGTGAGGAGGCTCCGTCCCTTCTTTATACATGTCGCTCGCTCGCTGTCTTTCTCTCATTCATTTTGCTCTTCACAATAGGAAACCTGGTTCAATCTAGAATCGAATATATAGTTGTGCAATTATTCGCAACACAAGGCGTCTTTGTTGAACCCACCACAAAATGATGTCATTTGTGGCGGACGTGCAAGCTGACCGTGGGCTTACAGGGTAGTTGCGGTCAATGAAAATCAAACGTGCTGGACGAATATTCAACAAAAGAGTATGGGGGCCTCAGGTTTTTGATCAAGTCTTGGCTACTAGCCACGCCACACGCATTCTTTTGCCATCCGCCACAAAGGGGATCATAGTGTAACCCGCTAGAAGCGGAATGCTTTGAGAATCTTGCGCACAAGGAATATTTTGTGAATCCGCCACAAAGGTAATCCTTGAGTTCTTGGCGTACAAGCTGACTGTTGACTTGGGATGCTTTTTAGGGAAAACGATCACGGGAAACAAAACAAGGGAACATAATCAAAAACCTCATATGCAGTAGGGGGCTCATATTTTCTCTTGTATATAAAAAGTATGCTGTGGGCTATCAACCACGCAACAACATGAATCCTGTCGCAATCCGCCACAAAAGGAACCGTTTTACAATCGGCCAAAAACAAGGGGTCCTTGTATAATCCGCCACGAAAAGAATCATTGTGTCATCCGCCGCAAAAGGAATCGTTTTGTAATCTGCCACGGAGCCATTCGACAACCCGCTGAATAAGTAATCCTGATGTCGCGGACGTACTTCATGGCCGAGGGCCCGGGGATACCACTCTCCCCGAAGGCAGAAAAAGAGACCAACAAGGAAACATGACACACACACACATTGATGTAATTCCTGGGCTTCAATGAACTCTAGATCAACTCCGCCACATCTGAAATTGATGGGCAAATCAGCCACAAAAGCACATTCGCCACAACAAATCCTTTCGGCGATTCCTTTTGTAGCATATTCCGTTTGTGGTGCGTTTACACGTTCGGTTTTTCGTGTCGGAGTCAACCGAGGAGGCAGTGGGCCGCCAGCCACAAGACATCACCTCAAAATCGAGGCTGTCAGGCGTTTCGGTTGTTCCTTTGTAGGTGTGCTTCCCGGTGGATCCGGGTGAAATTCCGCGCCCGCCGGTGACTGACTGACTGACTGACTGATTGATTGACCGACTGAACGTCAGGAGGGGGGTTTGAACAACACATTTCAAACCGCCCGCAGCCGCGCAACCGCAACTGGGCGACACATTTCGACCCGTCCGCGGGCGCGCAACCGCAACCGCAACCGGGCGACATATTTCAACCCGCCCGCGGGCGCGCAACCGCAACGTCACCTGGGCGACACATTTCAACCCGCCCTCGGGCGCGCAACCGCAACTGGGCGACACATTTCAACCCGCGCGCGGGCGCGCAACCGCAACCGCAATTGGGAGGCAAATTTCAACCCGCCCGCGGGCGTGCAACCGCAACCGCACCTGGGCGACACATTTCAACCCGCCCGCGGGCGCGCAAGCGCAACTGCGACACATTTCAACCCGCCCGCGGGCGCGCAACTGCAACCGCAACTGGGCGACACATTTCGAGCCGCCCGCGGTTGCGCATGCGCAACCGCAATTATGCGACACATTTCGACCCGCCCGCGGGCGCGCAACCGCAACTGGGCGACACGTTTCAACCGTTCCCGGGCTGCGCGAGAGGGAGGGGGAGGACGATGAGGACGCTGAGCAGGAGTGCGAGGGGGACGAGGAGCAGGACGAGGAGGAGGAGAGGAGGAGGAGGAGAAAGGGGAGGAGAAGGTGGAGGAGGACGAGGAGGAGGAGGACGAAGAAGAGGAGGAAGAAGAGGCGCAAATGGAAAATGGTGAGGGTGGAGGAAGGGGCAGTGACTACGAAAGGGACGGGCAGGAGGAGGACGAAGAGGACAGGGAGCAGGAGAAGGAGACGGATGATCTGGTGCAGGAGCAGGTGGAGGAGGAGGGGGGAGGACGAGGAGGAGGTACGGGAGGACGAACAGGAGGAGGAGGAGGAGCAGCAGGACGACGAGGAGGAGGAGGAGGACGAACAGGAGGAGGAGGAGGAGGAGGAGGAGGAGGAGGAGGAGGACCAGGAGGACCAGGAGGACCAGGAGGACCAGGAGGAAGAGGAGGAGGACGATGGGGAGGGGGATGCCAGTGCGGTGCTGCTTGAGAAGGTGCACGAGCAGGTGCTTGTTGCGGAGGACGGAGGAGGATGTGGTGGTGGACGTCAAGGAGGATATGGGCGTGGAGGTGGATGTCCTCCTCGCGGCTTCCGGGCGTGACCTGCGGTTTTCCGCCGGGACACTGCAGCGGGGAATCCCCATTCCGCGCTGCTGCCTCTGACTTTGTGTTTTTTGCCTGCTACCCCCTTCTGGGCCCTCGGTCATTTCCAGCCGCAAAGGGAATCCTTCTCTGGCGGGGTACAATGTTCAGGCGGAGTATGAAGGGATTTACACATTGATGTCATTCGCGGCAAACTTAGCCGAGATCCGACTGGGCCCCCATCAACGAATACGCACAACAAATCTGGCAGTTCCAAGCAGTGGTTTCTTTTTTTCTCGTGGTTGGATGTAGCTCTCCTTTGGGAGGTCGGTACCCTTGGGCTCTGCGCCATCTTGCGCGTCCGTCGCAAGAGAAATCCTTGCGCGGGGGGTGGCGAAAGGATTCCCTCTGCGGCGGGTTTTTCATATTGATTCCGTATGTGGCAGATTTACACCTTGAAATCATGCGTGGCAGTGCTATCCGATATCCATTGGGCCGCGATCCACGAGCGCACAAGAAACGGAAACTCCAGACGGTTGGTTTGCTTTTCTTGGTTGTTGTTTTTGTTGTTTCGGGTGGTACTTCCATGGGCCTTCGGCTATTGCGTTCGCCTGCCACACGAAGCTTTCTGAGATGGGTTACATACAGTTTTTTGCATTGTGGCATATTGGAAAACGGCTCCTTCCGTGGTGGATGACACCATGTTTTCATACGGGTCGGATTACAAACGGATCAATTGTGTCGGGCTGTTTCGAAATAGTTTTGCACGAGGGTTTACTGGATTAGCGCTGCTATCCAAGAGCGCATTGCGATGTTGGGGTGTGTATGCATGTGTTATTGTTTTGTCTTTTTGTGTGTTTTATTATTTTTGTTTTCCTGCGGGCGGGGGCGTTTATGGGAATGTTGGTTTGTGCATTTGTTTATGCATGCGTGTATACGTGTACAGGTTCGCGGATATTCGTACGAACGTTTGCGCAGGTGCAATCCAGCTTGCTGCAATTGCAGCAAACTCTGATGTCAAATGGAGTGAATTGTATCCCCCTCCGGCCACCCCCCTTTCCAGGCCCAGGGGACGAGGTAGGGGGAGGAGTCAAGATTCCTTCCCCGCCCGCAAACCGTCTCGCTCACTCCCACCCGCCCTCCCGACACATACGTAGCACCCGAGCCTGGCCCGAACCGCAGCATATTCAGCAGTCGTCAATGGATGGGCAGCAACTGGGGGCGAATCCGCCACCGCCGCCGCTGTCCGCTGTCCGCCGCCGCCGCCGCGCCGGCCGCCGCCGCCGCCGTCGCCCCCGCTGCCGAATCGCCGCAGCCGCTGCCTCAAAAGCCGCCGCCGCCGTCGCCCTTGCCGCCGCCGCCGCTCCCCCCGCCGCCGCCGCCGCCGCCGCCGCCACCGCCGCCGCCACCGCCGCAGCCGCCGCAACCGCTGCCCCCGCCGCAGCCGCCGCCGCCGCCAAGTGTATTCTGTATTGGTTTTGATGGGGATGGCGGGGGGAGGCCGCATCGGGTTCGTTGCGCATGCTCCGAATTTGGAGGCAGAGTGTGTTTGTATTTTTTTAACACAAGGGATGGTGTGGGGGGGAACCTTCATTGTAGCTGCTTGGTCCCCAGTCGCCTGGGGGAGGGGGTCCCCGATAGGGAACGGTGATCAAGCTTCCCACCCGCCCGCAAGCCGTCTGACTCATTCCCACGCACCCTCCCAAACACATACGTAACACCCAGGAGACAACATATCGCGTAAGAGCGCCGCAGACGCCACGGGTTCCAGATGCACCCGACCTTGGAGGCCCAAGCGTGCCAGGCGCGCCAGGTGCGGCACGTGTTCCACGTGCGCCCAGTGTTCCACGTGCTCCAGCCGCGCCAGGTGCGCCTGCCACTGGGAACCAACAAGGGTTCGCCGGCCCGGCTTTGAATTTTTGGGGCCAATTTTGGAGCCATGTGGGGGTTTCGAAATTCCACTGAAATCGGCAAAGCGAAACGGCAGCACCCAGTGATGTGTCAAACCAGTCGGTCGACTCCCTGCGCCCAGGCAGGTGGGATCTGTTGGCCCCCCAGCCGTCCTTGTAAACTACCAAGACAACATGGTCGCGGGGCGGCCGCGCATGCTGCAAATGTGGAGGCAGAGTGCGTTCTGCATGGTTTTTGACAAGAATGGTGGGTGGGGGGCCCTCATGGGGTTGGCATGGCTCCGGGTTGGTCGCCGGCTGGGCGGGGAGGGGGTGTAGGGGGGGAGGAGTTTTTCGGCAAAGAAATAGAGAGAGAGAGAGAGAGAGAGAAAGCACAAGCTCGTTACGCCGCCGATGCCCGGAGGGCTGGTGGGATGGAGACCTGGAAGCCAGGGGGGCATGGGTCAGGAGGGGAAAAGAAAGAAACACAATGCATCGTCGATTTCCAAATAGAAATGGGAAACCATAGGAAGTGGGGGGGAAGACAAAAGCCCAGAAAATATCAGATAATATATGGAATCGTTGTATTTTTGTGCGTTCGTGTGTCCGTGGGCCCTTTCAATCGGGTTGGCGTGTCAGGGGGGCGCGCTGACGCGGGCCAGACTTGTGGAGGGCGAGCCGAGACAGCGGTAGCTGGCCTTCCGGGCCCTCCCCCCCTGTTCGCCGCAGCCGGGCGCACCTCGGAGCGCTGGTGCGCTTCTGGGCCGCGGGAGGGGCTCCAGGGGCCGATTTTTATGGCTGCCAGTGTCTCGACCAGCGCTCGGGGGCGGCAGAGAGGGGGGCGATGACCAGGGGGAGGAGGGGGATGTCATGGCGTGGGCCTTCATGTTTCCCCAGAACTCATGGCACCTCCTCTTACTGCACTGTGTCCCTGGCCCTCTCCCCCGCTTGGGTCGCGCACGTGCCGCCGGCCACTGCTTGCACCCCCCCTCGTCTTTCAACGCCCCCCCCTCTTGGCCGCCAACGAAGCGCTGCTCCGAGCAACGTGGCCCCAGTCCCTCGCGCTCCCCGCTCTCGCTCCTGCTAGCGGCGGTTTTGGACCCTGACCCCGCCGATCTGCGTCACGGGTGCCACCGAATTTCAAAATTATACCCGGAGTGCAGTATCCCCAAACAGGGTTTTTAGACCCACCGCGGTTTCCAAGGTCGATTGCGTGCCCGTGCCCGCGCGCATGTGCGTGCACGCGTCGCTTCGCGCGTGCCAGGCCTCAGCTGAAGCTGCGTCTCCAGGCAGACGCTGGAGCGCTCGGGGGTGCACAGCGCCCCCACCCTGAGACGTCGACTGGTGGCTTGTCCGTTCTCTTCGGTTCTCGAGGGGGCGCCGCGGCCGTCCTTTTCCAGGCTTGCGCCCGCCAGGTGTGGGCCCGAGGTCATTTTCACCAAACCAAAAGGGGGTTCTGTCCATCACCACCAACCAAGCCCTCCAACCCAACCCGAAGGCCTCAATTTGCCCTCCATTTCCAGTGGGGGGGGGTCGGGGAACATCGAAAAAAACACGTATGGAACCGATACCCCCCCCAACCCGAAATTCGGGTCTTCGGGTTGGGTTGGGGTGGTCTGGTAGGTAGTCAGTCCATCCCTGGAGCGTGCGCGTTGACGTCGTCTTGGTCAGTCCCCCCCTCCCTGTTCGCTTCTGCGCTGCGCCGCAGTGGCTGCTGCACGCGGCGGGGGGGGGCGATGGCCCACGGTCACGGACCACGCCTTCTCGTGTGGCATTGGTCAGAAGGGGAAAAAACACAGACACAATTAATCGTCGATCCCCAGAAAAATATGGGAAAATATGGGAAGTGGGGGGGAAGATAAAAACCCAGAAAATATTGGAAACTATGGGAATATGTTTATTTGTGTGTATTTACTTGTGTGTCCCAGGGTCCCTTCACACTGGCCAATGCCAATCCCCGCTGGCCTCCAATCGCATTGCAGGAGCAGGTACAGTCGGCCCGGATTAGTGGGTCGACCCTGCCAGCTCAAGGGTACCCTTGTGTCCTGTGCCTCGCGCCACGTGCCTTCTTACACTCCTATGACGATGTGGCCCTCGGAGGGGTCTGGTGTCCTCTCGCGTGTCCTGTCCAAGCAAGGCCGACTGCAGTGGGGGAACCGCAGCAGGAAGCGCGCGCGCGCGCGTCGTATCGGGGGACGTCAACCTGCCGTAGGTTCGGGCCGTGTCGACGCGGAGGCGACCTCGGGGCGAACGTGCAAGGTTGAACGCCGCCAGCGGGTCGGAACTGGCCGATGGCGAACGATTCGCGTTTGCGGAAGCCCGCGATCGCTCGAGATTGAGCGATCCACGCGGTGTCAGTCACCACCCACCAAACCACCCCAACCCAACCCGAAGGTCTCGATTTGCCCTCCATTTCCAGTTGGGGGGGGGTCGGGAAACATCGAGACAACACATATGGAACCCGCACCCCCCCCAACCCGAAATTCGGGCCTTCGGGTTGAGTTGGGGTGGTTTGGTAGGTAGTCAGTCAGAGAACAACGCCGAAGTCGTCACGGCACACATTCGCCACCTGCCGCACACCGCTCCCGGCCGGCTCGGCCCCGTGCTCGGGACGGCGCTCCGGCGCCGGTGCAGCCCTGCGCTCCGGGCCTGTGCCCCTTCCCGGCTTGGCTGCGAGGGCGCATGCGCCAATCGCGGTCCCGGGCGTGCCATCGCGGGTGCGTAAGGATCCCAGACCTCCGCACGTTCGGGGGCGGCAGAGAGGGGGGTGATGACTAGGGGGGGGGTGGATATCATGGCGGGGGCCACGATATTTCCTAGATGTCACGGCGCCTCTTCTTGTTTCAGTACGTCCCTGGCCACCCCCCCCCTGGGCCGCGCACATGCCGCCGGTCATGATTTGCACCCCCCCTCTTGGACACCCTCCTCTTGGCCGCTCCCGACACGTTGCGGACAAAAATGCGACGGGAGGTTTCTTGGCAGACCCTCGCACGGGTCGGAGTAGATGGGGTCGGAGGATCGCGCCGCATCGCTGATGTTTCGGCGATGCGGCTCGATGTAGGGCCCAATTTGCTCCACGCCGAAGTCGCGGATGCATCGCCGACGTCGCCAGTGCACGGCCGATACATCGCCGATGCAGCGCCGATGCATCGGCGATGCGGCGAGATCTCCAACCCCATCTACTCGGACCCCATCTAGGAGTCCTCCAAGGTTTTGCCAATGTTCGGTTTCCGGGGGCACCTGCTGGGCCTCGTGAACATGAAAAACACACGCATGTTTTACGCCGGAGGTCTGGTGTGGCTGGTCGGCGGTGCCAGATCGATGGTTGGTCCCCCTGGCGTGCATTTCGATCCGATCCGATTCGATCTCGATTCTGGTTTACTCGATCCGATTCGATTCTGATGTTTGTTCAACGATACCATGCGGCCCGATATTCGCATGCTGTTGTTGTGCATTTTGTCGCAGCTGATCGGGTCCGATCTCGATCGATTTCGTACCGATGACGATCCACTGTACGTTCCGACCCGATCCGATTCTTCGGTTCCATGCTGCCTGTTCCTGCGCACCTTTCGTGGACGACGCGGGCATCTCGGTGATTGGCATCGCCTAGCGTGAGCTGGCGGCGACCCAGGGGACTCCTCGCCCTGGGCGCGGTTCTCAGGAGAGATGTTTGCAGGATGTTTTTTTCTCCGAGGATGGGGGAAAGCAGATGAGAGAAAAGAGAGAGGGGAGAAACAAAGAGAGAGAGAGAGAGAGAGAGAGGGAGAGAGAGAAAGGAGGAGAGAGAAAGAGAGAGAGATCATAATTATGATCCTGCCGACAGACCCATCCGCATGCAGCTGTGAGTACCGCAGTGGTGCGTATCCTGTTCGGTGGAGCTCCTCATGGGGCCACGAGACGCTTGAGGGAGGGGTGTGCCGAAAGGGGTGGCGGGGACGCAGGCGGGCGCAGCCACTGCGGCTTTCGGTGGCGCTCCCTGGGTGGCCACGAAGCGTGTGACGGGTGTGCCGAAATGGGCGGCGGGGGCGCATCTGATCACAGCCATTGGGGCCTTCAGCGAAGCTCCGGAAGCTCCCTATGAGGCCACGAAGCGTGTGATGGATGTGCCGAAACGGGTAGTGGGGGCGCATGCAGGCGCAGCCACAGGGGCCTTCGGTGGAGCTCTCCTATGAGGCCGCGGAACGCGTTAGGCGTGTGCCGATATGAGTGGTGGGGACTCGTGTGATCGCAGCAGCCGCCAGGACCTTCGGCGTTGGGGGCACGAAACGTGAAAGGTGTGTGCCGACATAGGTGGCGGGGGCGCATGTGATCACAGCCACTGGGGCCTTCGGTGGAGCTTCCTATGAGGCCACGATGCGTGTGAGGGGGGTGCTGGAATGGGTGACCGGGGCGCATGTGATCACAGTCATTGGGGCCCTCGGTGGAGCTCCCAAGGGACCACGAAGCGTGTGATGATTATGCCGAAATTGGTGGTGGGTACGCATGTGATCACAGCCACTGGAGCCTTCGGTGGAGCTCCCTATGAGACCACGAAGCGTGGGATGGGTGCGCTGAATTGGTGGACATGAGGAGGGCGGAGGCAGGGATGGGATGAGGGAGGAGGAGGAGGAGGAGGAGGAGGAGGAGGAGGAGGGAGGAGGGAGGAAGAAGGAGAAGGAGAAGAAGAAGGGGAGAAGGAGAGGAGGAGAGAGGAGAGAGGAGGAGGAGAGAAGGAGAGAGGAGGAGGAGGAGGAGGAGGAGGAGGAGGAGGAGGAGGAGGAGGAGGAGGAGGAGGAGGAGGAGGAGGAGGAGGAGGAGGAGGAGGAGGGGGAGGAAGAGGAGGCGGAGGAGGAGGGCGGGAGGAGGAGGAGAGGGAGGAGGAGGCGGAGGAGGAGGAGGAGAGGGAGGAGGAGGAGGAGGAGGAGGAGGAGGAGGAGGGGGAGGAGGAGGGGGACGATGATGATGATGATGATGATGATGATGATGATGATGATGATGATGAGGAGGAGGAGGAGGAGGAGGAGGAGGAGAAAGTTTAGAAGGAACGCGGAGTGCTGTCTGTTCAAAACGAGGACCGGGCACCACAGAGGGGTGGGAAAATCAGAGAGAGAGAGAGAGAGAGAGAAAGAGCAAGCTGATTAGTTGTGCTCGTGATATCTGACATCATACCTCTCCCACCAATCCCTTCCCATTGTGCTGACGCTTTCGCTCTCCTCCGACGCGTGTCATGGCGGACGTGGAACTCCAGCACGTATCCCAGCTTGTTATGAGCAATCGGAGATTGGGAGCTGCGTGCATTGGAGGAGGATGTGGCGGATGAGCAGGATGAGGTAGGATGACGAAGACAAACGGCAGCAGGAGCTGGAGTGGATGCAGCGGGAGGAGCAGGAGGACCAGGGGAAGGTGCAGGAGGTGAAAGGAGGGGGTGATAATGATGAGGAACTACTAGGGTCCAGAACAGTGGCCCGCGCTGGGGCGAGAGCGCCGATCCTGAAACGATGCGCACGCTGCAGCGGGACCACCGTTTCGAATGACCGGCACTTGCTCAAATGGGGCCAGCGCTTCAGCGGGAGAGCCACTTTGGACAGACCGGCGATGCTCACACCGGAAGCGCGAAAAAACAGTTTGTGCAAGCCTTGTGTGTAGTTCTGGTTTCAGGAATACCTGGAGTGGGTGGGGCACACCGCTCTCGGCAGTTCGTCGGGACAGCGAGGAGAGTAGTTTCCATTTGGTGGAATCCAAGAAGGAGAGAGATAAACACATATATACGTGTGTATATATGTATAGAGAGAGAGAGAGAGAGAGAGAGAGAGAGCGAGAGACAGAGAGAGAGAGAGACAGAGAAACAAGTAAATGAAGAGAGAGAGAGAGAGAGAGAGACAGAGGGGGAACACTAACCAGCTGCCTGGGGCAAGTCCCGCCATCGTGTCAGCCCAGAGTTCTTGGGGCGAGAATGGCGGGTCTTGCGGGCCGTCAACAGTTGACGGAAGTTCGGAAACGTGCGAATTCCACAACCAATGAACACACCAATGAACATTATTTTGTGTTTGCCTCTCTGGGCCCTCCAGAGGCTCCTCTTGTAGCCATCTTCAGCCGTCAATGGGGCCTCCGTGAGCTGTCATATGGCCATCTTGGGCCGTAACAGGGCTATCTTGGGCCATCATGGAGCCATCTTTGAACATCTTGGAGGGAGGCTTCTTCGTCCGTTTTGGCTGTCTGTGTGGCTGTCCTGGGCCTCCCTGGAAGTCTTGCAGAGCTCCAGGATGGCATCATGGCCGCCCAGGAGCTCCCAGGAGTAGGGGTGGTGCACGCAGGTTGGTGCGAGGAGACGGGCCTTTGTGCCTCGATCCCGGAGGCTTCATCAGCCGTCTCGAGCAAGACGAAGCCCAGAAACGTGATAATCCAACAATCCATGAACAACCCATGTAGGACCGCGGTGTTTTTGCTTGCTCGGGCCCCCCCTAAGGCTCGGCTTTGGGCGCTCTGGAGCCGTAGTGCAGCCTCTTTGAGGCATCTTGAGGCCATCTTGGGGCGTCGTAGGGCTATGTTGGGTCCTCTTGGAGCCAGCCTCGGCAGTCTTGGAGCCAACTTGGGCCATCTTGGCGGCCCAGATGACTTCCTGGGCCGTCTTGGAAGGGGGCCCCAGGGAAACGCCATGGTTGCCCAGGATCCTTTGGGAAACAGGGCGGTGCACGCGACACTCTGTGACAAGAGGGAGGGTGGGCCTTAAAAGACTACAAGCGCAATGCCAGGCAGCACTGGGCGTTCGTCCACGCCTCAACGCGCCAGGAGGCACGGTGGTGGACAGAACTAAACATCTATATATACATACACAGCCGAAGAGAGCCTGAAGCGGCTCAAGATCGACGATTGGACAACGTTATTACGACGGCAAAAATGGAGGTGGTTGCGGCACCTCGCAACGACGGAGGCCGCCGAATGGGCAAAACTTGTCTTGTTGTGGGCACCATAACAGGACGTTCGGTACAATGCAACCCGCCGAATTGGACGGCCCAAGCAAAGATGGACACACGATTTGCGACAGTATTTACATGCGGCATGCAACGACGCAGCTACGGCAACAAGCTTATCGGGTTTCATTACATCACCATCATCCCCATCATCTGTCACACCTTCACAAATACTTGGCATTGCTTTCACGAATTTGTGGGGAACGCTCGAAGATGGGTTCGTGTGCCGACCTTAATCAGACATGCCACGACTCACGGCTCCCCGACTTTGGCGGCACGACTCTGGCAGAGAACGGGGTTACGACGAATTCAGGGTATGATGGCCCATGGCCCACCGGGAGCTGGCGTAACGACGAATTTGGGATATTACTCTTGGCCCAGAGCCCGCACGAAAATGGCGTTGCGACATCTTCTTTGTATTTCCACTACCGCCGACAGTTGCCATCCTTGGGCGGGCCTTTCCGACTCCAGCTCCCGCCCCATCTCTCCGACTCCGGCTTTCCCGACCCCGGCTCCCAAAGTCCGACTCCAGTTTCTGAGCGGCCAGCCCATTCCGGCGCCCCGGCGTCCTCCCGCCGCACCCTCGTAGGTGCCTCGACGCGGGCTTTTGTTTTGTCTTGTCATATACATACACATACACATATACATATAGAGCGGAGAGAGAGAGAGAGAGAGAGAGAGAGAGAGAGAGCGAGAGAGCGAATCCGAGAGAACGGGGAAGGGGGTGAAGGGGAGCGAGGCAAGGAAGATGGAAAGAGAGGGTGAACAGGGATGTGGGAGGAGAGGGGGGGGGACGACAAGCTAGCTGCGCTCGCGCAATATCTGGCATCCTACACATCTTACCAGTCTCTTCCCATTGCGCTGTTTTCTCTTCCATTCGCCAACTAGGGGGTCCTGGAGGCTCCTGATCCCCCGAACGGCCCCGTCGTGTGATTCGCAACCAGGGCGGGAGCGTTGCACCTGGGAGGAGGAGACGGGGTTGGCGGGCGAGCAGGACGAAGGGGAGGAGCATGAGGAGGGACAGGGGCGAAGCAGCAGCAGGCGCAGGAGAAGAGGGAGGAGCGGGGCCAGCAGGCGGACCAGGAGAAGGTGGAGGAGGGGACAGGGGCGGCGGCAACGAGGCGGGAGTCGGATCCGGAACGGCGGCCCGCGCTTGGGCGAGGGCGCGGTTCTGGATGGCGGGAGCGAGGGATGGTGCTCGGGCGTGGCCAACGCTGCAGCGGGGCCACCATGGCCTCCTCCCCCTTCTCCTCCTCCTCCTCCTCGTCGTCCTCCTCCTCCTCCGACGAAGGGCACGCTCGAGGCATCAAGCGCACGAGAAGTGGTGGCATCGTTGCGCCCGAGCACTCGTAGCCGGTGATTGTGACAAGGGGCCCTTGCATGCTTGCTCCTCTGGCGCTCCTCGTGCACCCAGGCGCTTTTGGGGGGCCAAAAATGGGCGTTGTCGTTCATTCTGATGCGTTCCTTTTGATTGTAGTTCGGCTGTGCATTGACTGGCACATGTGATGTTCGCCGCCCTCCTATATCCCATATTCTCTGTCACCGTGCCTCTCTTGCGGTTGGTTGTACATGGGGTAATCCTATACCTCTCTTTCGAGTGGGATTCCCTGCAATCATTCAGGTCAGTGGCTCGTCCTCACGGGACGTCGCGAAGATGCTGCACGATCGACAGATTATGTTCAAGGCGGGGCCAGAATATGACAGTCATGGGTCTAACAACCTACGATTTGAGACGTAACGGTGGCGAGTTGCAGTGGTGATGGCGATGGTTGTCATGAAGATTGTCGCGAGTCTGCGACGATGGCAGCAGTGGGTGGCGTTTCCATCCCCCCAGTCTCCCTCCTCCCTGGCCCTTACCCCTTATCTTGCAGTCACCGCCTGGAGGTCTGAAGTCGCCTGGCTCCACGCGAGTGAGCCTCTAGTACATTCTGGCTCCCCTGCGTGCCTCGAATTGGCAGTAGCACGGGCAAGACAGCTGTGTGCAGGAGGAGGAGAAGGAGGAGGAGGAGGAGGAGGAGGAGGAGGAGGAGGAGGAGGAGGAGGAGGAGTGGCGCAGGCGTGAAGGGTCGCGTCGGCGCAGAGGGCCCGGCGCGCGCGCGCCCTGGCTCCGACGCGAGGGACCCGCGGCCCAGGGCGGGGAGGCCGGCGAGGCCAGGGACGATATTTGTGAACGAGCGAACCGCGAGCGAAAATACGGGGTCCCGCGGCCAGGGGGGCCCGGGGACGAACCACTAAGGCAAATATCGACTACACGTAAGGGTGACCCTTCGCCGGAGTGACCTTGGGTGCGGGCCCATTGGGGCCCCCCGACCGTCGAACGCGATGCGATAGTATCGTCTTGCGCGCTTGTGTTTGGTCGCTCCGCGGCCCCCGAAGGGTCACTCTTACCCAGGGTCACCCTTGCGCGCACCAAAGGTCACTCTTACCCAGGGTCACTCTTGCGCGTAGTCGAAAATAGGTCCGAGCTCGAGAGCGCAGCTGCACAGGAGGATCCACATGTGCAGTCGTGGGCAGCCTCGGCCGCTCGCTGCCTGCTGTCCTGGGCCCATGGCGAAGCTCTCTCGGAGAGGCCCGCTGCCGCCCGGGAGGTGCGCCCAGGAGCTCGCCCCAGGGAGGCCGAGGATGAGGATAAGCCGCTCCAGAGCATTCTGAGATTCCCACCTGCTGTAGCCCTGGTCACCAGACAAAATTCCGAGCACCAAGAAGGTGCCGACACTGGAGGGTTTTCACGTGTCGGGCCCTGGGGTGCGAGACTCGTTCGTCGTTGTTTCGATACTTTTTTGGGTGCTCGAAGTTATTTCTGGGACGTGGTCCTGCAGCACGAGGGGAGAAGCATGACCAGGGCATGCCGTCACGCTCTCGGGGCGCTCCAGAACGCTCGCGGCGCCCGATGCGCCTTCTGGGCCCGCCCGCTCTGAGAGATTCTCGGCTCGTCCTCATCCAGAGTTGCCCTCCTCCAGCCCTCGCCTCGGCGTCGCCCCCGCCGTCACCCCTCTGCCCTCCCCCCTTCAAGCAAAATCGCCGACGCCTGAGAAAAGGGAAGCATGGGGGAGAGGGACAGCAGGGGCAACGTTGGGGGGGGATGCGTTCTGAGGGGGCCGCATCCACCCCCCATCGCCGATGCAGCCGGTGCCAGATTCGTCGGGGGGCGAATGGGCGACGACCCGCGGCGATGGGCGCCGCCCCCGCAGATTCCACTCCTCGCGACCGCCCTCCCTCCGTCGCCCCTGCCTGGTGCAAATCGGCGCTCCGGAGCAAGTCGGACCGAGGCGTGATGTCGTGGAGGGTGCCCTACATGCGGGCAGTACTTATATCCATATCCAGAGCGTCGTGGACTTTTTGGGAAGAGGTGCCGCAACGCCGAGACGCACTGGATATGGATGAAGTCAAGCCTCCTGGGGCCAGATTTTTATCCATATCCAGTGCGTCTACGGTTTCTGGGGAAGAGAGCCCAAGAATCCAAGACGCACTGGATGTGGATATAACTATTGCCCGCACTACAGTGGAAACCAGTGCCAGGAAACACCCTGCTTGCCCGCAGGGCGCCCTGGGTTTCTTGGGCTTCGATGGTTTTGCGACGGAAGCCGTGGCGCTCCCGCACCGAAAATCGAAGGACGGCCTGGGGTCTGAGGGCTGTTTTTTTTCCGGAAGGTCTCTTGTGGTCGAGCTCCTCCTGTAGTGTTCTCCGTGTTTGTTGGGTGTCCCTGTGCATACTGGGGAGGGCCCCTTTGGATGCCCTGTGAGTTTTGGCCCTCGGAGGATCTCGTGTTCTCGAAGGATGTTCTACTGGCCCAGTTCCGGCCGTATCCCCACTTAGCTCTTCCGCCTTGTGCGAGCGCCGAGTCCGCGACAAAAGTGCGGTCGACGGTGCCGGAGTGGCTGGCTGGACCTCCAGCCCAGTCGATTGGAGTCGCAGCGCTGATCGGGCCTCCCCCAAGCCAGGGCGGCCAGCGTTTTGCGGACGTGGCTTCGAGAGGCGTGCTCCTGATTTGGGCCCCAGGGCCGTTGCGACACGCGTCCGCGGATAGCAGGAAGGGAAGTGGATCGGATCGACTCGGCAGGAGGACGCGTCAAGCATCTCAGCGTCGTCTGGGGCGCGCCCGTACGGCGCGCCACGAGGAGGAAAGGGAAGTGGGGGGAGGAGGGACGGGGGGGCTCCCGCTCCCCCTCCCCCCCGTGCCGGCTTGGCAGAAGCCTCCTCCTGGTGGATTCGGGCGCATCGCAATGGGGGGGCGATGGACTAGGGGGGGATCTCGGCGGCGAGCGAGGGGGGGAGGTGAGAACGAAAGAGGCCCTGTCAGGAAGGCGGCGGGGTTTTTCAGAAAGCGGCGGGGTTTCTCAGAAAGCCCCCCAGCTTTCTGAGAAGTGTTTTTCGCCTACGGGGAAAGTTTAGAATTTGCTGCTCAAGATGCTGGGGGACTTCGAGCCTTGTAAGAAGCCCCGCCCCCTTTCGCTTCCCCTCCGGGGTGGTCGCCGACGATCGAAGGCCCACATAATCCCTGCCATCAAAATCCAGAATAAGGACTCACGAATTGTTGACGCTTCGCGCATCCCCACCAGCCCATCCAGAAACGATGCCCAGAGGAATTGCCTCTACCAGGGAAGCGGGCAGCACACAGAGGACGGGTCCCCCAGTGGAGGCTTCTTGAAGCGTCTTGGGGGCCTCTTGGCGGTCCCGGACGCCTCTTAGAGCGTCTTGGGTGCCTCGGAGAGCTTCTTGGGGCCTCTTGGGGGTCTCTTGGGAACCTCTTGGAGGCCTCTTGGGCGCCTGTTGGGGCCTCCTGGACGCCTCTCGGGGCCCTCTTGATGCGCTCTTGGGAGCCTTGGGAGCGTTCTTGGAGCCCTCTTGGGCCATCGTGGAGCCATCTTAAGGCCTCGGCGAGAAAGCCAAAAACATTGAGTTCCCCAAGGTTTTGGAAGAAGTTTGGCATCTTTGGGGCCTCCTGGGGGAGCTTTTTGGCCAGTGGGAGCAGTCTTGGAGCGGTCTTGGGGCCTCTTGGAGCACTGTGGGCGCCATCTTGAGGCATCTTGGGATATCTTGAGCCATCTTGGAGGTCATCTTTGGCTCTGCCAGGCGCTCTTGGAGTCATCTGAAGCAGTGCCCCCCACCTTCCCCCAGGAGGCCAACATGTTGCCAAAACATTAGTAAAATCAGCGATTTGTTCATTGTCGCCGAGGCCTCTTGGAGCGTCTTCGGGGCCTCCTCTGGGGGGCCTCTTGGAGGTCTCTTGGAGGTCTCTTGGGAGCCTCTTGGGGGCATCCTGGGAGCCTCCTGGGGGCCTCTTGGGTCTTCCTAGCCACCTCTTGGGGCCCTCTTGGGGCACCCTTGGGAGCCTTGGGGGCCATCTTTGGACCATCTTGGGTGAGGTCGATCACAGAAGGGGGGGCCCAAGAGGTCGATCATTAGCGTCCCCCCCCCAAGATGCCAAAATGATGCTAAAACCTCAGTTGGTGTCCTCGCCGAGGCCGTTTTGGACGCTCCGACGACTCGCGACCCCCCCCCCGTCCAGGTCCAGGGAAGGGGGTAGGGGTAGGGGGAGGTGTCAAGTTACCCCCTCCCCGCCCGCAAGCTGTCTCGCTCACTCCCACCCGCCCTCCCAACACATACGTAGCACCCGAGCCTGGCCCGAGCCTCAGCATATTCAGCAGTCGTCTTTGGATGGGCAGCTACTGGGGGCCGATCCGCCGCCGCCGCCGCCGCCTCCGCCGCCGCCGCCGGCTGCCAAACCGCCGCCGCAGCCGCAGCCGCTGCCGCCACCGCCGCCGCCGCCGCCGCCGCCGCCGCCGCCGCCGCCGCCGCCGGCTGCCAAACCGCCGCCGCAGCCGCAGCCGCTGCCGCCACCGCGCCGCCGCCGCCGCCCGCCGCCGCCGCCGCCGCCGCCGCCCCGCCGCCGCCGCCGCCGCCACCGCCGCCGCCGCCGCCGCGCCGCCGCCGCAGCCGCCGCAGCCGCCGCAGCCGCCGCAGCCGCCTCCGCCGCCAAGTGTACTCTGTATTGTTGTTTGACAGGGACGGTGTGGGGGGGCCGCATCGGGTCGGCTGCGCATGTTCCGAATTTTGAGGCAGCGTGTGTTTCGCATTGCTTTTTACAAAGGGATGGTGGGGGGGT
The DNA here is from genome assembly GCA_963575745.1 of Prorocentrum cordatum. Classification (NCBI taxonomy): domain Eukaryota; class Dinophyceae; order Prorocentrales; family Prorocentraceae; genus Prorocentrum; species Prorocentrum cordatum. The sequence goes on along the minus strand of CAUYUJ010015005.1, from coordinate 1,068,921 downwards.
GTTGTCATGGACTCGGGTTGGCCCCCAGTCGCCTGGGGGAGGGGGACTTTACTAATAGGGAAGACGCCCTCCCCGCCCGCAAGCCGTCTCGCTCACTCCCACCCGCCCTCCCAACACATACGTAGCACCCGAGCCTGGCCCGAGCCGCAGCATATGCAGCAGTCGTCTTTGGATGGGCAGCTACTGGGGGCCAATCCGCCGCCGCCGCCGCCGCCTCCGCCGCCGCCGTCGCCGCCGCCGCCGCCGCCCGCCGCCGCCCCCGCTGCCAAATCGCCGCCGCCGCAGCCGCTGCCGCCGCAGTTGCTGCCTCCACCGCTGCCGCCGCCGCCGCGCCGCCGCCGCCGCCGCCGCCCCCGCCGCCGCCACCGCCGCAGCCGCCGCCGCCGCCGCCGCCACCGCCGCAGCCGCCGCAGCCGCTGCCCCCGCCGCAGCCGCCGCAGCCGCCGCAGCCGCCGCCGCCAAGTGTAATCTGTATTGTTTTTGTGACAAGGATGGTGGGGGAGGCCGCATCGAGTTCGCTGCGCATGCTCCGAATTTGGAGACACAGTGTGTGTTTGTATCGTTTGTTACAAGGGATGGTGGGGCCAGAGTGTGTTTTGTATTGTTTTTTGTATCAGGGATGGTGGGGGGGGGCCCTCATGGACCTCGGTTGGCTCCCAGTCGCTTGGGGGAGGGGTGTATACTAATAGGGAACAGTGATAAACCCCTCCCCGAGGGGAAGAAGGAGGGATGGAAGAGGAATCGTTCTAAACGACGCCCAGACGGCTGGTGGGATTCCCTTTGAGTGCCCTTGCGTCCTTGCGCCGTTGTGTGCTTGGCCCCGGCGCCCACTCGGCAAGGACGGGGGCGAGTTAGGGAACCCGTGCGTCCCTGGGTTGCTGGCAGCCCGCCGCCTAAAACGCACCAGCTTCGGCGGCCGAAGCCATTGCGCCCTGAATGCCTGTCGCTAGTATTATAGACTTTGACTGTGCATCGAAGAACAGCAGTCTGCATAAGCCTAACTGCCCCTGCCCCTGTCGCGCTCCGCTCGCCAGGGGGTGGGCTCCAGCGCCGACCCAATGAATCCCCATGGAACCCCGAGAGCTTACGTATGCTTTGTTGATGTGTTCGTTTTGTGCTAAGGGCCCCCCGCTCGAAGGCGAACGAGAGTTGCAATGTTCTTCACCCCTGGTTTCATCAGGGGCAACGACAGGGGGGGAATAGACATTGACCCCCAATCGCCCATGGATCGCCGATGGGGGCTCGATAGCCCCAACCTGCCAGGGAACTTGCGGATTCACCATCGGAGGCCTGTCGCCGATCTGGCGGCGACGTATCGCCGATTCCAGGCCGATGTTTCCCCCCCTATCCCTATCCCCCCCCGATCGTGGCCCCTCACTTGCTGCCCCCCCACGGTGGACGATGGGGGTGGCGGGATGTCGAGAGCCCTCCCGCCGGCGATCCTCGATCCTCGATTGTCGATCCTCCTCCTGCTCGATCCCCCATCCTGGGTTGCTCCCCTCGACCCTCGATCCTCCTCCTCGATGCTCGATCGTCCTGCTCGATCCTCGCTTGTCCCATTCGATCCACGATCTTCCTGCTCGACCTCCGATCCTCATACTCGACCCCCCTGCTCGGTCCTCGACCCTCCTCGATCCTCGGCCTTGGATCCTGCCACTCGGCTCTCGATCCTCGATCCTCCCCGTACTCGATTCTCGCTCCTCCTCGTCCGCCGCCTCCTCCTCCTGCTCGATCCTCCTCCTCTGCCCTCGGCATCCTCGATCCTCCATGGCGAGGGCGAGGGGGCGGCGGCCGCGGCCCCCGGGGCGCCGCGCCTCCCAGAGGGGTATCGGGACAAGTCGCTGCTGCACGTCCTAAACCTGTGCCTCGCCCCCCTGGGGGGCGGCACCGGCGCGCGCACGCGAGGGGGTGGTGGGGGGTCGGGGGCGGCAAAGAGGGGGTGATGACTAGGGGGTGTGGATATCATGGCGGGGGGCATGAGATCTCCCCAGATCTCCAGGCGCCCCTTCTTGTTTCGTTACGCCCCTGGCCCCCCGCTGGGCCGCGCACATGCCGCCGGTCATGATTTGCACCCCCCCCTCTTGGACACCCCCCTCTTGGCCGCTCCCGAGGGGGGACATTTGCTGCATTCTGATGGGGTCCTTCGGGGAGCGTTCCTCCTCCGCCTCCTCCCCCTTCATTCTCACGAGGCACAGTGGCACAATACAACCCCGAATCCTAATAACCCAATGGGTTCGTGGCCGAACTTAGGTCCACGGTTTTTAGGGATATCCCTGGACAGATGGGTGATTTCGATTGCCACGTCTGCAAGAAAAGGCCCCCCCACACCTGATGTTTTGGGCCCTCACAGCATCGGTCCTCTCCGAAAGCATCAGGGTTTAAGTCGGGCGTGTCACTCTACAGGGGGAATATTCAAAAATAGTAGAAAAATAGTCTGGGGACGATTTGCTGAGTGTTTTGTTTTGCATGTCTAGAATATGGCTTGGAGTCTTTATTATGTTTCGTCCACAATCCGCCTGTAGGAGGACATGCCCGACCTAAGATCAGGGATAACTTGTTGTTGCTGATCAGCTGCGGTGTCCTGTGCTGTCCAGTCTCCGCCCCCCTCCTGGTGATGCACGGGCGATGCGGCGCGGTGCCTCGACCCCACTTGCGCGGACCCCACTTGGGAGGCGTGCACTTCGTGCTCAACGCTGGACGCACTGTGGACTGCGGACTTCGCGCAGGTGAGACACCACCTCCACGCTTGACCACAGCCGGCCCATCCGCGTGGCAGGCGCCTGGTCCCCGCGTCTGCAGCGCACCAAGAGGCCCCTCCAAGGTAGCTCATTCTCACTGGACAGCATGAATCTTTTCGTGCGCTCGTGGACTAGGCGACCACACTGGCACATCCCCCGTTTGCCCAGAATCACGTTAGTCATTGACAGCAGCTCCACGGCTCCTGCGGCTAAGGGGACACAAACGTCGCTCGACCAGACGTTTCTGTTTGATTGGATGTGCGGTCAGAAAGTTGATTTTGGAAAAGTCGCGGGGTGGGCCCTGGGCGAGGGCTTCGCCGCCAGATGGTCGCTCTGCACCTGAACCAGCACCCGCTCACCACTCGCCACCAGGTGAAGCTGGTGAGCAGCTGCATCAGCGCGGCGCTGGTGGTCGACGGCCCTCGCGCGAAACTCGAAGCCGCGGCATACGCCAGGCCGCAGAATGCAGCACCTGAGAGGTGTCTGGCGTTGCCTCGTTGAGAAGGAGGAGGAGGACGAGGAGGACGAGGAGGAGGAGGAGGGGGAGGAGGAGAAGGAGGAGGAGGAGGAGGACGAGGAGGACGAGGAGGACGAGGAGGACGAGGAGGACGAGGAGGAGGAGGAGGACGAGGAGGACGAGGAGGACGAGGAGGACGAGGAGGACGAGGAGGACGAGGAGGACTAGTCGGGAGGAGGAGGAGGATGAGCAGGAGGAGGAGGAGGAGGAGGAGGAGGAGGAGGAGGAGGAGGAGGGGGAGGGGGGGGAGGAGGAGGAGGAGGAGGAGGAGGAGGAGGAGGAGGAGGAGGAGGAGGAGGAGGAGGAGGAGGGGGAGGGGGGAGGAGGGGGGGGGAGGAGGAGGAGGTCGCCATCTATGTGCTGGGAGCCTTTTGTGAAGGCGCTTGATATCAAGGACCTGTGCGGCCCGATCCCCCGCGGCCAGCACGCGCGGCTGGCGCGGCTATCCAAGCGCCCGGCGACAGGGGGCGAGTCTTATACAGCAGCACCGCGCTTGCCGCCACGTGGCCCAGGATCGCCGAACGAGTGGGTTTAGGCTCGAGGGTCGAGGGCCGAGGATCGCCGGACGAGCGGGTCGGGGCTCGAGGGTCGAGGGTGGAGGACGCGGCCGCCGTCTCTTCTGGATCCGATCGGTCCGCTTCGGAGCCAGTTTCGGCCAGCCAGCTCCGATCCGATTCCGAGGTTCCGGCGCTCCCATGCAGCCGGAAATTGAGGGATTGTGCAATAAGCAAGAGTGGAAAAAAACACACAGACCCAATTAGTCGTCGATCAAAAGATATGGGAAAATGTAGGAAGTGTGGGGGGGAGACGAAAACTCAGGAGATATGGGGAGACATGGGGGGATTGTGCTGTTTCTGTCTATCTATGTGTGTGCCCCAGGGCCCCTTCACAGAGGGCGATCCTGGATCTCACAATGGGCGCTCTACGCCGAGGATTGTTCTGGGTCACGCTTTCGAGCTCGGCGCCATCGCGCAGAGCGAAGCATCAATGGGGCTCAGGAGGCTCAAGCGCGGCGAGACACCAGTCTCGATGCCAAAGCCGAGGAGTTGCACAGCCATGCGCAGCATCTCCGGAAAAGGGGCGGGCCCGTCGGCAGAGTTCGGCAAACCATTGCCCAATTCGCGCGAACTTGACCCGACTTCGCCCCCATGTATGACGACAGGGGCACCCCCATTTCATTGATACAACTGCCGGCGGGGAGTTTCACGCTTCGGGCGGCACAGCGGAGAGCATTTCCCCGCCGCTTTCCAAGTGGCATTGTCAAGCAGGGCCTCGATTATTTTACCAAAGCGTGGCTTCTCAGATCTGCTGGAAAGGCCAAATGCACTGCCCGGCAATGTGGCCTCTGTAATTACCTTTGCGGGTGCGACCACACCCAGCAAATGAACGTTAAGGCTGGCGTTGCGGCAGACTCATCTCCCTCGTGTAGATGGCATGCTGTCAAGAAGAGACGTCGGATCATGCTGTGGGGTGGAGCCCGTGCTGGGACACCGAGAGGGCCGCCCTCATAGTCGTGATCACCGTGCAACGATGGCAAGATCTCCCACCACGCACCAGACATTGGTGGTCAGCCGAGTGCTGGCCGCGGCCTCCTCGACCTCCAGACGGCCCTGGCGAGGACGAGACCACCGCGGCCCATCCTGAGAGCGCCGCCCGAAGACTCAGAGGGGGACCCGTAGCGTGACAACACCAACGACCAGGGAGCCCGATTGGTCTTGGCTGCTACGGATGGAGGGCGCCTGCTCTCGCCAATCCCACCCCCGCCTGGCCAGCGTCAGTTTTCGCGTGCACTGCGGACCAAGCCACCAGCGCGGCCTCGAGGAATGCGGCCGAATTGTCGCAACCCCGATTCTCAGCCGAGGCCCCGCCACACATTCACCGCTTCAGTTGCGTGCCGTTCTGATTTATCCGAGGAGTTGCCATTCGTGCACCCTTCCGCCCACGCGTCCTGCCGGATGCATGGCTCAGTGGTGGTGGTGGTGCGGACCAAGCCACCAGCTTCACCATTCTGCCCGCGCGCACAGTCTTGCGCAGTCTGCGCAGCGGGCCGAAACGTTTGCCGTGCTCCATCTCGTCGCCACGGCTGAAAGACCGGCACGTGTGCTCGTCGACAACCAGGCGGTCCACAACCAGGCGATCGTTGACGTCTTTGAAGGCCTTCTCGGGGGCAGACCACCGCAGCGCGAGGGGCCCCGAGCGGACCTCTGGCAGACAATCCGCCAGGTGCTCCTGGTCAAGCCCGACGAATTTACAGTCGAGGAGGTGGAAAACGACTTGCGGGAGCCAGCATCAACAAGGGGCGCATCATTCCAATCGCTGAAGCCCTCAACAGACCTGCAGACGAAGGCGCAACCGCGGGGGCACGGCTCCACGGTGCACCACGAGGCCAGGTAGACGCTGCCAAATGGTGCCGCAAGTTCGCCGCCCTCCTCGGCCGTCGCCACGCGCGACTGGCGACATCGGACGCTCCCAGTGCCTCGCAGGGTGGCTGGGTATTCCAGGACCGAGTGTTCTAAAACGTATCCGGACCCGCTCACCGTCCACCAGCACCAGGCCCGCGCCATTTCGACGATCTCAACGGCCCCTGGTCGCCACCACCAGACGAACACGGAGGGGAGGGTTTTTTACTCCCTGCGGGCGCGGGCCCCCGCGAAGCGGCGGAGCCAACGACACCCCTCCAAAGGGTCACAGTCTTGGCGGAGAGGAAGCAGTCGAGGGCCACGTCGCTGCGCGCAGCCATGCTCTCTCTTTTTTTTGTTTCTCTCTCTCTCTCTCTCGATCCCCATGTCCAAAGGATGGGCCTCTTGTGATTCCCCATGTCTAGAGGATGTGGTTCTTGTCATTTTCCATATCCACTTCGGATATGGGAAATGACAAGGATGGGGTCCGACCACGGCCTCTACTTCACACTCTTTCCTCCTCCTCCTCTTCCTCATGTTATGTTATGATGTGTTATAGTATGTAATGTCATGCTCTGGTATGGTATGTGATGTTATGCCATGGTGGGTTATGGCTTGTCATGTTAGGTTTTGATACAGTGTGTTATGGTATGGTATTGTATGTCACGTCTGTTGTGCCATGCTATGCTACGACATGGTACGTTGTGGTATGGTTTGGCATGGTGATGGTATGCAATGTTATGTTATGTTATATCATGTTTCGCTATGCTGTGATGATGCTGCTGATGATGATGACTATGCTGCCGATGATGATCATGGTGATGCTGATGATGAGGATGATGAGGATGATGATGACGATGCTGATGTTGTTGATGATGGTGCTGATAATGGTGATGATGATGATGGTGATGCTATGATGATGATGGTGATGATGAGGATGAGGATGATGAGGATGAGGATGAGGATGGGGATGAGGATGAGGATGATGAGGATGAGGATGAGGATGGGGATGAGGATGAGGATGAGGATGATGATGATGATGATGCTGATGGTGATGATGATGATGATGGTGATGATGATGATGATGATGATGATGATGATGATGATGATGATGATGATGATGATGATGATGATGGCGGAGCAAGTTCTGAGGATGTCTCTTGCGAGGCGTGGGTTTCAGCACCCCCATGGAGGAGCCGCCAGGGAGTATTGCACGGCTTCTGTTCGCGCCAAAATGGTGGGAATGCCTCGAGCGGTTTGCCTGTTTGGGTACCCGACATATTCCGCTTTTGGAACAAATGTGGAGGATGTCTCGAGCGAGGCGCTCATTCTCGCCCCCAGGGGGGGCCAGCTTTGAAGGATGCCTCGAGCGGTTTGCCTATTCGCTGGCCAGACTCGTGGGCACGGATCCTCTTCAGGATGCGACAGGAGGCTCCGGCAGGCTCCAGGAGACTCCAGGAGGCCACAGGTCATGGCGCTTGCAGAGTGTCCTGAAGAATGTCGTTCCCGATAGCGAAGTAAGTTTCGTGCGGATTTTCTTGGGCCAGGAATGAAGACTAAAAGGAATCCACGTGACACTCTCTTCGTTGTTCGCTCGCCGTTTTGATGTTTTGTATTGACAAACATCGACGCAAAAATCCGCGGCAGCACATCGGCAAGGTCGGTGCAGTGGCACAGGAGGTACCAGGAGGTATCAGGATGCCACGGAGGCCACAGGAGGCTCCAGGAGGCTCCAGGAGGGCCCAAGAGGCCCCAGGAGCAGGAGGCATCATAAGGCCACAGGAGTGGCTCCAATCCTGTTACTGTGCCCCAACATCCTTCGCTTTTGAAGCAGAGTTGGAGGATGTCTCGAGCGAGGCGCTCATTCTCGCCCTCAATTGGGGCCGATGTTGAGGATGTCTCGAGCGGTTTCCCTACCCTGCTGGCCAGACTCGTGGGCACGGATCCTCCTCAGGATGCGACAGGAGGTTCCAGCAGTCTCCAGGAGGCCACAGGACTTGGCATCGCTCGGACGTGTGCATTGTTTCTCGACGAGAACCATTGAGGACCATCCTGGACCATGGAGCAAAAAAAACACGCACGAAACCTAACAATGCACGGGAAATGGGTGCCCGAGCGACGGCAAGAGGAGGTACCAAGAGGTATCAGGAGGCATCAGGATGCCACGGGGAGGCCCCAGGAGGCCCCCGGAGGCCACGCGAAGCCCCAGGAGGTTTCAGGAGGCCACAGGAGGCCACAGGAAACCCCCAAGAGGCCCCAGGAGGCCCCAAGGAGGCCCCAGGAGGTTCCAGGAGGCCCCAGAAGTCCCCAGGCTCATGCGCAGAGACGCGCTCGTACTACTGAGGCTCATTCACGATCCAACTCATTCACAGTCGGATTCACTCCCAGACCGCCCGCTTACACTCGAGAGCCCTCGCGCACAGGTCCATGCTAATATGTGCACACATGGGGAGCTCCACGCAGTGAACAATTCTTTCTTTCTCTCTCTCTCTCTCACTCTCTCTTTTTCTCTCTCTCTTTTTTTGTTTTTCTCTCTCTCTCTCTCTTTCTCTCTCTCTCTCTCTCCTTCGGCCAGTCGACTACCGCCCAACAGCGCCAGTGCCCGGCAGTAACCCCGAACCCCCTCTCAGCCCGCCTCCCAATTCGGCCCGCCGGGGTCCGACGGTGCCGGACGGTTCCGACGCTCGGCATCGCTCGGACGTGTGCATTTTTCTTGCGGCGAGGGCCATCGTCCTCCTCCCTCCTCCCTCCTCCCTCCTCCTCCTCCTCCTCCTCCTCCTCCTCCTCCTCCCTCTCCTCCCCCTCCTCCCCCTCCTCCTCCCCCTCCTCCTCCCCCCTCGGCCCCCCGTCCTGGGCCACCCCCCCGTTCCCCAAGGAGATTCCCCCCCCCCCGTTTAGCACGCAAGGAGCATCCTTGATCGTTTAGCGAAGGAAAACAAAGCACGCACGAAATCGAAACATGCACGGGGATCGGACGTCCGAGCGATGGCGAGGACGGGGGTTAGGGTTAAGTCGGGCCTGTCCCCCTACAGGGGGGTTTTCGACGACAAATACAAACTACCCCAACAATAATCCAAACATATTTCAAGAATAGTAGAGGGATTCTTTTCGCGTATTTTGTTTTTGGACCGTCTTGGGGTATGTTTGGGGTAGTTTTTATTTTTCGTCGAAAATCCCCCTGTAGTGGGACAGGCCCGACATGAGGGTAGGGATGATCGCCGCCTCGCCAGCGGTGCCACCCAACGCCTGCGCCGTAGGCAGGGCTTCGCGCACCATCACACAGCGGCGAGCAGTCAGCACCAATGGGGGCCACGAGAAAGCATCTGCATCGCCAGCATCCACGCGCTCCGCCAGCGAGCCAACCAGCTGGCGTCTTCCAGGGCTCGAGCTACACGGCGTTTTGGCAATTTCGTGGACCGTTTTCGTTCTGACTTCGTTCTGCAGCAACTGTGGAACGAAGACAAAAGGAGGGAGGACGAAAACAAAACGACAACGGAAAACATTGTTTAACTCGAACCCTGGCGTCTTCCCTTCACCAGATTCGGGAGCAGTCAGCCCCACGAGTACGATGCTCAAGCGGAAGAGTGGCCCCAGATGTCTTTGTGCGGGATGCCTTGTGCGGGATGCCCTGTGCGGTCCTGTGTGGGCTCTCGAGTCGGACGCTGGGCATCGATTCGCGTCCTCGTGCTCCGGTCTCCTGCACACGTCGTCTCGTGCGCGTCCTGTGCGCGACCCCTCTTCGCTCGACGATCGCTTCTGCTAAAAGCAGGAGGCGTGCTCTCCCAAGCGCACGCGGGCTGGAGCGGCCTGCACCCCGGCCTGTCTGCCCGCCGTGGCCCTGGGGGCGGCCCCCTCCACTGCCGTTGTGTCGACGCTCGGCGGGCGTTGCATCAGTCAGGGGGCCACCTGGGAACCCTACCCCTACAGGGCTCGTTTCGATTCCTCCGATTCGATTCGATTTCGATGGATTCCGATTCGATTCGATTTCGGATTTCGATTTGGATTCCGATTCCTCACTGAGGCCTTATTACTTTGCCGATATCCGCCGATTCGACTCCTCCCGACTGTCTGCCGATTTCCGCCGATCCGATTCATTTCGATCGCCGATTCGGTTTGTCGACTCGATTCTGGGCTCTCCTGCCCCTACGCCCCACGCTTTCTGATGGGGAGGGTGGGGTTCACTTCGCTCGGGAGCCAGTGAGCCCCGCCCTCCCCCTCGGAGATCGTGGGGGGCAGGGGTAGGGTTCGCAGGTGGCCCCCATATCAGTGCTAGCACCCCTCCTCATCACAGGGCCCCGCGCACCAGGGACGCCGGCTCCGTCGCCTGCTCTCTCTGGGCCGCTCGTTCCGGGGGATGCCCCAAGGCAGTGACGCTCATTGTTCCCATGCTCCGCATCGCGCGTGCCAGCGGGCGTGTAAAGGCGGCGCTGCTGCCACGGACGCGCGGACGGGCCACTGAACAGCCTGATCACAACCTACCCGCACTGCTTTGCAGCCGGGCCCCCCAACAGGCTGCGCCAGGGGTGGGGTGTCATTACACCCTCTTTGTTTCATAAGCGGCACCACCCGCCTTGTGAAGTAGGTCTGCGTGGCGCTTGTAGCCTTGGGGCCTGGACGTACGCATCTCTCTCTCTCTCTCTCTCTCTTTCTCCCTCGCTTGCCTTGATGTATCTTATTGTTTTGTGTCCTATATTATGTTGTTTGTGTTATATCTCTCTCTCTGTCTCACTCCTCTTGCACGCTCGCTCTCCCCATCGCCCCTTCCTTCTAGTAGTTGTCGCCTTCCTCCTCTGCCTCCCTCTGCTCTCGTTCTCTCGCTCTGTCTTTCTCTCCTCTCTCTCTGTCTCTGTTTTCTTATCTACCTCTCGCTTTCTATGTATATATATATATATATATGTTTGCTGTTCTCTCTCTCTCTTGTTTCTCTCTCTCTCTCTCTCTTTCTAGCTCCACTCCCTCTCTCTCTCATTGTCGGCCCTCGCTCTATACTCGTATCTACCGTCTCCCTGTCTAGTCTTCGCAGCGCGGCAGGTACATCCCGATAGCGGCCGCGTTCGGCGGAATGTGCATCGGGATGCTCACGATAGTGGCGGATTTCTTGGGCGCGATCGGGAGCGGCGCGCCTATGCCCCTGCCCCTGCCCCCTTCCCTCCCCGTCGCTGCCAGCGAGGTGCGGCCCAGCGCTTGGTGCTCTCTACGCGGGGTATCGTCGGGAGGAGGAGGAGGGCAGGATCGTCGAGGATCGAGGATCAGAACTCGAGGATCGAACTGTCAATCGACGGGCTTTGGTGGCTGGGAGCCTGTCTGGGCCTCCTTCGTCACCGCGGCTGGATCCGCCCCGAAAGCCTTGGTCAGAACGACCCCCCCGTGAGAGGTCTATCGGTCGCTTGCTGAGTCGGGGGGCATACCGCCCCCTCGCATACCGCCCCCTCCGGCATGGATCTACAGATTGCGAACACGTTCTACCAGCAGGCGTTGCAAGGTGAAGCTACTTTCATGGAAGCGGGTGCTTTACCATTGGGGAGCATATCTGAAGATGAATACATCGTGCCCCACGTTGAATTCCATCATTCGCATGCGTTTCAGATCGACAAACAAAACGGCAAAGCTTCTGTAGGCGGTAGGCGTGTCTTGCATAATCTAAGTCCGATCAGTAAGGCGTTCTTCAAGGCGGTTTGGCGCCGTCAGCCTTTTACTTCGGTTCCGGGGTACGCATTTGGCTGCATAAAACGGCGGTCCCGCGAAGAGGCCATAGTTATCCAAACCATGTTGTGTTGGCGTGCTCGTGCGTTGAACGTGTGCAGTTCGTTAAAGTTGTATGACGTTGTGAATGCGTTCCCATCCATCCGCAGGGAGGCATTCAACCGCATTATCGATTTCAGCCCTGACCGGCTTGACCGCCGATTGTTGCGGCAGCACCACGAAAGGGCAACCAGTTCGTTTGCGGTCGGAAATCACGTGTTGAATTTTGTTCCGGGGGATGTTGTTTTCCCCTGTCATTTGTTGCTTCAGACATGTTCAACCGAGCGTGTTGGGGTGATGTTGTAGGTCCGTGGCATGAGCGTGTTAGACCGGAGGATGGTTCGTTCGTTTGTGCATTGGTTGTGACAGGCAATCCCATCGATCTTGCCACCACCACGTACGTTGATGACACAGCGCGCCGCATTGCCGCCCTATCGCCTGCTGCCCTTCAGACCAAAGCCACCGCAGTGAACAGAGAGCTTAATCAGACGGCTGAGCGTGCGGGGGCTTTCCTGCACGAAGGCAAACAAGTGTCGATCACGTCTCTGCGTAGAAAGGGATCCGTCCTCACAGCCAGACAGCTTGCCACCGATATGGCAACGTTTGTCAGCACGAACTTTGGAAGAGTAGCTTGTGATGCTCGTTATTTAGGACCCCATCTGCACTACACTGCCAGCTTAGCTGCAAAAAAAAACACGGAGACTTGACCACGCAGAAAGGGCTTACCGTGCGTTTGGCTGGTTTTGGTCGTCAAGGGCACCTGTTTGCCTGCGTCTGCTCGTTTTTCGTGCTGCTGTTCTCACCGAGTTGTTTTCTGCTGTCACCGCGCTTGCTCTCGGACCATCAGATTACCGATCGTTTGATGTGTTTATCGTTGCCCAATGGCGTAAACTAATGGGCGGCGAGGCTTGTGAGAAGACCGAGGACGGCGAAGCGGTGACCAACCGGTCAAAACCTAACACCGAGGTCTGGAAGTGGCTAGGGGTTGCGCCGTCATTGTACGAGCTCACATTAGCAAGGTTGAAGTTAATGCAACGTGTTTTGTCCCGCATGGATCATCATGAACACTTCTTAACTGCGATGTTCGGCACTTTTCCGATCTGCGGTCGCACCAGCGCTCCGGAAAATCCATGGCGCACGCAGTTCTTGAACGATTTGGAGCGAGCCCACACAGTGTTGGATGAGCCCGGCTGCGTTGCCGGAGTCCTGACTGACGTGACTTTGCTATTCACGACTGTGGATTTAAGGGGCGAGTTCTGCAGCATAGGGTTTGATGAGATTCGACCACGGGTGCTTCATATCATTCGGAAGTACATGGGCACGCGCACGGTCCGTGTTACGGAAATGCAGCAGTGCACGTGCCAGGCGCGGTTTGCGGACGGTTCCATATGCGGTAAAATTTTTTCGTCGCGGTACGCTCTGCAGCAGCATCGTCGTCACGCGGGGGCCTTGGGGGGGGATCGTGCCAACATGTTCATCACGCATCTGTTTGTCACCAACGTATGCCCCTGGTGCTCCACCTTGTTCGCTTCTGCGAAGGCTGCCAAAAAACACGTGTTGGCTGCCTTCAAAAGTGGGCGATGAAAGCTTGACATGAACATTCTGCCTGTGCCTGTGCATGCTGTCGAGAATTTCCCTTGCCCCATCTGTCAAGACACCATGAGTGACGTCTCTCATTATCATTGGCATCTCTGGTCGCACATCTCTGGCCCAGCTTTTGTCTTTCCTCCTGCTAGGCCGAGCAATCGAACGGAGCCCGGCGATGGAACTCGACTGGACCGGGGCCCCCGGCGCAGAGGGCGAGGGGTCCGGAGGCAAACGCAGAAGAGGAAGGGATGGCAAGGTGCTGGCCGCGTTCGTGGCCGGAGCGGACCAGGCGCCCACGGGATAAGAAATGTCGGAGTTGCGGCACATCGTCGCAATTCTCGGCAGGCTTTCGCTCAGCAGCGCCTTCCAGCTACGCGTCTTGCGCGCGGTCTGCCTGCGCGTGGTGCTCATCGGCATGTTCTTCCCGCCGATCGTGGCCATGAGGACGGCCGCGAAGACCTACCAGGAGAAGGCCGGCGACATGGACCGGGCGGAGAGGGAGCAGAAGTGCGGACTCGTCCACGCGCGCGCGTGGAACGGCCTCCTGACGTGGTTCCGGACGACAGCCACGGAGCAAGACGACAAGAAGGCCAATTGGAAGACCTCGCCCAGCAGTACCTGGACAAGAACCTGCCAGAGAAGAAGGACACCTAGATCTGGGCAGCCGGCCGGACCGGCGCCAAGACTATGGAGAGATCCCGTTTCAGTTCATCAGCGCCTGCCAGGAGGCTGCAGCAGCTGGCGGGCCTTCGCCGACGCTGACATGGGACGAGTGGCGCGATGGCGTGCCCTTCGTAGACCTGGGAGAAGTGCCGGATTTCTCTGAGAGGTGAGAGCCACGAGTCGTAGTTCTGAGCCCGACCACTGAAGCCATCCAGCTGTATCTTTCCTTTCTCTCCTCTCTCCTCCCTGCTCCTACCGCGCGGTTCCCGCAGCCCCCCGAGGGCGGTTGGGCGTCTCGCCTGGCCTCTCCCCTCGGGGGTCGGGTGCTTGCGTTTCTGCGCCCGCTGTCCCCCCATCCCATCCCGCCCCTTCCATCCAGCAACATTCTTTCCACGTCGATCCAGAATTCTCGATTTGCAATAGAATTATTGGGTTGCAAAGTACTCTCTCCGGAGACCTGTGGCACCATATCGCAGGTCGCGCGCGGTGTCTGAGTGGGAGCGCGGGGCTGCTCTCAGCCCGTCGTGACTTCCCGCTGTTAGGCTTTGCCGTGGGTTCGCCGGCGCACAGCCTCGGCGAAGCGGCCGCGGCGCGGTCGATGGCGTCTCCGCGCGCTCCGGCTCAGATTCGACGCAGCATCAGAGACATTGCGCGCCGCGGAGTTAGTGAGTGAGTGAGCGAAGATGAATACAATATATTGGATTTGATCATTTGCGAAGCTTCGGTGCGACAGCAAATATGTGTGTTCTTTTCTCTTCTATCGGACGCAGCCAACGTGCGAGCTCTTGTCGCGATGATGACGGCGACGGTGAGTGTGCGATGGCGTTTGCTCTCTCGGTCGGACACGCCGCAACGCGCAGCGGGGATGTGGAATGGGGAGGGGATGCCCCGAAAAAAACACCGGGACATCACAGCGCAGCACGATGCCGTGAGATTATATTGACGCCTCGTCGGAAGGTTTGTCGGAGGTGTTCGTTGTTCGTCGTTGCATATGTTTTCGGAGGTTGTTGCGAAGGGGGGGGGCGGGGGAGGAGGAGGGGAAGGCAGGGGGGCTGCAGGAAAGACAGAAACGGAGGAGGACAAGGTGCGCAGAGGGAGAGCGCGAGCGCGGGGGCGAAGGGCGCAGGGGCCTCCTCGTCGCCGCCCCGTGCCACAATCAAGCCGATTGCAGTGTGATCGATTGCAGTCCAATCGATTCCAATCCAACCGACTGTAATCCAATCGACTGCAAGTTTCTCGATTGCACGCCATTTGATTGCAATCGAATCGATCGCAATCCAATCGAGCGCAGTCCAATCAATGGCAACCCAATCGATGCCAATCCAATCGATTGCAACCCAATAAATTGCGATCGAAAGGATGCCAATCCAACCGATGGCAATCCCATCGATGGCTAGGCAGCCGATGGCAAGCCACTCGATTGCAAGCCCACCGGGTTGCAATCTATTGTGAGCCAATCGATTGCAGTCAAATTCATCACAGTCGAATGTAAGTCAATTGATTACCAACCATTCGATTGCAGTCCAATCGATTGCAATCTAAGCGATTACAATCCAAGCGAAGACAAGCCAATTGATTGCAATCTAATCGATTGCAATCCAACCGCCTTCCGATTACAACTAAACCGATTGCAATTCAATCGATTCCGCTCTTACCGGGTGCAATCCCATCGATTGCAAAGATTACAACGCATTGCAACCCAATCGAACGCAATCCAATCGCACGCATTGCAATCGGTTGCGCTTCAATCGATTGCAACCGAGTGAAGCTGGGTATGATCTCTATTCCGAGTAACATTCCCCCCGGTTTTCTCTTGCCTTACGGAAGGTAGGAAGAAGGCGAGGAGGAGGAGGAGGAGGAGGAGGAGGAGGAGGAGAGAAAACATGAGGAGGAGGAGGAGGAATTTCTGGACGAGAAAATACGCATGATTGAAGGAGACTTATGATGACGAGAAGCATGTCCCATCAATTGTCCGCCTTCTTGTGCTCATCCTCCTACTCCCCCTCCTCCGACTCCTTTTTCCCCCCTTGTTTTCATCATTTTCATGATGCTTCTCTTGCGGTTCTTTTTATCACTCCTCCTTGTCATCCACCGCGTTTCTTGGCCTGATCTTCATCTTCATCCTCATACTCCTCCTCCACCTCGTTCGCCTCCTCTGCCGTCCTCGTACCATGTTCCCGCCTCCCACCGCTCCCCCGCGGAGGAGGTGAACGGGGATGAGGAGGACGTGACAGGCGATGAGACTCACAAAGAAGACGAGGAGGACTGCGGACGAGCGACAATGAGGGACGGGAGGCCGAGTGATGGTGATGGTGAAGATTAATTCTCAGATGCTGACGCAGATGGTGATGATGATGATGATGATGATGATTTTGATTTTGATGGTGATGCTGATGATGATGCTGCTGATGATGCTGATGATGCTGATGATGCTGATGCTGATTATGATGATGATGAAGATGCTGATGCTGACGATAATGATGATGACGATGATGATGATGAGGCTGATGATGTTGATGACGATGATGCTGATGTTGTTGATGATACTTGTGATACTGATGCTGACTTTATTGTTGGTAAAGGTGGTGATTGTGGTGATGATGAGGCTGCTGATCATGAGAGGAGGATCAGGGTGACGATGAAGATGCGCATGACGGATCCGATGGAGATGATGATCAGGATGTCGATGAATACGCATATAAAGCACGCGACGAAGATGATGACGATGTAGGTGAGAATGATGGTGATGATAGTAAGCATGATAATGATGGTGTTGCTGATGTCGATGTTTGTGATTATCATAATCATGATGTTGCTGGGTGTAAAGATGACTATGATAAATATGATGATGCTGCTGATGATGATGATGGTAATGATGATGATGATGATGATGATGATGATGATGATGATGATGATGAGGGTGGTGACCTTGCCGATAATGACGAATATCATAATGATGTAGATGATGCTGATGATGATGAGCATGATCATGGTCACGATCCTGATGTTCGTGATTTTGCGGATGATGGTGACGATGATGATGTTGATGTTGATATTGATGCTGATGCGGATTATGGTGATGTGTCGTTGATGGTGAGGATGATGACAATGGTGATGTTGATAATGATGCTGATGATTACGAGTATGGTGTTGGTGCTGCGGATGATGATGGTGATGATGATGCGGTGATGCAGATGATGCTGATGATGATGGTGATGATGCTGATGTGGATGATGATGATGCTGGTGATGGTGACTGTGATGGTGATGGTGATGGTGATGGTGGTGATGATTTGGAGAAGGAAGAGGAGGAGGAGGAGCAGGAGGAGCAGGAGGATGAAGTGGGCAGAGGTAGTGGTGGCACTCCAGAAGAGGGAAAGTGTAGCACGCGTGTCAAATTCCTTACTGGGTTCGGGGATCGCTCAGGTTCACTATTTTCGGGTTGAGGGGGCCCTCGTCGGGCTCCGGGACCGTCGAGGCACGACTTAGGATGAAAAGCCAGCCAGTTCCAGAGAAGTGGTCTAGACTTCCAGGGGTCCACGTTGTTGAAGAGTCCCGACGTCGGGGGGGCACCCGCTGCCAAAGGGGATAAAAGGATGATGATGAGGAGGAGGAGGAGGAGGAAGACGAGGAGGAGGAGGAGGAGAGGAGGCGGAGGAGGAGAGGAGGAGGAGGAGGGGGAGGATGTGGCAAGGATGAGGTGGAGGGGAGGTCGCGCCACGAGATTGCCCGCCAGGCACGGGCATCCTGCTGGCGGTGACGATAATATATCAGCACATGGAGAACGCGCAGCGCGAGAAGGAGTCAGGAGCGGCGGCCCGCGCGGCGGTTGCCCTCCCCCACAGCAGAGGGC
>CAUYUJ010015005.1:1021626-1051323 GCA_963575745.1 Prorocentrum cordatum | reverse complement strand
GAACACAGTGACGTATTGGGCGGGCCATTCATGAGCTAGACGTGCAAAGCTCTCGAACAGCACAACGTGCGCCCACCCACACCCCGACGCCTACTCATCCTACCTGACGGGTGGCCTGATAGGCAAGACGGCACGGGGCAAAGGCTACCTTCGGGGTGCCTCTGGCTGGCATTCCGCTTGCCTCCTCCTCCTCGCCCGCAGCCTGCCCAGGCGCCCTCTCTCCAGGGCGAAGCAGACCTCCGTTGGAGCCGTGCTTGGATCGTCATGCCACGTACTCAGGAGGCGGATGGAGGAGTAGGAGGCGAACGTCGGACGTTTGGCAGAGTAGCAGTAGGAGGAGGAGGAGGAGGAGGAGGAGGAGGCGGAGGAGGAGGAGGAGGCGGAGGAGGAGGAGGAGGAGGAGGAGGGGGAGGAGGGGGAGGAGGAGGAGGGGGAGCAGGAGAAGGAGGAGGATCATGAGATTGCGGAGGAGGGGGAGGAGGAGGAGGAGGGTACGGAGGAGGAGGGGGAGGAGGAGGTTGGACGTTCGGCGCGGCCGGAGTCCCAGCCGGAGTTTCTGCGGCCCGGAGCTGGAGGCGCCCTCGCGGAGCAGGCGTTTCGTCATGGGGTGGGGGCGACAGCGTCGAGAGAGCGCAACCATCTTTCGGGGGTGGATCGACCTCCTGCCCTGACACGTCGATTAAGGAATTGGCCGTTCTCGGTTCGCGAGAGGGCGTCGCGGCCGTCATTTTTGCGGGTCCAGGTCCGTCGGTTTCGGTCCAAGGCCGTTTTCAGTAAAGGGTGGTTTCTTAAAGGGAGGTTTGTCCACCGCCGAAACCAACGTGGATGTGGGGCGCGTGGATGGGCGAGGGGCCCCGCTTCCATGCAGAATCGACGAGCTCTGTCGCCAGATCAGGCAGGACTGGTGCCCAGGGCTGGACCTCAACAACGCCGTTTTGCCCGATTTCGGCTGTGCTTTTGTTTTTCGTTCTGGCAGAGAGGTGCAGGAAAGCAGGCAGAGCAACACGAAGAACAAGACGACACCAAAACGAAAAGCAGCGTTTTGGTACAGCCCTGATAGTGCCATGCCTCGCGTGGCACTGCCACCGATCCCCGGATCTGGCGCCCACGCGCCAGGTCCACGCGCCCGAGATCCATGTTGGCGTGCGCCCGAGCAGGGGGGGGGGGGGGCGATTGAGGGCAGTAGGAAAAGGGCTAACGCAAGGCGGCGGGGTTTCTCAGGAGCCCTACGGCCTTCCGATGAACATATTCCGTGTCTTGGGGGAATGCTCAGCAAGGTTCACGGAAGGCCCAGGGCCTTCCGAGCCTTTTGAGAAGGCCCGCCCCTTCCGACCTGGGCTCGCGGCCGGTTTTTTTTGTTGCCCACACGTGTGCGATTTGCATCTGGATTTGCGGATGTGCTCTTGAAAATCAGCACGGATGGGAGCAGCAACAGTTTGGAGCATTAGTGGGTACCCGAGGAGTCATCAGTTCACAGCAGTTGCCCCCCCACATCACGACGCGCCCGAGCGGATCCGCACTTCTTGGGCGCTCGCGAGGCAGTCTCGCGCGGGCCCGATGTAGGCTGGATACCCGCACTGGGGGGGCGCCCCAGGAAAAGCGGGCGCGGAGCGCGGGGGGGGGCAGCGGCCGCTCCGCCCTGGCCGCGGCACGGGCCCTGGGTTCTCCCAGCCGGGCCGCGGGCGTCCACCAGTGCAGGCCTCCCGATGGCCCGCCGCGGTCGAGGTGGGTGCGGGGAGGAGGAGCGCACGAGGGGAGGAAGTGAGAAGGGTCGAGGGCTGGCGGCGAGCGAGGGGAGGAAGAGGTCGGGAAGAAGGGTCGAGGACTGGCGGCGACAAGGGGAGGCGGGAGGCAGTGGGTACGTGGAGGAGGGGCTCGAGGACTGGCGGCGAACGAGGGGAGGAAGGGAGGAGGAGGAGGCCTTCTCAGGAGGTGGCGGAGCTTCTCTCGGCGGCGAGCGAGCGGGGGAAGCGAGAAGGAGGAGGCCTTCGGCGGGGCTTCTCGGACGCCCTCGCGCCTTCTGAGAAGTTGTCTGTGTCTCCAGGGAAGGCTCAGGAAACTTCTCAGAAAGCTGGGGGACCTCCGAGCCTTCTGAGAAGGCCCGCCCCTTTAGGACTCGCTGTTGGTGTCGCCGCGGACGTTGTCCATTAGAGGCATAAGGCAGCCTGCCCAACAGCGGCCGCTGTCGGTGTTGAACAGCGTCTGTTGTTGGGCACCGTGCCCATTTTTTTGAGTACCTATTTCTGGCGTCCAGCTGCGCGCGTCCCAGCCTCCTGTTTGGAGGTCCGAGCAGGCGGGGTCGAAGGATCTCGCAGCAACTCCAGGGTTCTGATGCTCCAACTTACTTTAGCCTTCACCACCAGGAATCATTTCGAGCGGCCAAACAAAGTACCGAAACTCCAGGGTTTTCACGTGTCGGGCCCTGGGAGACACTCGCCCGACACTGTTTCGACACTCTTTTGACACTTTTCTGTTGCTCGAAATTATTTCTGGGATGCGGTCCTGAAGTAGGATGGAAGCAACATAACCCTGTCGAAGATGGGCGCGCCCCCCCCATCGCGTGTCCCCGCGTGGGGCGCCGCCACTCTTGCTGTGTGTCTGGCCGGGGCCCCCACAACGTCGGGCACTGGTCAGGAGGGGAAACAACACAGACAGAATTAATCGTCGATTCCCAAGAGAATGTGGGAAAATATGGGAATTGGGCTGGAAGACGAAAACCCAAATATATGGGAAAATTTAGGGAATCTTCTTATTTGTGTGTATTTATTTGTGTGTCCCAGGGCCCCTTCAATTGGGGTCGCCGTCCCCCCCCGTAGCAGACAGTGAACCACTTCTTTCCGATTTTGGAGTTTCCTAGTACACTGCCCCGGCGACACTCTGAAGCCTCATCCTTCTCGCCGTCTCCGGGCCTCCCAAGTGGGGTCAGAGCAGATGGCGTCGGAGGATCGCGCCGCATCGTCGATGCATCGGCGCTGCGGCTCGATGTGGAGCCAGATTTTCTTTACGCCAGCGGCGCCGATGCATCGCCGTCGTCGCTGGTGTATCGGCGATGCATCGGCGATACGGCGCGATCCTTCGACCCCATCTACTCCAGGCCTCGGAACAACTTAGGGAACACTCATGCCAAACTCATCTGTCAACGCCTCCCTCCTCCCCCCAATGTTCAAAGTTGGCGGTGGGTCTGATAAGGTGCACTTCGACCGCAGTGTTTTCCGCGCGTGCCAACATTGAGTTCGGGGGAGGGGGAATGTTCAGCAATTGTTTCCCTCTGCCGTCGGACCCACTGTGGGAGGCCTCTACAGGTGATGCCGGGGGCGCCCCAGTGGGGGGTACGGAGCAGCTGGGCCGAGACGCTGCAACGAGGACCACGTTGGGCTCAGGAGCCGGGAGGTGCTCCGGTGCTCGGGCCGTGGCTCGGGTCCAGGTCAGGGAGCCTCTCCGTGGCCGAGGCTCGCCGTGGCCAGAGAGGCCCCTCGTCCCTTAGCGAGTACAGTCGGGGCGCTGAAGAAGGAACCCTTTTCGTTGGGGAGGGGCTCGGTGTTCCTTGATTGTTGAACAGTTTGCTTCAGGTCTTCCTGAGGTTTTCCATGGGACATCGATGTTTAGCTTATGAGCAACAGGGGCCTCGTTCCTTATTTAGGGTTCCTTAGGTCAAAGCCCCGACTGTATTTCCTGCGGTAGCACGAGGGCTGATGTTTGGGGCCATGGGAACTCCCAGAGTTCGTGGCCCTCTCATCTTCTCGCAGGACGCTCCCTGGCCCCGTCTCGTCCGCGCAGCTGCCTCGGGCCATGCTCTGTCTGACCCTCCCCCCCCCCCTGCGTGCCGCCCCGCCTCGGCACGCCCAGAGGCGGGGCTGGAGCAGAGGATGGGTTGGAGGACCGCACCGCATGGCCGATGCGTCGGCGATGCGGTGCGATTGGGAGCCCGATCTCGGACGGGGCTGGGACGAGGATACATCCGTTCCAGAGCGTCCTAAAACGCTCTCAGAGCGTTCCGGACCGCTCCGAGAAGGCCGCGGCGCCCGAGACATCCTCCGGAACCGCCAGAGGAGGAGGAGGAGGAGGAGGAGGAGGAGGAGGAGGAGGAGGAGGAGGAGGAGGAGGAGGAGGACAAGGACGTGGACGAGGAGGAGGACGAGGACGAGGACGAGGACGAGGACGAGGACGAGGACGAGGAGAAGGAGGAGGAGGAGAAGGAGGAAAGGGAGGAGGGGGAGGGGGAGGGGGAGGCGGAGGAGGAGGAGGAGTAGCAGGAGGAGGCGGAGGAGGAGGAGGACCAGTGTAAACTCAAGAATCATCAACGATGTTGGGGTAAACCCTCCTTCCAAGCTCCCTCTTCGTAGGCCCCTAGAACGGTTCACTCCCATTGATGGAACTGCCTCGTTGGAAGACACCCGTTTGAAGACCTTGAAGCATACCAACACATTGTTTTGGTTATTGTTTCTTGACGATCCTGAATCGTGCCAGAACGCCAAACCTAGGACCTCAGAGAATCAACATAACTGGTGCATCCGCATAATCCTGAACCCTTCCACAACGCAATATCTGTTATGCTGGTGGTGGGAATTCGTGAAACTCTGGAGAATGTTGTAAACGAATGTGCGCGGCGCTAAGGCGAGAGCCACATTTTGAAAACGACCCGCCCTCAATCCGTGAAACTTTTGCAATTTTGTTTAGCTTCAGAGTCATAGTTGGTGAGGGAGTCTCGGGCGTAATGCCCGGCCCGCCCTAAGAACAGGCCTCGGGGTGCGACAGGGAGAAGTTATTTCTGAGGAAAAAGAATGGAGGAGGAGGAAGAGGAGGAGGAGGACGGAGCATGAGGAGGGAGGAGGAGGAGGAGGAGGCGCCCTTCTTGTGGCCTCGCTCTCCTCGCGCACCAGCGGCGCGAGGGGGGCGGCCTTTTGAGAAGGCGGGGGCGGCGGAGAGGGGGCCGGCGATTCAAGAATATTGCAACGACAGGCTTGGGACGATTTTTGACTATCTCTGACTATTGTCGTACACATTTTGACTATTGCTGATTTTGCCTTCAGACTCCGCCTGTAGGAGGACATGCCCAACCTAGGACTACAGTCGAAACCGATGGCCAGGACGGGTATCCTTCCCAGCGGTACCCTTGCATCCTTGCTTCCTCGGTCCGTGCTTGACCAGTCTCGGTTGCCAGCACCGCTCGAGGAGCTTCAACACGGGCGTCCAAGGGGCCTGCGTCTTCGTCGCACATCCTTACAGTCGGGGCGCTGAAGAAGGAATCCTTTTCGTTGGGGAGGGGCTCGGTGTTCCTTGATTGTTTCACAGCTTGCCCTAGGTTTTCCTAAGGTTTTCGATGGGAAATCGAACCTTCACTGATGGGTAAAAGGGGCCTCGTTCCCTATTTAGGGTTCCTTAGGTCAACGTTCCGACTGTACTGCCCGTTCTGACTGTGGGGGGCGGGGGGGGGGGCGGATATCTCATGGTGGAGGTCCGCGCCGATCCTCGGATCGGTGGGGGGGGCCCCCTTGGGGGCGCCCCCGGCGTCTCCCCTGGCGCGCTCCGCGCGCCAGGGAGGGGATCCAGCGCCTGGCGTCGCTTGGATGTGTGCATTTAGTTCTCGGCGAGGACCCTCGAGGACCATCCTCGTTCAACGAGCAAAAAAAAACGCGCACTAAACCGAACAGCATCGGGAAAAATGGACGTCCGAGCGCCGGCGAGAGCGCCGCCCCGAGAAGTCCGCGCGTGTTCGTGTTGGTGCCTTCGTTTGTTCCTCCGCCGGCCCCTGCTCTCCTTCGGAGACGTCCCGTGGCCCCGCCTCGTCCGCGCTCATGCCTCAGGCCCCTTGTTGGGCGCCCCCTCCTTGGCCGTCCTCGACAGAAGGCCCCGCCTCGTCCTCGTCCGCGCCCCGCCTCGTCCGCGCTCGCCCTTGTCCTCGTTGGGCCCCCCGTGGCCCCGCCTCGTCCTCGTCCGCGCTCGCCCTTGTTGGGCGCCCCCTCCTTGGCCGTCCCCGACAGAAGGCGGGGCTGGCCGAGGAGACGCGGGCATTGTCGTTGCAACGTCGGGGGGAGGAGAAGCGGCACCACCACCACCAGGGGGCCACCTCCAGCGAGGAGGTCCACGATGCTTCCTCGAGCTGGGGATGGGGGAGGTCTCGAGCGAGGGTGGGGTGGGGGGGGCCACACCACCATGAGGAGTCCCTCATATCTGCTCCTGCTGGTGGTCTCCCTGGTGGTGGTGTCGCTCTGCGAGGTTCCTACATGTAGGTGGATCCCAAGAGGTCCTGATTGTCTTCCCCAGAACCAGACTGGTGTTCCATCTCGTGTATGAAAGGTGTTGGGGCCCGGTGGGGCTACACGCTGAAAGTGTACACGCTGAAGAAACAAACAGCATAAGCATAAATGTTCGGCGCTCCGCTCAGATTTTCCTGGATCTGCGCTGGGGCCCCTTGGCGGCGCCTCTGGCGCCGCACCTGGCGCGCTCCGCGCGCCAGGGAGAGGGGTCCAGCGTGGATCCAAGAAATCTGCGCGGACCGTCAGAAGTTTACGTAGCACCTCGCAGTTGCGGATAAGAGTGAGCGGGTGGCGGGGTCGTCGGCAGTCTGCGAGACTCTGAAGAAGCCCGCGGCAGGCGCTGAAATTTTCAAACTATACAACGAGCCCGCCGCAGGCGCCGATTTTTTATGAAACAATGTGGGTGGGTCGCGGGTTGGGTCGCAGGTGGGTCGCCACTGGGTCGACGGTGGCGCGGGTGGATCGCGGGCCGGGTCGTGGGTGGGTCGCTGGTGGGTCGCGACCAGGTCGCGGGTGGGTCGCGGCTTGGGTCGCGGGTGCGTCGCGGGGTGGGTCGCGGGTGGGTCGCAGGCCGGGTCGCGGGTGGGTCGCAGGCCGGGTCGCGGGTGGGTTGCGGGCCGGGCCGCGGGCCGGGTCGATGCAACAGATGAACGAGCAGAATCTTCGCCGTGGATCCCCACTTCGGCCACCTTCGGCCACGCGCCCAGCTCACTCCCATGCTTATGCCCCCTCACTCCGATGCTTATGCCGCTTGTTGTTCCCCCCCACTCCCTCACTCCGATGCTTACGCCCCCTCACTCCGATGCTCCGCGAATGAGCGTTCCGCCCCCTCACTCCGATGCTTATGCCGCTTGTTGTTCCCCCAGCTGCTCGCGGCGAGGGGAGGCCTGGCCTGCGGGGGGCCACACCTCGGGCCTCTGGCCGCCGCCCGCGGGGTCGACGGTGGGCACCCCGGGGGCGCTCTCGGGTGGGGCTCGGCTGCTCGAAGGCACCCTGAGGCTGGAAGGGCGTGCTGGAGCCCACGAGGGACTGAAGGTGACCGTGTTCTCCTCCTCCTCCCCCTCCTCCTCCTCCTCCTCCTCCGCCTCCTCTGCCTCCTCCTCTTCCTCCTCCTCCTCCTCGAGAGGGTGCGGGGGGACCGTGCTCTCCTGACTGAATGGGCAAACGTGGCGTCTGCGGGCGGCGAGCGCAGGCGCAGGAAGGCAAGATCAGCCAGAATCGCATCCGTGAGGCGCACCGAATCGGAATGTGCGTCGGATCTGGCTGCGTCGGCACAGAATCGAAGTCGAGTCGGATCGGCTGCGCCAGGATGCACAACGGCGCCATGCACGCATCGGGTCGCATCGGATCGTCGGCATTGAATCGGACCAGGCTGGCCAGAGTCGACATCGAGTCGGATCCATCGGATGGAAATGGACTCGGAGGATGAGAACAAAGGGGAACGAAGAATGACGTAAACATAAAACGCTCGGAGGTCCGCGCGGATTTCTCAGATCGGCGCTGGACCCCCCCTGCCTTGCGCGCTCCGCGCGCCAGGAGCGGCGACGGAGGCGCCGCCAGGGCGGTCCAGCGCCGATCCGAGAAACCCGCGCGGACCTCCGAGTTGTTATGTTTATGTCATTATTCCTGGCATCGCTCGGACGTGTGCATTTTTCCTCGGCGAGGAACATCGAGGAGCATACTGGGCCATTTTGCGACAAAAAACACTGGGAATGGGCGTCCGGGCGATGGCCAGTCCATGCTTCGTTCCCCCAAGAGCAGGGCCAACCCGGCCAGATTCCGAGGAGGTTCGAAGCGCGGGAGGGAGCAGCGTGGCACGTTCACGGCAGGCCCGTGCCGTGACTGCGCGGGTCGGCGAGGCTCGTCGCGGCCGTCCGAGGTTGCGTGCTCTCTTCGGGCACATTCCCCACATGTTTCGTGGGGTTATGGTTTTCTTCTCACCCTCGTCGCACCCGCGTCTCCTCCCACCCCTCTCTTCCCCTCCTCCTCTTCCTCTCCCCACCCGCGCTCGCACGCGGCCCACACTGGGCCAGTGCGGACCGGTGCGGCGAGCGAGGAGCCGCCGACCGTTCAAGACTGAACGAGCCCAGCACGCACGCAACAATCGAAAAAGAAACGGCGCCATGAACACACAAACTTGTGGCGCTCCGCGCGGAGTTCTTGGATCTGCGCTGGGCCCTCACAGCGGCGCCTCCGGCGCCGCCCCTGGCGCGCTCCGCGCGCCGTGGAGAGGGTCCGGCGCAGATCCTAATTAGGGAAATCCGCGCGGAGCGCAAGAAATTTATGTTCATGACATACGTTCTTCGTTTATCGAGGTTGAACGATCCAAGCACGCACGCAACAGGCCGTACATCCAGCAGGACGCGTGGGCAGGACAACCGCACGAGGCCGCCGAAGGAAGACGTGTCCAACACTGCAGAGGGGGGGAGGAGAGAAGACATTGAACGGCCGAATCCGGCCGCTCTGGACGATTCTCGCGGTGTCAGACACCAGCGCCAGAGTCGTCACGACGCGAACCTGCCGTGCACGCCACACGCTTGTTTTGGCGAGCGGTACACCGCATTGCGCTCATGCTTCGCGTTGGGTCTTGAGTGCCGAGCTGGTCACTGTCAACTGTCGTGGTGGACGCACACGCGGTGGTCCCCATGACCGCCGCCAGCTGCATCTGCAGGGCGCGTGGCTTATGGCGCATGGCATGCCTCTGCGGCCACATGCGGCCTCATCAGTCCAAAGAGAGCTCCAGCAGGCGGAGTCCGTCCCCCTCCTCGACCCCCTCCCCGGACCTCGCCTATGGTGGTGCGCTACGACCTTGAGTTCGAGGCGAACCCAGCCGTGGCGACGAGGTACGGGTAGCTTTGTCGGGTATCGGTGTATCTTCCTCCTCTGACCCCCTGCCCTTCATTACAGTCAACGCGCCTTGTAAGGACGCGCGCCTTCATCTAGGATACCCGTATGTCCTTGCCGTTGCGGCTTGTCCTCTGCCGTTTTCATTGGTCGCCCGCCGCCCCCAAAAATCCCAACTTCGGCCTCCATGGGTCTTGCGTCTTTACCACCCCTCCTTAGCACACGCTTTGACTGTATATCATATATGTATATGTATTCCTCCTCTGACCCCCTAATACAAAGCAAAGCAAAGGTCCGATCGGACGCCCGACAGCATCACACCCCACTAGTAGGGACAGCGAACTTATTCAACAGGCCTGCCATGACGAGCATCGCTGGCGGCGAAGGTGACACACATGACGCAGTACTAACAGGCGTGTTTTGGGGGAGGGGAGGGGAAGGAATCATCGGGACGCCCGACATGGTACGAAAAGAATGGGTACAATGCCCAACAGCAGTTCTAGTTCATTTTGACCCGGACTCGCTGTCCACGCCGCCGCGGCCTGTGTCAATTCGAGAGAGGAGGCCGCCTGCCCAACAGCGGCCGCTTTTGGTTTGGGACAACATTTGCTGTTGGGCATTGTGCCCATTCTTTCCGTGCCCATCTCGGGCGTCCAAAGGAAAGGGGGCAAAAGGGAGGGGGAGGCGAGGGGGAGGGCGACGGAAATCAGTTGTGCGTCATTAGCCCCGTCCTCCCCCCGCTGCTCGCACAGCCCAACAGACGACATTGCCGCCGGCGGCCGCCGCCGCCCCACGCAGGCCCGGCTCGAGCCCGCCGGTCCCCGAGGGGCGCTTTCCCGCCGAGTTTCGCGGGGGCGCTCGGGCGATACCCAGCTCGCCCTCCGAAGGACGGCGCTCCAGGGGAGGGGGAGGGGGAGGGGGAGGGGTGGGGGAGGGGGAAGGGGGAGGGGAGGAGAGGAGGAGGAGGAGGAGGAGGAGGAGGAGGAGGAGGAGGAGGAGGAGGAGGAGGGAGGAGGAGGAGGGGGAGGAGGAGGAGAAGGACAGACCAGAATTGTAGCACAACAGTTCGGGATGTAAAGCTGGTCTTGGGAGAAAGGTCCGGATCTCCATGCGTCGCTTTGATGGTGGGGGCTGGTCAGGGGCAGCGTGAGGGGGGGAGGAGTAAGCAGTGCCAGTGGAATCGCTGGTTCACTGATTCTGGACTTCGGTTTTCAGAGGATCTCAGCGAACTCGCTCGTTCACTGGCTCTGGCCGTCTAGATTCAGGCGTGTTCGGGGGGTATGTGCTCAGGAGCATCAGTCCAGGAGAGCTCCAGAGGCGGATCTGGGCGGTGTCGGACGACACTGCCGTCGGTCGCCGCCGCCGCCGCCCCACAATGGCCCGGTTCGAGCCGGCCGGTCTCCGAAAGACGGCGCTGGAGGTCAAGCAGTGGCGAAGCGCCCTGGCTCGCCTATAGCCCTACCAAATAATGTTCTAAGCACCTTTTGTGGTGTCCACGAAATGTTCTTTGAACATTTCTGGCTCGGATTGGTTTGTCTTAACGCATCGGGTTCATGTTCTAAGAACCTTGTTTTTGTTCGTGGAACATTTTGGTGTTCTAAGAACATTTCGTGGTAGGACAACAGCAATGCCGGGACGGTCGGTCCCTGCTCAAGGAGGGGGGAGGGCTGGTCAGCAGCAGCACGGACGAGCGACACCACCACCAGGGACCGGAGCTTGTGGTGGGGTCCCTCGCCCCGTCGCTCGAGGGATCCGCCGTCCCCGGCATCGTGGGCCTCCTCGCTCGAGGTGGCCCCGCGGTGGTGGTGTCGCTTCTCCTTCCTCAGAGCGTGAATTACCTACCCCGCTTTCGCTTCCAGGAAGAACCAAGGCATACCACGCGCCTCCTCGTCAAGCGGCCTGACCAGTACAGGCCGTAGTTTGGCATCGCTTGGTATCTCTTGGAAGCGAGGGTGGTCAAAAGCGAGGTAGGTTTGTTTGCCCCCTACTTCCCCCGAGGTCAGGGGCAGCGTTCGGGGGCTTGGGGGGCAGATCATGGGAGCCCTGTTTGTCCTCGAAGTTCCGTTGCGTAGAGTGCATTCACGTGCGCTGGCGCTGAGCAGTCGATCCGGATACGCCGATGCAGCGTCGAGTAGCGTCGAGTGGCGTCGATGAGCGTCGGCGAGCGTCGATTGGGAAGAGCCGGCAAGATGACGCGGGAGGCCCCCCTGAGTTGCCACAGACGGTGGCGTATGCTCAGGGGGGGCCGCGTGGACCCCCAAACCGCCCGTTCAAGGCCGACAGGGGGGCCGAACCGCCCACCCCGCCCAAGAGCGTGCGGTTTTTCGCCCTCGTTGGCCTGTCGCCGATCTACCTGCGATGCATCGCCGATTTCGGGTCGATGTTCCCCCCCCCCCCTCTGAGCCATTTCCCCCTAACGTTCCCCCTCAGCTGGAGGAGGAGGAGGAGGAGGAGGAGGAGGAGGAGAGAGGAGGAGGAGGAGGAGGAGGGGAGGAGGAGGGGGAGGTTGAGGGGGAGGGGGAGGGGGAGGGGAGGGGGAGGATGAGGAGGAGGAGGAGGAGGAGGAGGAGGAGGAGGAGGGGGAGGAGGAGAAGGACAGACCAGAATTGTAGAACAACAGTTCGGGATGTAAAGCTGGTCTTGGGAGAAAGGTCTGGATCTCCATGCGTCGGTCGGGTGATGGGGACGTGATGGGTAGGAGGAGGAGGACCAGTAGAAGTAGGAAGTGGAGGAGGAGGGCGAGTAGAAGGACGACGATGACGAGGTGACGGAGGTCGAGGGAGAGGATGACGCGTCGGAGGGTGGCGAGGCAAGGAAAGACAATAGCTACGTATCACAGAGACGTCACATCACAGGATCTCCCCCTGACATCGAAGCGCAACGCGGCGGAGGAGGCCCGCCCGTGGAGCCGCCGCAGAGAAGTTCGTGGAGCCCGGCGAACGAAGCGTGATATCGCCGAAAGAGCTCTTTCATTTTGGTATATGCGCGCCCCTTCCAAGCCAAGGCACCACCTCGAGCAGGTACCACTTGAACTATGCGATAGATGATGGTGACGGTTCAAGGGCTAGGGCAGTTCAAGACCACGCAGAAGGCCCAGGAGTGTGCGAAGTGCGAGGCGCCATATCCACACCCCAGACCAATTCCCGCACCACCAGCGAGCGCTTTTCCAGCACATTTGATTGTAATGTCGTAATACTACGCACCGTGTTCTGGAACCGCTGGACCAAGCACCTTGGGAGTGGCTGCGCGCCTCCTGGCACGCCCAGAACAACAAGGAACCAACGAGCAACAAGGTATATCAGAATGCGTTGCACCCCCCAGAAAACAAACTGGAATACCCTCCCCTGGCGGAGATGCCAGCACCGAAATGGATGATGTGAGCCCCCCAGCTGAACATGCAAAAGACAATTTGAGTACACTTCCTATGTAGCATTTGGAGATCTCAGCACTGAAGCGGATGATGGCACGTCGCAGCCCCATCGTTGTAATTGATAAGCCACGGCGCCCACCTTTTGACGTTGGAACCCTGCACCTCGCCTGGTCGCAACAGAGCCTGCTGCCACTGCCTGCTTCTGGGACGTTGGGCCAAGTGTTGTAGCAGACGGCGTCGGGATTCAACCTCGCCTCCTTCCGCTTCGCTTCTTCCTGTTCTGTTGGCAGGAAGATCTTAGGAATCCCGTAGGCCCTAGGCCTTCCTTCCGTCCCCAGAGCGCCCCGTGGCGGCACTGGGCGCGACCGAGGACAAGGGGAAAAAGAGAGAGAGAGAGAACAGAGAGAGGGAGGGAGAGAGAAAGACAGAGAGAGAGAGGGAGGGAGGGAGCACAGGGCACTGGGCTGCGACCGAGCAGGGCGTCCCAGCGCGGGATCGTGAGAACCCTGACGTTGGCGCGCGGGAGGAGGCCGCCCTCGACGTGGCCAGCCGCGACCCTGGTTGGATAAAATTTACCGCAGGAGTAACAAATACCAAGCACATACGAAAACATACAACAAACATTCAATCACGCAGAACAGCAGCATACAGACATATACACAAGCATACAAAACACGTACAAACAACATACAACAAACATACAACAAATATACAAAAAAACAAAACAAACATACAACACACATACAAACACATGCAGACGTGTGTGTGAGTGTGTGTGTGTTTTCCAGCGCCCTCGTCTGCGTGGACTGGTCTGTCACCTGCGAGCACAGTGGCAGCAGCGCTCGCAGGCAGGCCAGGGCCCGCACGGACAGGGCGGCGGCAGTGCAGGCGGTCGACGGGAAGCGGGCACGTTGCCCTCCGACCGGAGGGGAACTGAGCCCGGCCGTCCTGGAGACGGGGGGCTGGCCAGCGGACGAGCTGGTCGCCTTGGTCCGCTCGCACGTCAGGCGATCGCAAACATGGGTCAAAGGGGGCGTGGACTAGCGACGGATCCCGTTTCCAAGGCAAGTCGCGGATTTCCGCCGCCGAGCGAGGCGGCACCGGCCGCATTTTGGGGAGGGCACCTCCCCTGATCCATGGATTTGGCGACCGCGCGCCAAATCCATTCATCGCTAATCCATGTTTGCGCGCCCCCGAGGATGGCCGGGACTTGCCTGTAGCCGAGCGATCGGGAGTGATTGTTTTCGCGTGGGGGGAGATTCAGCGCTGCCTGGCCCTCGGCAGCGCTGAGATGCTGTTCGGTGCATCGTGAGCGGCCTGCCTGCCGCCACGACCACAGCCACCATCGCACGCGACGCGCCGACCACGACCACGACGACGACCGCAGCCGCCACCGCAAACGACCGCCGTAACGACAATCAACAGGACCACGTCCGCCACTGCGACGGCGCGACGACGGCCCCTGATCCGCCCGCCTTCCCCCCC
Organism: Prorocentrum cordatum; assembly: GCA_963575745.1. NCBI lineage: Eukaryota > Dinophyceae > Prorocentrales > Prorocentraceae > Prorocentrum > Prorocentrum cordatum. Next base: position 1,037,367 of record CAUYUJ010015005.1, on the reverse strand, counting down.
TTCCCCCCTCCCCTCCGCCTGGCCGCCCCTGCATGGTGTTCGCGTTTGGCCTCCCTGCCCTTCTCCTCCTCCTCCTCCTCTTCCTCCTCCTCCTCCTCCTCCTCCTCCTCCTCCTCCTCCTCCCCCCCTTCCTGATGTCTGTTTCCTGTTTCCTCCGTCCTGCCTCCTTCCTTTTCCGCCCTCCTACCATGGGAGGCACTGCTGAGTAGGGGAGTACGCGGATCCAGCCGAGACTTCGCAGCTCCTTGCGTGGTTGTGCAATTGTCGCATTTTGTGGGCTCCTGGGAGGCACGACGGAGTAGCGGAGTACGCGGATCCAGCCGAGACCTCGCAGTTTTTTGAGTGGTTGCGAATTGTGCACTTGTCGTTTCTCTCGTGGGCTCTTGGGATGCACGGCGGCGAAGCGGAGTACGCGGATATAGCCGAGACTTAGCAGTTCTTCGGGCGGTTGCGAATTATGAAATTGTCGCCGTTTTCGTTGGCTCTTGGGGGGGGGAATTTCGGAGTTGCGGAGTACGCGGATCCAGATGTAACCTCGCAGTTTTTTGGGTGCTTGCGAGTTGCGCAATTGTCTTAATTTTTGTGGGCTCTTGGGGGGCACGGCGGAGTAGCGGAGTACGCGAACCCCGACGGGACTTCGCAGTGTTTCGGGTGGTTGCCAATTGTGCAATTGTCGTTTTTCTCATGGGTTCTCGGAGGGCACGGCGGAGTAGCGGAGTACGCGGACCCAGACGGGATGTCGCAGCTCCTTGTGTGGTTGCGAGCTGCGCAATTGTCGCTCTTTTTTTTTCGTGGGCTCTTGGGAGGAACGGCGAAGTAGCGGAGCACGCGCATCCAGACGAGACCTCGCAGCACTTTGGTTGGTTGTGAATTGTACACTTGTCCCCACTTGCGTGGGCTTCTCCTGGGAGGCACGGCGGAGTAGCGGAGTACTCGGATCCAGCAGATTGTGCTTTTTGTTCGAATTGTGTACGCAGCGTTCATCTACATCGTCGATTCGCGTTGGGAAGAGGTTGGGTACGTCTCGTGTAATTCATTGGAGTTGCAGGTCGGCTATGGCACGCGTCCGGGGATAGATAACAAACTCAGCGCAGTTGGAAGTCATGGGAGGGATGGCTAGGATGTCAGATCGACCTTTTACCTTATTAGTTGATGTCGAAAAGGTTTGGGGCGCTTGTTCCCCAATCCGTGTTTACACTGAAGGGGTCCTAGCGGACATAGAAGATATTGGCGAAAGTGGCCGGCCGATTTCGGTGGGCGGCCTTCGGTGGGCGCCACCTCAAGATATTGGCCAAAGTGGCCGCCCGATTTCGGTGGGCCGCTCTCGGTGGGCGGCTGTCGTTGGGCGCCCCCTGTCTCTCTTTGTGTGTCCTCTCTCTCTCTCTGTATCTCTGTATGTCAGTGCTTTCCGTGGGCGCTCCCCCTCTCTCTTTGTTCCTGTCTCTCTCTCTCTCTCCCTCTCTCTCTCTCTCTATTGGTATCTCTTTTTATCAGTCTCACTCTTTCGTGTTTACCGAAGCGCAATCCATTACCTAATCGTCATGTCTGATTGGGGGTTCTCTCCGGTGTAATTGGTGCTTAACATCTTCGGTTATCGGCCATCCAGGCAGGAACAACAATGCGGCCCAACAAATGAACAACACTTGCCGTACAAGACGTAGCCGAATCGAGGACGGCGCGAATGAGAATCCCCAAACGGAGCCAAACAAATTACCCTCGAATTGAAAAACGTCGGCTTTGAAAACGACAAGAGAAAGCCCCCTGCGTTTGCACCATCATTACAGCCCTCATCCCTTCCCTCCCCCCATTGTTCTACGCGCACCCCGACGGCATTCCTGACCCTGATATCCGCCGATCTGATTTTTTCAATACGCGGCCCCAGAGGCTCTGACCCGTTCCCCAGGACCAGATTTTGCCCCAGATCCATGTTTGATGGTGCCGGGGCCCGAAGTCGAAGAACAGCTTCAGGATTGAAAGCAGAGGCCGAAGTCGAAGAAGAACTGCAGGATTGAAGAACAATTTCAGGATTGAAAGTCGAAGAACAACGTTGGTCCCAGAGGCCGAAGCCGAAGAACAACTTCAGGATTGACAGAAGCGCAACGCCGAAGATCTGGGTGCCCCTGCCATTCCTCCCCCCCCCCCCTTGGCACCGCTCGGGCGCGTGCGCTTCTGCTCGGCGAGGGCCATCGAGGAGCACCTGTGATCACCGTGCGGAGCGCGAGCGCGCGACGCCCCGAAAAGGCACGGGGGGAAGGGACCTTCTCGGAAGGCCCGGAAGTCTTCGGGCCTTCCGGGGGGGGGGGGAGGTTCTCTACGGTAGGTTTGCGTCGTGTCGACCAGCGGCGACCCCAGCGCGGGCGTTCAAGGTTGAACGCCGACGGCGGCCCAGAATCGATCGATGTTGAGCGATCGGACGTTGCGGCAGCGGCCGATCGTTCAAGGTTGAACGATCCCTGCGGTGTCAAAAACCAACGCTGGGGTCGGCACGACACGAACCTGCCGTAAGCCTCTTCCGAGGACGCGGGCGCCCTCTCAGTCAGAGGCCTTCTGAGGAGCCCCGCCGCCCTCTGAGAAGGCCTTGTCCTCGTCGAGTCCCGTCCGGGCGACGGCGAGCCCTGCGCTCCTCTTCCTCTTCTTCCTCCTCCTCTTCCTCCTCCTGTGCGCCTCCTCCTCCTCTTCCTCCTCCTCCTCTTCCTCCTCTTCCTCCTCCTCTTCCTCTTCTTCCTCTCCTCTTCCTCCTCCTCTTCCTCTTCTTCCTCGTTCCCTGTGCGCCCTCGCTGCAGCCGCCCCCCCTGGCGCGCAGGAGGCCGCAGCCTGAAGCCCTCGGAGGGCCGGGAGCCCGCTGCTGCAGCCATGAGCCTCCGCTGGTGCAGGCCGCGGGAGGCGCGCGCGGCAGCCAGGAGGAGAGGAGGGGGAGGAGGGGGAGGCGGGAGGGGGAGGGAGGAGGGAGGAAGGCGACGAGGACGAGGACGGGGACGAGGGGAGAGGACGAGGAGGAGGAGGAGGACGACGATGAGAGAGGACGAGGACGATGCGAGAAGAGGGTGGAGGGAGGAGGATGATGACGATGAGTGAGGAGGAGGAGGAGGAGGAGGAGGAGGAGGCGAGAGAAAGGTGGATGGAGGAGGAGAACGAGGACGAGGACGCGGAGGAGAACGACGACAGCGCGAGGACGCCACGGAGTCGCGGCTCCTGCGCGACCTCGCCAACGCGCGGGGTCTTTTCGTCAGCCAAGACCGGTTATCTCCCCAAACGGGGTTGCTAAACGATTATTGCAAATTATGTGTTGGTTTTGTTGTTCTTCTGTTCGCCCTCTCTCTCTCTTTCTCTCTTTCTTCCCTCTCTATTGCAGTTCGTTGCGCTACTATGGGGCGCATCCTTTTCTTGTGCAAGAAACTTGATGCGCGTACCGCATCTGCTGAACGTGAAGCCAAGAGCGGCGCGGCCACTGCCTTGCTCGATCAGGGAACCGCAGGGCGTTCCCATAGATTTCGTTGTTGCACGGGTTCAGGCGATTCCAGTGTGGGCCGGGGTTGGGACGTGAAGACAAAAGGTGGGGTGAGCGGGGTGGTTGTGTTAGCCGATGTAGAGGAATTTCACACCGAGGAGGGAAGAGGAGGAGGAGAAGGAGGAGAGGGAAGGGAGGATGGGGACTATGAAAAAGGCGTTGCGGAAGATGCTGACGAGGAAGAAGAGGAAGAGGACGAAGAAGGCGAGACATTCGGGAAGCATCCAAATGTGGAAGGAACGATATGGAGGTAGAGCGATGAGGCGGAGGAACTGTGGGGAGGGAAGACAGGAGAGAGGATAAGAAGGGGAGGAGAAGAGAAGGCTCAGGAAGGAGAGGCGGAGGAGGAAAAGGAGGGGGGAATTGAGTCGGGAAATGGGGGAGAGGAGAATGATTTTCTCCTCCTCCTCCTCCTGCCTTCCCATCTTGTTTGCTCCCTTCGTCGCTCCCTCCCCTTCCCATCTTTTACCCCCCGGTCTGCACTTGATCGGCCAGAGTGGTTTCTGGCCACCTGTCGCAAGCGTGCGGTTACAAAGCTCCTCCCCCCTCCCTTTTTCCCTCCCCTCACCCTGTCCTCCTCCCTCCTCCCTCCTCCTCGCTCACTTCCTCCCCTTCCTCCTCCTCGTCTCCGCGCTTGCACTGCAATAGTGAAGGGAACTGTGAACCAAGAACCGGGAGCCGGGAATTGGGAACAGGGAGCCGGAACCGAGAAGCGGAAACCGGGAATTGGGGACCAGGAGCGGGGAATGCACACCCTCTCAGTGATTCAGAGATGAATTTAAGAGCTGTGTTATTCTTGGTTCGAACGGTCTTGTCGGAAGCCTCGCTATTTCAGCTTACAGAAATAGACGCTGCCCGATGGCGCGCGCCGCCCTGACAGATACAAGCTTGGTCGAAGAACGCTGGTAATGACGCGAACATACGGATCGGCAGGGGGCCTCAAATGGCATTCGACTTGATACGGTGGACAGAGAGGTGACATCAATGTTGGACAATGTTGGTGCCATGTTTGGACTAGTTCAAAACACTTTGAGTGTGCTTCTGACTCCAGACGGGAACGCGCTGATGGAATTAAGACCGGCCTGGACTCATACTCCTGCTACTCAAGACCGCTCACAGCCATCTCTCCCCAGATGGCTGCTCGCCATGCGGTGTCTCTTCCATCTCCTCCCCGTTCTCGTTCTAGGCTGGCTGCTCACCAGGGTTCCCAAAGTAGCTGCTAACTATCGCGCGCTTTGCCGCCTGTGTAGTGGAAAAGCCCGTCCGCCGAAACAGTTCGCACTTCCGCCGTCTGCGCGGCGCGCACAGGCGCAGCGGTTGCTGCTGGCGTCGCGGCGCTTGTAGAATCCACAAGGACAGGGCCAACATACAACCTAAAAAGGGGCACGGGCATCTAAACGTCTATCCCTTGAACGTAAAGATTTTCGAGTATGTTGGCTCTCTCCCGTATCTCCTTCAGTAGTTCCTTCGCGCGCTGAAGAGAATTTCCCTGCCATCCGTCGCAGAAGAAACCCTTGTGTACTTCGCTACAAAAAAAAGGAATTCCATTGCATTCCGCTGCGAAGAAACATTTTGATGTGTTGTACCCCGTGACACCAAGAATGCGTTTGTAACCCGCCACCGCAAATCTATGTGTTTTTGTTCCGCAGCAGACCTGTTCGTTATAACCAGGTACGCAGGCAATCCTTTCCAATTCTACTACCAGTGAATATGTATGCACTCCGCCGCAGAGGGGGTCCCTTGTATGCAGCCACAAAGGGGCTCGTTTAAATTTCACCACGAAAGGAATTCGAATGAAATAGGTGATATAATTGAAAGATTTGCGCTTTCACAAAAGCCCGAACAATTTTCTAATGCGAATAGTTGTTTCGTCTGTGCGTGCACATCGATTCATCGTGTTTTACAAACGGCCAAAACAATGTGCCGTTTCATGGCCAGGCACATCGGACACAGCATTTGCAATGTTGGCTCCTCACAGCCATGATTACTTAACTTGCCTTTTTTTGCGAAAGCGGTAATGCTGCGTTTGCTGCGCGTGGCAGAAACTTATTTGAAACATGTGAAGCGGTGTTTTGATGCAGGTGCAATATTTCGATTCTTGGGAAATTGCTAACACATGGCGAGGGAACAAAGGCCCATCACGCATTTAATCAATTTCGATCGAGTTCAGTTTGTCGTGAAATACAACAGGCTCGTATGTGGCACGATACACAACCATTACTTAGGTGGCCGGAAACACAGGGCTTATTTTTGTTGCGGGATACAACAGGTGTTTCTAGTTGCGGAATATATATATATATAAAAAAGGAAGCTTCAGTGACGGAGTGCCAACAGAGTCTTGCTTTGGCAGAGTACAATGGGCTGTTTTTTGTGGCAGAGTACAGATGGATCCCCCTTGTGACGGAAAACCAAAAGATCCCAGACGTGGCAGAGTGCAAAAGGGTTCCTTGTGTGGCAAGTTACACAAAGATTCCTCCTGTGGCCGATTACGAAAAAGGGTTCCTGTTGTGGCGGGGTACGAGAGGATTGACTTTGTGGAGGCATGCGAGAAGATGTTTTTTGTGCATAGGGAAAGGGCCAACAGCACCGCCAGGTTCTTCTGGCACCCTCCAAGATATCATCGTATGACTATAAGAAGAAGGATGTATAGAAGGAAACATTATTCAAACGGGGAATCCCCTGTATGCGTATGTCAGCCCATGTGCGCACTCAGGCGCGAGACAGACCGATGCACGCATTTGCAAATACACATATACATATACGCACGCATTGCCCGCGAATATGTGAAACACACGCATATTTATATACAACACGTGTACGTACACTCACAGATAAGGTACCCATATAGGAACAGCCGGAACACGCATGTGAAGGGACCAGTATGTGTATGTATACATTTCTTGGACGCAGAGAAAAGGAGATGGACGGATCGAAGAGAGAAAAGAACGAGAGAGAAAGAAAGAGACAGAGAACGAGCGAGGGTGAGGGAGGGGGCGCGGCCCATGCACATAGCTCGGTACCTTTTATAGTGGGACATGTTTGTATTTGGCAAGGGAGGGAAGGAGGGAGAGAGAGAGAGAGAGAGAGACAGACAGACAGAAAGAGAGAGAGAGAGAGACACAGAGACAAGACAGAGACGGAAACAGAGAAAGAGAGAGAGAGAGAGAGAAAAAGAGAAGCACAAGCAGTATACGCCAGTTGAGCAATAATGTGGTGAGAGGGCAAGAGAGAGAGAGAGAGAGAAGGGAGGGACAGAAAGAGAGAGAGAGAGAGAGGGAGATAGGGGGAGAGAGAATGAGAAGAGAGAGAGAGAGAGAGGGAGAGAACCAAAGAGAGAGAATCCGGGAACCAGCGGCTGGAAACCGGGAGTCCCGGGAACCAGGAATCCAGAACCAAAAACCGAGAATCGGGAACCGGGAAGCAGGAAATTGAAAAACAGGAGCCTGGAGCTTGGAACTGGCAATCGGAAGCCAGGAATTGGGAACGGGACTGGGATACCCGGAACCAGAAACCAGGAACGGGGAATTGGGAACCGGGAGCCTGGAGCCAAACACAGGGAACAACCAGGAACCCCGGGAAGCGGGAAACGGGAAGTCGGCGCTTAAACATTTTTATTCCGTTCGTGCCTTCCTCCCTTTCGTCGTCGTCGATCTCCTCCTCATCCTCCTCTTCCTCCTCTTCCTCCTCCTCCACTGCCCCCGTCCCCGCCATGTTGGCACAGCGAGCGGGGCTATTGCAGGCCCAGCGTTCCCAGCAATGCACGACGTTCCCTCGTGGTGTAAGGCCTCTTTACCCGTTGCTGCGCTGCTTGATAGCAACTTCTTCGGCATCGGTGCAGGATCAGCCAGTCAGTCAATCGGTCCCACCCTCCCCCATGTTTCTCCTCGACCTCTACCTCGCCCCCGTCCCTCCTCTTGGGCCGGACGAAAGGGGGGATTGGGAAACGGGGGGTTACGAAATCTGCTGCATGCAGCTGGTTTCGGCCCCGCCGAGGGGCCCATTCCTCGATACATGGGCGCCTCCCGGCGCCGGGAGGCGCCGGGGAAATCAGCTACGTGATCTGATTCCCAAACCCCCCCTTTGCTATCCCCCCCCTTCGCCCGACCCGACCATCCTTCTCCTCGACCTCGACCTCGCCCCCGTCCCTCCTCGCCGTTCTTGTCCTCCCCCCCTCTCCCCCCCCTCCCTCTTCCTCCTCGCCCTCGTCCTCCTCGCCCCCGTCCCTCCGCGTCATCCTCGTCCTCCCCCCCCTCCCTCTTCCTCCTCGCCCTCCTTCCGCGCAGTCCGTAGCCATTTTGGCTCTAGCCATTTTGGCTCAAGCCGTTTTGGCTCAAGTTGTTTGGGCTTGCTAGTGTATACTTCAGAACGGCACATTGCGCTAGCGGGTCATTCTGGCTCGTTCTGTTGTTTTTGCACTCGCACGCGTCTCTCATGGGACCGAAGCGTGATGGTGGGGCGAAGTGTCTCGCGTGCGGCGTTGCGAAGTGCGACAAACCGTGGTACAAGTGGTGTGCGAATTGCTGGGCGCCTATACCGCAGGTGTCTTATGGTTATCAGCCCTCTCCTGCTGGTGTGTGGAACGATGGATCTCCCCCCAACGTGCTCAAAGGGCGGGAACCATGGTTCTCTCGGCGGCAAGGGAGGCTACAACGGCAGTTTTGGCGGAGGCGGTGGCATCGGCGGCGGGGGTAAAAGGGGCTGGCGGACGTGGCGGCGGTCGAGGTGGCACGCTGGCTTCCCCATCGGATCCCCTGTCGCTGCTGTCCCAGATCAAGGTGCTCATGGACCAACTCAAGGAGGACTTCCCCGAGCGCGCGGCGGTGGACAGCTCGGTCGAAGGCTCTGCCACAGCCATTCGTTCTCGTCGGTCTGAAGCTCGTCCCCTCCGTCAGCAGGCCAACGAGGCGCAGCAGGTCATGGAGAAGAACGAACGCATGGTGGTCTCTCTCGACAAGCACATTTGTGACGCTCAGGCGCGTCTCAAGGAACTCAGCGAGAAGCGGGCTGAGGCTGCTGCACAGCAGGTACAGCTCAAGGCACGCTGCCCCGAGCTGGCGGCGAAGGTTGCCGACCTCCCACCGCCTCCTCAACAAGCGGCTGAGTTCCAAGGCCACGTGTCCGACTTCGACTCTGTGTTGGCGTCGGGCGACCTGGCGGCGATCCTTGAGGGCTGGGCCAAGCTCAGGCCAAGCTGCGAGTCTTTCGCCCAAGGGCCACAGCCTGCCAGCGGAGCTGGCGGTGCTGATGCTGATGTGGGTGGGGGGACGGGCGCAGGGGCGGGGGCTGAGACTGGCACGCCTGTGGATGAAGCTATGCCTCAGGTCGATCCTGAGGACTCGGAGGCGTTCGGTAACTTTTTGCATTCCTGGAAGGAGGCGCAGTCAGAGGCTTTCTCGGCTGAATCGAGGGAGCGTTTCTCGTCGTTCATCGAGGCAGCGGCGAAGAAGGCCACGACTGCTGCGTCTGCCAACGCTGCTCCTGATCTTTCTCTAGTGTAGCAGCAGTTTTTACCATTTTCTTTCAGTCAAGTCGATTGCTCCTTTGGAGGAGGAGGCGGCGGGGGGCCTTTCGCCCTTGCACTCATTTCCTAAGCTCTCGCATTCCAATGACGGGCCTCCTGCAGGCCGAGTTTTCGGGATCAGTGACAGTTTAGTTGTTGCTCGGATTGGCGTCGGGTCCAATTTTGAATTCTTGCAGGTGCCCGACTCCCCGTCCATGGATCAGTTCTGTTTAAAGTTTGAAACCTGTAACGCCACGTCGTGGGGGTCCTGCAAGGAATGGCGCCTGGGGGCCCAGGCCCATGCCGTGGCCATCCAAGAGCGCCACCTGGTGTCCAGTGAGTCGGGTAAAGTTGCGGAGGCCTGGCGCCTGCGCAACGATTGGAAGGGGATTTTCTCTCCTGCTCTCCCAGGCGAGGGCGAGGGAAGTTCAGGCGGCGTTGCTGTGCTCGGGCGCGAGTTCCTCGGCTTGCACCCCTTGCCCAACTTCAACTCAGAAGCTGCCCCGTCCAGAGCGGTCGCGGGCATCAGTCATCTTCCTGGGAGTGAAGCTCTTCAGGTTCTTTTTGCTTCGGCGCACTTGCGCTGCTCCGAGGGCCTCACCAATCGCAATTTGGATGTTTTGGGCGCTTTCGGCAGCCTCCAGGAAACCCACGCGTCTGAAATGTTGGCGGGGGGAGATTTCAATCTGAGCCCTGGTAAAATCCTGGGCAGCGGTTCCCCCTGAACGTTTATCGGGACAGATCATCTCTCCGCCATGCGACGGTACCTGCTCCACCACGGGCGGGATGAAGTTGATCGACTTCTTTTGTGGCCTCGAAGGGCTTCGCCAAGGCTATCAAGGATGTCTCGGTCCAAAGAGGTTCGAACATCACGCCGCGTTTGCCTGTCCAACTCGAGCTGCATGAGCGCGCGGCTTCTCTGCAGGCTTTGGTGTTCGACGACCCCCCCCCCTCCCCTCTGGGCGCCCCATGGGGCCCCCAAGGCCCCCCCCCCCCCCTTCCTGGAAACGCGCCCTCGGGACGGGAGGTGGAATCCTGAGCGAGCTGGCCCCTGGGGCTTCGTCCGAGGGTTCCCAGGGGAGGTTGTCTCGGCTCTTCCGTCTCTGGGGGGATTTGGCTGAGTATGGGGTTGCCGAGGTTGCTCATTCTATGTTACCTGGGTGCGGAGCGCGCGGGCGCAAGCCAAAGCTCAAATGGGCCTCTGTGTTTCGGGATTCCGCTCAGAAGTGCAAGCGCCCTGAGCTTTTCGGGGTAAAATGGCTTTCGAGCGCCTTCCGTCAGTGGAGAGGTGCCAAGGTTGGTTCTCCAGAGGCCCAGCTGCGCGCTCGTTTGATCGGCGACCCTCCTGGGGATCTTGTAAAATTTGTGGGCCCGCACTCTGAGCTTCTTCTCAGATGCCAACAGAGGGTTGGCTTTTCTCGACCCCACCGTTTGCCGGCTGCCACCGAAAATAATGTCAGGAACGGCGCGACTATGAGAGCCGGCGCCACGTTTAGGCAGGACACGCCCTGCGCCGCCGGCTACGTCGACCCCCGCTGCTCAGAGGTTGACGAGGCTGACGAGGCCTTCGATTTCGATTTGCCCACTGACTTGAGTCAGGCGCTGGAGGCGGAGCAGAACTGCGCCAGGAGTCAGGCTTCTAGATCCTGGAAGGAGTGGCTGTTAAAGAACATCGGAAAACGGGGGTCGCAACGCGCATCTAGCCACAAAGCCCGTGGCGGGCTGGAAGGCGCCCACCGCCCTGTCGTCGGCTGGGATTGTAATTTCGGACCCCCTGGCCCTCCACAAAAACCAAGCGTCGCTTTTCTCCAAAATTTGGGGGGCCGAATCCAGGCCTGAGCATAGGGAACATTTGATTGTATTGGGGCCCCTTCCGCCGCTCGAAGTTGATTGCTTGAGCGATGTCTCTAGGAAATACTCGACCCGTACGGCGTGCGCGATGGACGGATTCCATATGAGACACTACTCGTGGATGTCGGACCAGTGTTTACACATGGTTTCCATGATGATCAGCATACTGGAGCCCATATCGCGCCTCCCTTTGCAGGTCCAGCTCGCCCAGGTGATTTTACTCATGAAGCCCAACGGAGGCTGGAGGCCTATTGGGCTATTCTGCTCCATATACCGCCTGCGGGGAAGATGCGTCGCATTTACGCCCAACAGTGGGAGGTCGATTTCTCTCGGCCCTATTTTGCTGGCCAATCGTTCGCCTTCGCCGCGGGCGTGGTCTGGGGGCAGATGCTTAAATCTGAGACCGCTAACTCCAAGGGGCTGTGTTCGGGGACTTTGCTCTGGGACATGACGAAATTCTACGAAGGTATCTCTCTCTGGAACGGTTGGAGCTGCACTGTCAGCGTTTTCAGTTCCCTCCCGTGCTGTATAGGCTGTCGATCGCGGCGCACCGTGGAGCTAGGTCTATGTGTATGGGCAACGACGTGTCGGGGCCCTTCTACGCGGTGAGGGGGGTCATCGCTGGTTGCAAGTTTTCGCCGCGTCGTACGTCAAGGTTTATTGCATCGAGAGTTTCGCAAAATCGCGTTCCCCCCCCGCGCGCAGCTTGACCAATATTGATGATGGTGGAGTCTCAAGCACAGGCGCTGTTGCTCAGGTGGTCAGCAACTTGACGGTTGCCTCTTCCAGCCTGCACGAGGCCATAGTAGAGGAAATGGGATGCGACATCTCGCGCGACAAGGCCGCTTTCGAGACTTCCAGCAAAGAGGTCAAGAAGCAGTTGATTGACTTTTTAGGGCCGCTCGCGGGCAGCCCTACGGACAGTGCTGTCAACCTGGGCATCGACTATACCGCTGGCAGGCCCAGGGGGGCCGCCAAAAGAAGCCCCACATTTAATTTCAGATTGTCCCACCTCAAAGCTACCACCAAAAAGCTGGTCCGCATGTCATGCAGCCTGGGGAAACTCAGCAAGAGAATTTGGGTGTCTGGAGCCATCCCTGGGGCCCTCTACGGCGCGGAGGCCCATGGAATCTCTGATTTCGAGCTCGGCAAAATCCGGAGGGAAGCGGGGGAAGTTTTGCGTCCTAGGGCTGGGGGCCGCTCGCTCATCTCCACCCTTCTCCTCAACGAGGACCCAACTTGGATTGCCGCGGTGTCCCCCATCATCAGATACAGTAAAGAGGCGTGGGCTTCCCAGACCCACTCCTACGCTTTTGGTTTGTCGCTTCCTGTGCTGAGGCAAGCCTGGGAGCAGGTGTTTCACAGTAAGATGCCTTCCTGGCGTCAGGTGCGCGGACCGTTGTCAGCTATTAGATTACCGTTAGCTCGGATAGAATGGACGATGACAAGCTTCGTGACGTTGATATCGGACTTCGGCCATGGAATCCAACTGACGACGATCCCGCCCGCGCTGCTCAAGAATTTCCTCAGGGCCGCTGTGCTTCGACAGCACGAACGCGAGCCCTGTGCTAAGCTTCGCCTGCCGTGCGATCGTTTGTGTTGCGATATCGTCCGCAACCAGCTCCGATCGAAACGATTTTCGGCTCTCGAAAAAGGGTGCATCCGGAGCCTTACGTGTGACGCTGTCTGGACCAACAGCAGGGCGATAAAAGCGGGTTACATGCTGTCGGACGATCGCTGTGCGATGTGCGGGCAGTACGATGACACGCCTTTTCGCAGGCTCTGGCGATGCCCTGCTTTCGATTCGATGCGATCGGAGTTGATAGACCGTGACATTCAGGAGGCTGCTGACGCCGCGGACCCGTCTGACCCCCTCACCGACCTTCTGTTCGTTGAGGGGGTCTGGCGGCTTCCCCACCCTGGAGACGTTTTCCTGAGGCCCGCTGGCGGGAGCGCTCGGGCCCAGGCGGTCCAGGCCTGGCGCGGACCCCCCCCCCCCCCCCCCGACGATGGCAGTTTCAGAGGCTCTATCTTCGTTGGCGGGTGCTGTTTCAGGCGCCAAGTCGCGGAGCTCTCGAGGGCGCGGTATGGTCTTGTTTTAGCCGACGACTCTGGCCAAGAACGGTGCACGATTTACGCCCCTGTGTATGCTCCGTTCCTCCAGACTCCCCAATGCGGAGAGTTCGCGGCCCTGGCCAGAGTGGGCCTCGAAGTCACGGGTCCGTCGTCTGTTTCTAGCGACTGCAAAAATGTGGTGGACCTGCCCATACCCCGAGGGAGTTGCAGGTTTCTTACAAGAGGCCTTACGGTGGCCCCATGATGCTGTTTAACTTAGGGGCCCCGCGGATCAGTTTTGTTTCGAAGGTGAAGGCTCACCTCGACCCTCAAGAGGAGAGAATCGAGCCTGACGAGAGGTGGCGCCGTTTGGGCAACCACGCGGCGGACCTGGCGGCTAAAGCAGGGGCCAATCTGCATCCTGCGGCCTCGGACGAAGAGTAGGAGGCTTTGACTCTCTGCATTGGGGTCGCTAGAGCGGTTTGCAATTTGGCTGCCAAAATCCTCCCTCAGTGGCCTCGTCTGGACCTCTCCAGCTGTCCCCGAGAGGCCCAAGTCAGCCCCAGCACTGCCTCGTCGGAGACGACCCTAGCGAAGGCTATGCTTGAGAGCCAACACTGTTTCGTGCGCCTGGCCTCCCATACATTTGCGTGTAGCTTATGCCACTGCACTGTTTACCAGCAAGACATTCTGGGGGCATGCGCGACGGAGTGCTCGGTTGATCCGTCGGCGGCCCCAGGTTCTACGGTTTCGGCGATCGATGAGTTTCGGTCGGTGGGTGGAGGGGCGACGCGGGGTGGGAAGCAGCTTCACGAGTCTCACGCCCTTCGTTTCTGGCCGCGGCTATCTCTTTATTGTTGTGCGTTGCGGCCGCGCGGCGACGATCGCCCCGAGAAGTTCACTGTCTCAATGCGAGCCCGCAGCGCGCGAGGGCCTCCAGAACCTGGCCAGGATAGGCAAGAAGATCTTCCCTAGCTACAGAGGGCCCTCAGACGCAGTGAAGGACGCACAGGCGTCGAGAGTTCGCAGGGTGTTCGCCGCCTCGCATGCCCCGCCCGCGGGAGAGATGGCGAGCGTTCTGCCGCATCGCGGGGGGGGGGGGCTCGGACAGCTCAGACTGACGGGGGCGGCCTACCAGGCGCTCTTATGTTCCTGCTAGGCCTGAGGCGTCTGCCTCGTTTTATCTCGCCGCCCTGCTAGTCTGTGTCCCTTTCGTTGGAGCGGACGGCGGCGGGTCCTTGATCGCTCTGCCCAGTTGGGGCCACCATGGGGGCAATGGCTCAGGGCGCGAGATGGGCCCACACCTGGGGCAGTTCAGGGGCCGTCCAGGCGTCCGCCCTCAAGGTTAGGTACATCTGGGGTTATCCTGGCTGTCGTCCTGGCGTCGCCCAATCACTTTCTGTTTGTTGTTTCAGTGCTGCCGAGGTGTTACTTCTGCATGCCCCGCATCTGGGGCGAGGCTTGCGGTTGTACTGGCGCCCGCGGCACCAGGGGCTGCGGGTCTCGTCGCCCTTGCGTGGGCGGTCGCTTCTTCTTTCCAACTTTCTGGTGACAGTGCGCGTCCGTGGCGCGCGCGCTCTCGCGGTCGCCCGGCACGGGTTTCAGGCGCCCCGCTCTGGGGGAAGGCGCATAGCACACACGTCCGCGAGGGTTTCCATCCGAGCACGGGGGCTGTCTCTGGACGGCCCCGACCGTGGCTCGTGTCGTGGCGTCGCAGGGGCCAGGCTGCCTGGGCCTGGCCCTCTCATCGCTGGTTCCCCTCCTTTACAGGCGTTTCATCTCGCCGCCCTGCTAGTCTGTGTCCCTTTCGTTGGAGCGGAAGGCGGCGGGTCCTTGATCGCTCTGCCCAGTTGGTCTTTGGCCGCACCTGGAGGGCCCGCCATGGGGGCAATGGCTCAGGGCGCGAGAATGGGCCCACACCTGGGGCAGTTCAGGGGCCGTCCAAGCGTCCGCCTTCGTGGTTAGGTACACGTGGGGTTATCCTGGCTGTCGTCCTGGCGTCGCCCTATTTTTTTCTGCTCGTTGTTTCTGTGTTGCCGTATTCTTCTATCCAGTAATCATGCGCGTCCGTTGTGCGTGCGCTCTCGCGGTCGCTCTGCGCGCGTATCAGGCACCCCGCTCTGTGGGAAGGCGCATGGCACACACGTCCGTGATGATTACCACCCGAGCACGGGGGCTGTCTTTGCACGGCCTCGACAGTGGCTCGCGTCGTGGCGTCGCAGAGGCCAGGCTGCCTGGGCCTGGACATCTCCTCGCTGTTTTTCTTTCACTGACATGTGTTTTGTTGCGTGCAGCCGTGGCCCGCTGTTGGGGTACCCGAGCTGCTGTGTTTTGTCGTGTGCCTCGGAAGCGTTCCGCCTCATAGAGGCTCGCGCCGCGGCTGCCAGCTCTCCGCTCCCCACCCGCACCCGTGGGCACCGACTGCCTGTCGCCGCGTACCTCAAAGGAGGTAGACAGCGGCGGCAGTCCTTTACAGCCGAGGTGCTTGTTTGCGGGAGCTCGCGCCTCGCTTGCTCATCCCGAGACCCTGTAAGGGAAAAAAACGCCTTCCGCGCGGTGCCACCCGGGCCCGGGCCCCGAGGCCACGGTCGACGAGGCCGATCCGCGGCGGCCCCGCAGCGCGGCCTGGGGGGGAGATAGAGGACGAGGCGGGCGAGGAAGGCGAGGAGGAGGAGGAGGAGGAGGAGGAGGAGGAGGAGGAGGAGGAGGAGGAGGAGGAGGGAGAGAAGGTCGCAATATATGTGCTGGGCGCCTCTTGTGAAGGCGCTTAATACCAAGGACCTGTGCGGCCTGATCCCCCGTGGCCAGCACGCGCGCGGCTGGCGCG